>CM055614.1:1851581-2451581 GCA_029379385.1 Quillaja saponaria
CATATTAAGTCTATGGGTCTTCTCTTTGTTTGAAACATTTTGTAATGATGATCATGTTTCTTCTGCAATTTACTCAATATATACAAGTCTGCCTTTTTCCTTGTATAAAAAATTAAATGTAATTTAAATAGAATGTATAAAAATATATAGTATACTGTACAACTATAATTTTAATGAGAAAGAAATGGAGATCTGGTTTCGTATGGATTTTCTTCAACAGAGTTTACTTACACATTGCAGGAAGTTCCCTTTCTCATTAATGGGAGTCCTAGTTATCGGTTTATGCAGTTCTAAACATTAATGAACTAACATTAGACATTGAAACATCAGATCGTCAATTAAATCAGGGCCACTCATATTCTGATTTTATTTTTCTTCTTGAAGTTTGTAATTTATTCACCAAGTAGGCCTTTTAACAAATTGCTTTATTTAAATACTTTGGCGAATAAGTTGATATGTTAGGCCTGAAATTTGGAAATAATTCGTTCACGTACTATTTAGTTTCAGTTGTCATGATTTCTCTTTTTGTTTGCATATTGTTTTTTCATGTATAATATTGAGGATGTATATTTTTGGTGTGGCAGTAATTTGTAAAATTTTATTTGTTTGCTTTTAATATTCATATATTCTTTTTTTCTGTGTGCACTACAAACTGGTTTTAGGTTGCAAGGGTTAGGAATGCCTTGGCATATGCTACACACAAGTTCTTCCAAGAAAATGGGTTTGTTTGGGTATCAAGTCCTATTATTACGGCTTCAGACTGTGAAGGAGCGGGTGAACAATTCTGTGTTACAACCTTGGTATTCTTTAAAGATTCAGATTTTGTCTCTTCGAAATGAAGATTATCTTTATTAAATTCTGTCTTTATGATGAATTATTTTCTGTTTTCCAACCTCTACTTGCAGTCTCATTTCTTGTATAAATGAACAATGACATAAATGAGGATGCATTAGTGTAGCTATTCTGGAGTTATTGAATGTTTGTGGCTAATTATATCAAGTTGAGTTTAAAAGAAAAGATATTTAAAAAAAAAAGAACTTATGCTGATATCCCCAATGTTTTGAATTGTTGAAAGACTGAGAGGTTTTTCTATTTTTTGTTTTCTTATTATTCCTGTAAACTGACACAGGAAGAGAGTTAGGAGAGAACGTGTTTTCCTGCTGGCACTTTTGAATAATATTAAATTATGTGAGATCTTGTGAATATGAATGAAAATTTCTTGAGTCCTCTGACCAACATGGAGTTTTGTTTGCATTTAATTATCCTTTTTTCTGCTTCTCTACCTTTTAATCTCTTTGAATTTACAGATGCCGAATTCTCAAGAAGTTTCTGATTCGCCTGTTGATGCCATTCCAAAAACAGATGACAGGTTAATTGATTGGTCACAGGTGAGTGGCATTGTGTTTAAACTCTTTTGCAGTTTCCATCACATAGCAAATTGATGACATAGGCACATGTTAGTATATGACATAGGCAAAATCTCAGGGTACTTCCCCACATTCCTATCCAGCATGCTTCATTCATAATACTGAATCTTCTTCATAATTTTTTTTCTTTCTAATTGTACCTTATTTAAAAGAATCAAAGTGAATGTGATTAAGTTTGTTAATATGGGTGAGTTCAATCTTTATTTGGAAATGGTCAATTGTTCTGTGATAAATTTCTACATAGCTAATGTCAATCTTTTTTGCATCAGGATTTTTTTGGAAAACCAGCATTCTTGACTGTCTCAGGCCAACTCAACGCAGAAACCTATGCTACTGCTCTTTCTGACGTATATATACCACAATCAACTATGCTTTAGTTCTTGAACTGTTAATGAATATGTACTTTTATAGTGAAACCTTACTTATACACAGGTATATACTTTTGGTCCCACGTTTAGAGCAGAAAATTCTAACACTTCGAGGCACTTGGCTGAATTTTGGGTAAGTTCTTCCCCAGACTCTTCTGTCATTTTCTTCTTTAAATTTAGTTCTATTGTGCATGAATCATGGAATAAAGAATTAGGGTAGGTTCTCCACTCTCTCTCTCCTCCAATTTCATCATTTTCGGAGCTCGATCCTCTTCCACCTCTTGGGCTGAGCTCGGAGCTACTTCTGGTTATCATCACATAACTTTTTAAGATTCTTTTAACTATATTTCTAGACTTATCAAAAAAAGAGAATTACAGAGTATCTTACCTGCTTTTTCCTTTAGATGATTGAACCAGAACTTGCATTTGCTGATCTAGGCGATGACATGGCCTGTGCAACTGCCTATCTCCAGTACGTAGTACGTTACCTTCAATAACTATGTAAATCATCGCTATTTTCAGATTATTTTGTTACACTCATTCAGTCATTCATATTGAAGTTCTTATGCAACTCAGAATATTGTTCCTTGAAGGTAAGATATGTTCTTGAGAATTGCAAGGAAGACATGGATTTCTTCAATACATGGATTGAAAAGGGAATCATTGATCGATTGAGTGTATGAGCTCTCAGTGTAACATATCCTTCTTAATCCTTCCTGTTTCAGAAATTGTTTTATGCCTTTGGCCTTTATATGTTTTTTAGCTGTAGAACCATCCAAAAGTGCTAATATTTGTTGTGTTTTTTTTTTTTTTTATTAAAAAAAATGATATTTATCAAAAGGATGTAGCTGAGAAGGACTTTGTGCAAATGACCTACACTGAAGCAATAGACCTGCTTAAGCAAGCAAATAAGAAGTTTGAATTTCCGGTATGATATTCAACCATTTACACATTTTTGTTTTCGATAACCATTTTGGTACATATTTTGTTGTTTTTAAGTTCATTGCACTAAGTTGTTGAATAATGTTTACTTAGTACAGGTTTTTTCATGACCAACTAGAAATTTCAAATTTCTTCGGGAAATTCATACCACTTTTTTCCTCTCCTAACTGGCTGATATTTTCTTCTTTGATTCTCTTCTCTTCGAAATATTTGTATTGGATATAACTGAATGTCCTCATTCAAGCCAGCTCTTCTATCTCACCTATTCAGGAAATCTGATTCAGAAGTCTACAGAATAATAAAATTTTGTACCACTAAATTCACTTTTTAACCAGATGAGATATAACTGCCATTAGAATACTCATTTAAGATATTAACTTTGTAGTACTTTATATAACTTGTTTTGAAATAACCTTACTGTCTCTGATTGCTGACAATATGCCACTTGAGGCTACAAATGGTGATGGGATTAGTTTCTTCTAGGATGAATCCTCATTTAGCAGATTCGTCACATGTGGAAAGATCTGTACTCAAGTTTGCTGAATCAGTGGATAGCCATCAACTTTGCCCCGCCCTACCTTTCTTTGTTCTTATTTTTATACATAAAAGCTAAACTATTTTACTGAAATCTTCTAATTTTCTATGGTCCATGTGATTTTCTGGTCCTTTATCTGATGTGCACATTTTTTCTACTTTTCCTTTTAGGTGAAATGGGGTTGTGATCTGCAAAGTGAACATGAGCGTTTTATAACTGAAGAGGCCTTTGCTGGATGCCCTGTCATAATCAGAGACTATCCAAAGGCATGCCTCTTCTTTCCCATCATTTCTATAATAAAGAAGATAAGCTGTCAGTAAAATTGGTTCTCAATATGGGAAAGGAAAAAAGGAGAATCTATTTCTGCTTTTTATCTCACTCAATCAGTAGATGAGGAGAATAAAGAAAGAACAGGAGACAGAAAATAAGAAGAAGAAAATTTCTTGTGAATTTTTTTTTTTTTTTCTCAAACTTTCTCCAACAAAATAACAAAAGTAATGCCCGTTTTTCTTTTCTCCTCATTTCATTTCTTCACATTATATTGTAAATGGTTATCAGATAGAGTGTCAAGGTTTATTACTTTATTTATACCCATTTAATAAATATTTTGACATTATTTGATGCAAATCTTCAGGATATAAAGGCCTTTTATATGCGGCAAAATGATGATGGGAAGACTGTGGCAGCCATGGACATGTTGGTTCCTCGTGTAAGCTGCAGATCTCTCTCTTTCATTTTCATTCTTGCCTCTGAATATTACTTATGACATGAGTTAGTAAATTCTCATTACTATTGTAAGGAGTAGTCTCATTTTTCAGATTTATTTTGAATACCACCATAGTGCAAGGGCAGAGAGATTAGAATGCACAAAAGAATACTGATAGAGGTATAAAAGGCATTCTATTTGTTGGATGTTTATAAATAGATTATCAATAAATGAAAGATTCATGAGCTCCCTCTTGTGGGGAGTGGATCGGGTTCAACTCCTAATGCCTATGGAGTAGGTAGTTGAACCCCTGGATAGAAGGGGTCAGTTAGGGGTTATGGAAGGGGGAGGTTACTGAATTGATGTTGCCCAAAATTGACCTTGTACACAGATACCATTCTTCAATCAACCCATGGATGCTTGACCTCTATTTTGAAAGATCCATGGACCTGCAACAACTTAGTGCAGCTGAAGCATCTAGGGCTGGTGAAGTGTGTCCATAGGATTCTATACTATTACTGGCAATATTATTTGTGTCTCCATACCATCATCTTTGGACATGGGAAAAGCAATTTATGAGCTTATAGCCCAGATCATCTTTGTTTTTGGTCGTTGAGAAACTATATTGAAGTCATTTTTGCTTCCTTTGTTAGATTGGTGAACTCATTGGTGGAAGCCAAAGAGAAGAACGCCTGGAGTATCTGGAAACTCGTTTAGATGAATTAAAGCTGAACAGAGATTCATTCTGGTGGTATCTTGATTTACGTCGTTATGGTTCAGGTTAAAAGTCTCTCTTTTAAATCTCCTTTTGTTTCTAAATGGTCAGGTCAGAAACTAGGTTGTCTTCTACTGACTTTGATTACGTGTGTATTATGTTTGATGGTTCAAGTGGGACTGATGTAGAAGCTCTAGATCAGGATCTCAGTTGTTTTCTGTTTTATTATTTATATTTTCTTTTATCCACCATGCATATCATGTGGAACTTCATGCATGGGTTTCTCATGTTTAAAGAGCGCCCAGACAGAAGTTGCCCATAGTCAATGGAGCACTCAACCATAAATTTAAGCTTTTTGGTGAAGCCGTATGTATGGATTTGATCTCTTACATGTCAATGGACTCTTTGATAGTAAACACTAAACTCTATTATGATGGTCTGTCTGGGACACTGTTATTCACTAGCAGTGCCTTTACTTAAAGGGTTTTAGTACCAAGAAAGAGATATTTACATATACTACCATAAATCCATTCAACTAGAGAAGCAGTAGTAGAGTCGTTAGCCAAATAGAGATATGGAATTTTTTTTGGGGGTGGGAACCAGAATATTTATAACTTGCATTGCTTATGTCGACAATTAGTTGGGGTTGTGCTCTTTCCTTTATACCGTATTATTATTATTATTATTAATTAATAAAGAGTGACTTCGATCTTCTGTTTTTCTTGTTTGCAGTTCCTCATGCAGGCTTTGGTTTGGGTTTCGAAAGGCTTGTACAATTTGCAACAGGAATGGAGAATATAAGAGATGTCATCCCTTTCCCACGGACACCTGGTTCAGCTGAATTTTGATCCTAGACTTGTAAGGATGTCTGAGTTCTTGAATTATGGTTCTACCTTGGATCCCCTTGGTGGGTGCATTTTAATCACAATCAATTGTCTCTTGCATCTCACTTGGAAGTTTCACATGTAGGAACAACTTCCCATTAAAGAACTGGATAAGTGGGATTTTGGGAATCAGATTTGACGTCAAGATTGAAGGTAAATCCTCAAGTCTATTTATAAAAAACAATCTGGGAGGCGTAAATTTGACGACTCCAAATTATTTTTTGTGTAGTATATTTGAGTCTTAGTTCACTAGCTCATAATTACACATTCTTCCACCTGTATAGAGGTGGAGATCAGAATAAATTGATTCCACAAAGGTTGTATTCTCAATGATTACCTAGCCTTCCTAGCTACAATTGAAACAAATATTATATACAGTGCTCCAAGAGTTGGTTTTCATAATTAGCTGTTTTGCTCATGGTTTGGTATACGGGCTGCATCTGCTTACTAGCTAGTAGCACTGTCCCAACTTGTCCACTTCGCTCTTCGTCCCCTCACTTTTAAGTCAAATTTAGGGCAAGTAATTCTTCTGATCGGCTTCTTTAGAAATTCTATATAATGCTTACTTTAAAGGCCATGATGATAAACATGATCCAGAAAGTATGAACTTGACATCTATTTTTTCTCACGTCGTACAACCCAATTGAGGTATAATTAAAAAAAATTCACGGTATGAACCAGAGACCTGTTCGTTGTAAAATCAATTCAATTTATTACGCGAGATAAATGCATTATAAAAAAACTTATAAAACTCAACTTTTCACTAATCGTTAACTATTCTTGTGCCCTTCATAAGATTTTGAATGCCGTTTCTTCTTTTTCTCGAGGAACATAATGCTTTTTCCAATAAAATTACGGAAAAAATTGAACTGTACTATTTGTTGGGGTAAGCAATCGATGCTTTACTGTATAATCCCAGATCCCTGACCCATCAGATTTGTGCAAATGGCAACCCCTTGACAACCAAGCTAAAAATATCAAGGCCGACAGAAGGAAATGCGCCAACTACATCTGATCATACATTACTAGGCAGGGTAGGGTGGCGGGAACTATAAATACGGTTCAAAGGAAGAAAAAAAGAAAATGCGGGGTAAATTCCCTCAGATGTTAACCGCCATTTTGGTACTTCCGAGGGTGCTGGAGCTGGAACGTCCCAAACTATTGTGTTGATCATAACAAAACTTGATATTTACAGCTTTGATTCCTTTGGTTCAAAGTTCTACCTCATGGAGATCTTCTCCAAAACTGCCACTATTATGCATACGAATCAGAGGAGGCTCATTTGGCGTAAATGGTGATGGTGGAATGCCCTCCCCTTGAGGCTTGATTTCACCCATCCTGGTATGGCTATGGCTAAGGGTATCATTAAAACTCCCACTCCATGATGCTGTTCTTCGTGAGTGAGACGAAATGGAGCCACTACTATTTTTCATTGCTCCCTTGCTTGAGATGTTATCCATACTTGGAAACCTTTGCCTGGCCATTGAAGATGAAGGTAAGGGTGACTGGAATGTATCCTTTGTGTTGGATGTTGAATGATCTTCATTAGCTGCACTATCTTCGTGCAAACTTTCTGCTATGGCCTCCATCGGCTGCTCAGTTGATGAAGCAGGACTAGGAATAAAAAACTTTGCATTGGCAGCAATAGCAGGCTTCACAGCTGGAAGAGATGGAGACTGGAACAAGTTTCCTGGGTTTGCACCACCTTGGTTGAAGGTGTCAACATACCTGCCAAAGCCCATTAAGTTGTGTATCATTAAGGTTTTGATAATTGAAAAAAGTGAAGCTAATCATGTCTCCAAAGAGTAACCTACTAAATTATGAATCATTGTAAAATTTGTAAATTTCCCCAAATTTTCCCTCTTCTCTTCTTTTCTTTCCCAGGAGGGGTTACTCCAGGTGATCTACAACCATGATTCACCCTAGCTTCCATTAGGCCCAGAGTATGTGCAAAGAGCTGCTTACCTCAAATATGTAAAGTCATCTAATTCCACATTTTGTATATCTAGCAGAGAAACTATAAAGACTTGTCCACATAACCAACCAAGCATGAGCAGTATTTTTTATATGACAAAGTTGACCTCCCGAGTTTGTAAGATTGGCTCTTTCTTTTGCGTTCTGTGAAGCAGACTAGCCAATTTCCCTACTGATTACAAGTTTCTTCAAACTCTACACTTAAATTTTTCCTTTCTCTTCTTTTCTGGGGATTTTTTTTTTTGGGGTTGGGAGGGGCGGGGAGGGAGTCCGGCTGGTCCTAGACTATGATCTCGCTCTACAGCACACAGAAGGAGATTAAGATAAAAAAATATTACCTTGACCTAACACCTATCCGTCCACGGGAGGAGAATTGATTGGAGCTGGGTGGAATTGGTGGAATCCCAGAAGCATGTTCCAGAGGAGACGAAGTTTTAACACCTGGGCTCTCCTTGGACGGGGACCCTTCTTTCTGCAATGCAGATTTCAAGTTGTATTCCGGTGTACCATTCTGGAATGTGTTGGTGGTTGGAGGTGGTGGCAGGGCAGCTTCTTCAGCTGGAGGTTCAACACCTTCCTCTACCCATCTCTTCAGCTTTTCATCATAATAGAATTTATTTGTCTCACCCAATTTAGCCTTCAGAAGATGCAAATTGGACAACCATTCAAAAAAGGTTCCAATAGAAACATTATCATTTATCAGGAATGAAGATACAGGGAGGAAAGCCTAATATTGTCATAAAATGATTAGGATTACCTGTCGACCTGGGCGAGGCCTCAAGACTAGCCCCACAGTCTTCTGCAAAAATTGTGAGCCAAAACCAAACCGAGAAAAGCGAGATGCCCCTATAGAAACTGATGATTTGCCTTGTGCATCAGTTGAGGTTGTTTCCTGCAGTGAGTGGATTCTTCCATAAGTAAAATCACATAAAAACAATAAAAGTCAATAAAACAAATAATGACTAACTAAGCTCTTAGTTAGCTCCTCTCACTATTTGGGATAATTTCACACCTGCCTTGGGCTTCGACCAAAGTCTGGCTCTGAAACACTTCTATTGGGCATTGTCGTTCTATTACCGTCAGACGTCCACCCACTGATGGGTTCCATTGAAGCAGAAGGAATTAAGGATGACATGGCCATGGTTGATTGGCTATTCAATACTCTAGGGCCCACAGGCGGGTGATATTGTTCATTACCTTGAACATTTCCTTGTGAAGTCGAAGGAGCAGATGGTGGTAGACCACCAACAACACGATGTGCAGTACTATCAAAAAAGTTAAGCAATTTGCCCACCAGTTTTGCAGGAGCCAAATTTGCAGTATATCCACCCTGCAAAGATTTTTAGCTCAGATTGATCAGTCATAGCAACATCAAAATTATAGACAATAACTGTAGGACAAAGAAGTACCTGTTGGTGGGTTCTAATTCTCTCCTCAAGAGATGATATTAATTGTTTCCATGTTTCTACTTCTGGTGCTCGGCCAGTTTTTAGAGATTTCAATAATGCTTGACAATACCTGCAGTTATGTATGTAACCATGAGAAGGCATAACCAATAAAACAAAACAAATAAAAATAATGTTCCAAAAACTTACTTCAACGAGTCTGACACTTTTCCTACTTCAGCTAGCATATGAGCATAAATGAGCTTATATGGTTGAAATGGTAGCAGGATAAACTGAGAATTTCCAAGCACCTTTGAATATTCATACAACTCAGTCCTCTGTCCAAATGCCCATTATGCCAATCAGGTTTGACTCCAACAAAAAGAATATTATTACAACATGATGAATTGAATAAGAATCCATATAGGGTTAGAGATGCTATTGGAAACCACAAATTACCTTTAGTTAGGTTATTCAGAAAGTACAATGTTAGAAATAGAATATTAATGTTGTGTAGTCCCACATTGCTTAGATGTGGAAGTCTATGTTTCATTGTTTACTATAAATAAAGCTTGTGTGTGTAGGCTTTGAATAATTCAAGCTACAACCATTTCCTTATTCTATTTTATTGACGAGGAAATGAATACTTGAGCTTACACCCATTCAATGGATTGGTGGTTGGTCTCTTCCCACATACAAGAAGCAATGTTATGAGTGAATTGAACACATAAATATCATTTCAAAATGTACCTAGAACTGCAGGGTAAGCTAATGAGCAAAATACATATTTCAAAGCATGCTATATGGATATAATAGTTAAGAAAAAAGTTTTCTTTTCTAAGTCTGCAGAATTCTGTAAAGTGAAGACCATCGGATAAGCAACCACAGCATGCATTCCTATAAAACATCCAAAAACGTTTGCGAAGAAAAACAACTTGAGAGCTAAATTGGAAGTGGAAAAGAACCTGAATTGCCTCAGGACTAGCATAGGTTCGAGGAAATTTCCAGTGATCTGCTCCTATTAGACAAAGTCTTGCACTGTCTGAGTATGACTCAAAATTTGCTTCCGCGACTAAATAGCATATGTGTGCTGCAGTAATCTAAGGTATGATTCTCAAGTCAGCTCCAGGGATAGAAACTTAAATACATGGAATAGTATATAAAACACATCAAATATTATTGTACCTCACTTCTTTCTTTCCACAAGCAATCTCCAAGATGAATAATTACAAGTTCATCATCTTTCGTTCTGTTTGCAGTGATCACGGCCAAATTCTCCTCCCAACCATCAAGCATGCTATTAGGCCGAAACTGGAGATACAAAAGGGAAAACCAAAATTTGAGCTTCCTAAGTAATTTATTTTTTTAAAAGGATAAAATTAAGAAAACAGTTCATTTATAGGAGCTTTGCATGGCTTATAAATTATCCCACTAGCTTCAGATGATCACCTGTGCAGGCTGCTGAAGAACATCAGCAGCACCAGTAATCCCACTGGAGGTGTCTGCCGAGAAAACTTCAGCTGGTTGCCCTGCAATCAGCAGGCATAAAGTCCGCAATGGTGATCCTGCTACCAGCTGTTGAAGTGCCATTTGCTTCACTGTATCAACATAAAGCTGGGAAGAAGCAGCCGTGGCCATGCACCATAACGCAAGGAAGAGAGCAAATAAAGAGGTAAGATAGCTACAAAACATGAGTAGTAGGCCAGCAGGAAAAATTGACAACACACCTGATCACCAAGTTGTGAAGCAAGAACAAGTGCAGGCCCCCACAGTTGACCTCCTTGTGCACATTGTAAAGCATCCTTCTTTCTACCAGAAACAAGAAGATTTTGTACCTCAGATGCCGTTGCCTAAAACATCACAAATAATCAGTTCAAACTTCAAAAGCACAACAATGACAAAAAAAATAGGGGGAGGGAGCAGGGAGGAGAGTAACTGAAACACACCCTCATTTGACCTTCAGAAGGCTGGTTCAGCAAGCAATGGCTAAGCACACCATACTCACTGAATTGCGCACCACTTCTCCTGGCAGATGCAAAAAGTTTAGCAACTGCTGATTCTGGAGTATCATTTTCCTGTAGAAAATACAAACACACAAGACCACCAAATTTAGCAGTAACCTTTAACCCTCTCAAATATAATTCTGCCGTAAGGATGGCCCTGATGGCTACTGCATAACCACCACAGATAATTTGAGAAGAATGGCACCAAAGAAAGTATGACAACTTGAATGACCATGATAGAAGAATTCAATATAAAACAGAAAAGGAAAATTTAGAGCAACCACATAATTATCAAGTCAAGATGATTGCGGTTTGAAGCAAGGAACTAAAATTCGTTTCAAAGTACTGTTTCGATAAGTTCAAAAACAAAAACGATTTGAGAAACAGTATGAAAATGGAATGGAAAAGCTAATTTGTGTGAAAACGCATGGAAATAAATAATAAAACACATCTTATAATAATTATAGGTATCTAACATTATTAATTTAGCCCATAAAATACATAACAAAGTAAAATTCTAAACATAGACATACAAATTGGAGAAAAATATCAAATAACAATCACATCCAACCAACAGTGGAGTAGCTAGCAAGTGCTCAATCCATATTTAATGAAATTTTTTAATTTGAACCAATATATATATGTTCTAAAATTTTAATATTATTCATCATTAAGTTAAACTAAATTAATACAAAATATTTGAATAAAAAAATATGAATAAATAAATAAAAGATCAAGAAACCAAACATGGGTGAAATCCTAAAAAGGATTATCCTCCCCAAATTATACCATCTAAATATACATCAAATAAGATTAAAAAAAAAGAAAATTGAAATCCTAAAATATGAAGAGAAATAGGGCCAAAAAGATTTTTAAATTCTGAAAATGCCCTGATTGTGTCAACCCGTTTCATGTGAGAGCGATGAAAACAATCCCATTTCGTGTGGAAACGCCGTTGTTTCGTGTGAAAACACCCCTGTTTCGTGTGGAATGCCCCCGTTTCGTATGAAAATGATGGTTGCGTTTTTGTAAGTGAGTTTCGTTTTGGGTAGCGTAGAAATGAAAACATTTTCCATTTTTTCACCATTTCGACATGAATTTTTAACTCTTGGTTTGAAGTAATTGACATATTTTGCACCATTTTGTTGGAAGCCAAACAACTTTTCTTTTTTGTGCTAAAGAATCCTTACAAGATACTACCCACTGACATCTATTTCTTAGATAACCTAAATCATTGTGAATACTATTGTAACACTTCTCATAAACACTCACAACAATGGCCTTAACACCTCAAAACCTTGAGCCTCAGAGCTGTATTATTCCGCAAAAGGAAGAGAGGGGGCTACAATGATTGAGGTATCAGAGAGTACACAAAATATTTTTTGAGAGCCACACATCAGTAACAAGTAATTTATTACTCTTCAAAAAGATGACTAAGAAACTTTGAAAGGGTAAAACATAAATCATGGTCAGCAACAAAAAATATTTTTTGATTTTTGAATAACCAGATTTAGCAAGAAAAAGAGAAGTTTAAAGAGCCGAATGTGGGTTACCTTTTGTATGGTGTCGGTGCCAAAAGGAGAACGCAGTTTTCCATAATGTTGACAAGCTATCTTAAGCAAAGAGAGAAGCAATCTCAACCTTTCACGTTTTTGATAGTCCATGTCAGGTGATTCGCAGTTTGCAATCCTCTCATCTATCCATTTGTTCAACTCTTTACTTCCAACACTCCCACCAACCAATGGACCTGGAAAGGGAAGTTGGCACAAAGCACGGAAATAATCACAAGTACCAGTTCTAATGCTTGAGGCATTGCTGTTTTCCGTGAAGACTTCCATCAAGTTCAGAACAGAAACAGAGCCTTGTACAGTGTCCTAATATAATTAAAAAAACATTAATCTTTTTGTGAAAATCAATTTTAACACAAATTAGATACTCCATTTGGCCACAGCCCCTGAGACAGGACACAGCAAAAGTTTTTTGGATACAAATGGAAGAAACCTCCACTAAACAACTAAAATAGCACAATAATAAAACTAATGGTTTGTTACTTATAAAAAGTCTGGTTTGTTAATTATAGAAAATCTGGGTATATTACTTATAAAAAAAATCGGGATATGTAAATTCAGAAGAAAATAAAGAAACATAAAAGGTTCAAAGAGAGATTTCAAGGTTTGGAAGCATCAAAAAAAAAAAAAATTCAAACGGAGGTTTCAAGGTTTAACCTGGCTTCCGTATGATGAGTTCAAAGAACTGGAATCTTTCATTACTATGAGCTTTCCACCAAACCCAAATGTCACCAGGGCATGTGGAGGACGTCCAGCAGATGTCCTTTCCATGTGAGGGGCATAGGAAAACTGATTCTCCCCTTGAAAAGATTGCTGTGAATAATTTATGGCATTCTGAGTTCCCCCATAATCATTTGAGAATTGCTTTTGTTCATTTACATTAGAATAATCAAACTGCTGCCCAGCAGCTGACCTTTCTACATTTGGGGCATAGGAAAACTGATGTCCCCCCTGGAAAGATTGCTGGGAATAATTTATGGCCTTCTGGCTTCCTCCATAATCATTTGAGAATTGCTTTTGTTCATCTAACTTCACATTCGAATAATCAAACTGCTGAACAATGTCCCCACCAGGAATAAATCTTTGCAACTCAGCAGTCCCATTAGCCGAACTTGATTTATTGTACAAAGGAACTGCTCCAAATGAATTTGAAGAATTCTGTTGATCCTTGCTCAGAGAAATTTTTGAACCATAAGGATTATCCAATTGCTGGTTTCCAACAAAATTCACAGAAGGCTCACTTTTAGCACCGTTTGAAGTTGCATGCATGTTCAAACCCTGCTGCTGGTTATTGCCATATGACCCACCCCGGCTGCTATCTAGACCTTGGCTACCATCATAAAAACTATTAACGTTCTGAGTAAAAGTGCCAGTTGAAACATGCCCATTTTCATGCCCCTGTACCATTGATTGGATGGATGAATTGAAAGTTTCCAACAAGCGCCATTCTTGGGCAATTGTGTCATAATACCAACCAGGATATTGAGGATCAAACACCATATGCTCTGGGTACCCACTAGTCCCTTGTGAAACCTGATTCCAATCAGACACACTTCCGCTTATGCCAGTTTCAGTTACAGTTCCCACATTGCCGTTCTGAAATGCTTGCTGCATAAAAGAAACCTCTTTGCCATCTGAAGCAGCAGACCAACTATTAGCTGCATTGGAATCAAAACTTCCTTGAGCAGCAGCAGTTGCATTATAGTCATCCACCTGGTACCATTGCCCAGTGTTTGAGTCATACTTCCACCCTGGATAAAGGTTTTCCCAATACTGACTGCTATCCAGATCCTGCTCATTAGTACTTTGTTCTAAAGATGCATCATAACCTTGCCCCTGTTGATATTGGACATATTTCACTGAATTATTCAATCCATCACTTTTAACTTCATTACTGGATTTCACTTCACTCCTTAAATTATCAGACACTTTCCCTGGAAAAACCCCAGAGTCATCTCCCAATTCATTGAAAAAGTCAGAGTACGACCCAAACCCATGACCTCCATTCTGTACTGAATCAGCATGAAATGAATTCCAGCCCACCTCTTTAACCCCAGCACTGTTGAATCTATTGCTCTTGCTTACAGTTGAATCCGATGTGAATTCCGTTCCTATCCCATCATCAGTAGACTCAATCATACTATCACACCCACCTGAACTAGATGAGACCAACGAATTTCCCTCTTCTGCTTGCGCACTCGTTGCACCGCGATCAAAATCCACACGCCCCTTTTCCTCCTCCGTTTCAATCCCACTTTTGCCAAAATCCATATTCTCAAATGCAGCATCACTGTCACCAATACTCAGATTTGCAAATGCTTTGGCGTCATCAGTATGATTTCCTTCATCGCGGCCGGACTTAATTAGCTCCACATCATCCTCTACCAGTTTATCAAAGAAATCCTCATCCGTCTGATCCTCCACGTGAAAAGGAGGATTGGAAGCCATCACCCAAAACCCTAACCCTTCACAATTCCTCTTGATCTCACCAAATATTCACTCCAATCCACCTGAAAGCAGGTTCAGATTATCCCCTTGATCTCATCTTGATCCTCGATCTCCGAGCCAAAATGTTACAAAAACCTCGAGATCCAGATCAACAAACACGAAATTTACTTCAAAGTCACTGTTCCCTAAACACCTAGCCTCAATAAGAACAATAAACAAAAAAGACCTAGGGCTTTTGGAATCCCTACAATCCAGGAGCCATAAATCAAGTGGAACATACCAAAAAAAAACTGCAATCTTCGACCTCAATTCAACGCCATGGAGTTATACCCAAAAACAAAAACTAGAAATTCGAAGAAAATCAAAAATCGACTTACAGATCCAGGGAAGAATTGACAGACAATCCGAGAAAGATGAAAATCGAAATAAAGAGTAAACAGAGGAGAGCCCTCGATTTCGCACCACCCCACCCACCAGAACAACGTAATGTAATTTTAGAATTAGATTTAGATTTAGATTTTATTTATTTCTTTCACTTTGGTCTATTTAATAATTTTCGAAAACCTGTGTGTAGATTTTCTCTTCTTTTTTTTTTTTTTACTATTTTACATTTTTACTGCCAGAATATGGAATAATTGTACGTGGGAACATAGACTTTTTGGTACCTGTGAATATGTGATGTATAATAGACACACAAATTTCTAGTGGAACTACTTGCTACTACATGGAAAAATGAGTGTTTACTACCATCGAAAATATAATAAAATAAAGAGTTAAGTATTATATGAGAATTTTAACTTAAAATATTATTAATATAGATAACTCCTTTTTCATGTTATTAGAATTTCTTTTTTTTTTTCTCTTTTTAAATCGTTTTAAATATTCAATCAAAAAATTGATGAGTTTATTAATCTAAAAATTATGAGATGATAATTATTTTTTTTATACATCATTATTATTTTTTTCTTAATCTAGTTTTTTATTTTATTTTCTAACATTTATCTAATTATTTCACTAAATAATTGCCTAAGTTGAATATTAAAAAGATCAACTAATATGACATTTTATTTTATTTTTGTTTTTTCATTTATATCTATTTTTATCAATACCTATTAGGAGACAAAACTTGCAAATAATGTGAAAAAATAAATTATATTTTTATATATTCATGAAATTTTATTTCATGGTAAATAGCGTTAGAAAATATTTTAAAAATTGTAAAGGAAAAAAAATAATTATGTCATTAATGTTATTCAATATATTTATTTTCTATTTTTTTTGAAGAATCAAGTAGAGTTAAAATAATAAAGAAAATGATGCAGTTGATGCTCATTGAAAATGAATTTTAAGAAATAATTAGGAAAAAATACTAAAAGATAAAAATATGTATATAGAATAAAAGAAATTGTGATGTGTAAAAATTTAAATGCTACTATTTTTCGGTAATTATACTTATCGACCTGTTTATATAGTGTCTCAAAAGATATAAAAAAAAATAAAAGTATTTATTTTGAGAATAATCTTTAAACTGAAGTTTTCAAAATATAATTAGCTCTATAATAAAAGAATAAGAAAACTATTGAAAGAAGTTAAATTTTTATAGGCACAACATAAATATTAAGTTGTTTATGACTTTAGGGTTAATGTCTCATTCATAATCTTAGTGGGTATGTTTGACATGAAATGCATTTTAAAAGTAGTAAACACTTTGATAATCTATACTCTTGTCTCTTCTACTTGGAAACGAAAAGTTTGTCATCTTTCTTTTCTTTTTTTTGGTAAGATGTTTGTTATCATTCTGAGGTAGAAATTTCTATTTTTATTTGGGTACAATTCTGAGGTAGAAACTTCAAATATGCAATATAGTGTGATCCAACTGAACATAATTATGGACCTGGTGAATTTATTTTAATTACTTTTTTAAAGTTAGGTAGTATATGTTATAGTTTATACATGATAAATTTATTTTTTAATCTAATCAAAAATAAATTATTTACGTTAAAATTTAAATTATACTCTTCATATCAAATTATCTTGGAAATGAAAAAATTCACTTATCTTTGAACTTATTAATTGATATTGTTTACTTTTATTAATAATAATATGAAATTACTTCAATTTGTTATTAAGAAATCATATCGCCATATTGGAGAAGAGAAATTTATTTTTCATTCATGGTTCATAAACAAACACCTTCATATCTTTCGTCAGCCCAAATTTAAAGTTGGGGCCGACAATGAATAGGGGCCGAAAAAATACACGTGTGAAGCCTTTCACTCCGAAGGTAGATAAGTTCACCAAATTAGTCTAGTTGTCTAATGCAGCCTGCTAGGTTAGATATATATATATAATTTTTTTTTAATATATGTATATATTATATATATATATATTTATTTATTTAATTTATTTTTTTTTGCTAAGATTGGTAAATTTGGGTTAGACTTGTTTACTTTCATATCAATAATTACGTTTATCCGATCTCTCTTTCTTATTTAACAGATAAATTCGGAATGCAAATGAACTTAATTAACTTTATGTGATATTAATGAAGTTAAAATTGAAATTTCAACGATTAACTTAATTTGCAGATTATATATTATTTATGTTAATATTATAATTTAAGATCAACAAGTATTGAAGTGCAGTGATAAGCGATGTGTATTTTAAGACGAGAATATAAATTCAAATCTTGAAACAGTAATTATTGTATAGACAATTCCTAATCGTAACAGAATCCTGAGAAATTAGTCTCACAATAACATATATAAATAAACTCAAAAAGCTAAAAAAATTTACAATTCACGTATAAATAAAATAAATTCATAGCCGATGAAGGCTTATTTAACACTTTTCACATGTAATTAGTCGCTAAAAGGATCCACCAAACACTGTCCTACTATCTCCATTCCCTAACATTATTCTATTATATTCGAACTTCCAATTCAGCATATCTGGCATCTCAAAGTACTTGGACAATTTCAACTTATTCGTTCTCAGAGATCTAGCCATTTAGTGTCGGTGATATCCTCATGCAAGTTGCAACGCTGCATTTTTCCATTTGATTTCAGAAGTTTTGAAAGTAGGAGTAATTAATGTTTCATTTTTATAATTAATAATAATAATAGTAAGTATACTATGGAAAATTTTGAAACCAAATTATTAATTACCAGTGAAAACTATAAGGATTCTTTTTTATGCAATGAATTGGAATTAAATTTGAGAATTAGATTCTCCAATTCTAATTATTTTAGTTTTATGTACAATTTAGAATTGAAAACTAAAATTTTCCATTCAATTTTTAACAATTAAGAAATAATAATAAAATATAAATAACATTTTCAATTCTTATTAGTAGAATCTAACAATTACAATTTCAAATAATTTGTTAGTCTTCAATTATTTCTATATATGATATCATTGGTGGTCGTCTACCGCCACCCAACCACAATCTTTTTCACTCTCCATCATCCATTATCTATCACTACTATCAATTTTTCATAATGATGATGATCCTCTTTAGGGTCCAATAGGAGAAGACTACCACCACTGTAACTCATCAAATATAACAACCATCGTCATCAGACTTGTCCAATATAATTTCAAAAATAACAAAAATCATCTAAACCAGATGGAGTCGATGAGTAAATTCTTGAAATTGTAAATTTATATAATCTAAACTCATGATTTATAATTTTAATTAATTTCAATTTAAATAAATTAAATTTCAATTCCATTTTCATCCATCCAAACAGACCATAATAATTTTGGCTTCGTGCATTCTACTTCGGTGTTATATTTCCTACCAAAGCTGAGGGATCCCTTGTTTTAATCTCCAATGAATTTCTGAATCAAGGACGGCCAGATTCACCGGGGTCCCATAAAGTGCACATTGCATTGGTTTGCTTGTTGTAAAATGAATTTCAAAACGTGCACAAATGTAAATTAGGAAATGAAAATGTTGCCTTTCCAGAAGAAGAAATAATCCTCGCATCTAAACGTGTACTAGTCTTATTCTTGAAAAAACATGAGAGAGAGAAAAATTTAAATATTTTTTTTGGTAGAACAAGATATAAATATTTTATCTGAATGGGTAAAATAATATTTCATTAGATATATATATATATATATATATATATATATATATTTTAACTAGAATACATTTTACTTTTTATAAAAAAATATTACCCTCTTCCATACAAAAGAAATTTAATTCTCATAACTAAGAGTTCGGATTTTGAAAAGAGACATCATTTAGCTTCTACATTTTTATTGTAATTATTGGTCAAACATAAACATTATCGACTAAGGATAGTCGTCTTCTTAAAAAGAAATCTATAATAATCGACAAATAAGATGAGAAAATGAAATAATTTGAGCATGTGTGATTTAAAAATTAGATAACAGTAGCAGCATCAACGACAACTTCTAGCTTGTTAATACCGATGTCAATAGCAATTTTCAAACTATCCCTCAAACCCCACAGATAATACCCAACCCAATTTTTCTCATAAAAACTTTAAGAAAGCACCCAAACTCATCCCTAATCAAGCCACCTCCACCTATTAGACCCGGACTGCCCAAACAAGACCCATAAGTATTTTATTTTATTTTTTACTATCAACCCTATCAGTATTCTTGAATGGTAGAGACCAAGCTTATTAAGGTAAGGTTAATGTTTGTTAATTCCACTGGCTTATGAAGTTTCCTATCTGACAAAAGGTGCTCCAATCACAAGCGCTATTTAAGCCGAATTCTTGTGAAGGAAGACATCACATGCATGACAAGAGGTCACATTAACTAATAAATTAATTTTACTAAAATACCCTTGATTTTATTACTACCTTTATTCTCGGAAATCGTTTTAACAGCATTTAAAATTAACATTTATTTTACTGAAATTTAAAGATTTCATTAGATAAATAATAAACCTGACTGATTCTCCTACGAAGGAAAAATATGACATTTGGCACATATTTTTGCCCATTTTTAAGCAGATAGTAACTTTTTAAAAATAAAATAAAATAAAATTGAAATAAAGGAATTTAAAATTTTGGATATTCTCCTAAGACATCTTTTATTTTCAAGAGCATCTTAACACAATTTCATTTTCTGGTTCACCTTCAAAATCATTGATTGATTCTTCTTCACTCAAACAATAAAAATTCAACCAGAAAACATAAAAAGGGGCAATGATGAGGAAAAGATAACTGCTTTAAAAATACAGGTCATTTACAGAACAGCAAGGTCCTGGAGCAGGGCACATCAACTGAATTCAAGCACTTTTGGTATTTTTAAAGAACAACCTGTTGGTCCAAAACCAAATTCAGAAGAAGTGAAAGAACAAATAACTGGGTTTTGAAGATTTTGTACTATTGAGTATCAAAATCCAAAACATTGGAGTATACAATAAACAGGTGTCAGTTTGGGGATTATAGCCAGAAACAGTTCTAGTCATAGCAATAGCAGACAAAAGCATTCATCTAAAATAAAGATGATGACCAAATATTTGTAATAACTAGAGGAAAAAAGAAGAATCCACTTTACTCAATTGCAGAATTCAACCACACATGACAATAGATCTCATCAACAATTGATGGGGTGGAAGAATTATGCATCAGAAACAACACTAAATTCATCTTCTTCTGCTTGAGCTGGCAGGTTGAGATCTATTAAACTTTCTGTGAGTTTAGCAGAACCAGTAGCTGCAGTTGTTGAAGATGAAGCTATGAGATGGGATCGTTTGTGACCACCAAGTGCTTGTCCTGACCCAAACACTTTGTAACAAAATGGGCATTCGAAAATTTTTGTACTGTCATTACCTGCATTTTTGGCTTCGGCTTCGGCTTCATTGCGAAAGCAAATCTTTTTGTGACTGCTTAGTGCTCCTGAAGATCGAAAAGTTTTCCTGCAATTCTCACATTGGTTTTTCCCACAAACCCTCTTGCATTTGATCACTTCCAATCCCTTAACTTCTTCTTCTTGTTCCTCATTTTTCTTTATCCATATATCCCTAGAAAGCATCATGAGGCACATAGCAATGTCTTCTTCAGAACAAGTATCAGAAACTGAGCTTACCGGTTCTGGCTCGGTTGGTGACTCACTGAAACTCGGGTTTCTCATCTTGGGCTTCTTCAACTCCAATTTCTGACTCTCTCCTATGCTTGATTTCCGATTTCGCTTGGATCGTCGACGAGTTGGGTTCTTTGACTCGGTCTCGCTCTCTCTATCTATGACCATAGACCCAGCATCACCTGCAAAAGAAAACTTTGGATCTGAAAATCTGAAACTTTTCTTGGGATTCTCTCTCAACCCATAAATCAAAGCCTTTTCCTCTTCTTCCCATTGTTCTTCTTCTTCTGAAGGTGATGATGAAGAATTTGATACGCTGAATATAGTGGGTTGCTCCGCCTTTGGAGGAAGAGGTAGTATTGCCAAATGGGCTTTCATGTGACCACCCAATGCTCTACCATTAGCAAAGCTCCTAGAGCAGAGCTTGCATTTTTGTCTTTCCATTGGCACAGAACAGAGGAAAGCAGTCAGCAGACGAAACCAAAGCTCAGAGCTTTTTAGTCTCTCTGTTTGAGAAGTTATAAGAAAATAGGGAACTTAAAAGTAGGTGACAAGCATTCCTCCATCAAAAGGACACACAACCCAAAAATATCAAAATCCCTTTTGTGGAAATAAAAATATAAGAGAATAAACAGTTGTAAAATGTTAAAATCAATTTTAACAATCTCACTAATTATCAGATGGGCAAAAAATTATGAATGGGTGACCATGATTTTGGGAGGAAAGAGAGACAAGTAAGTCAATAACATGCAAGCCTTGCCCAAAATCCTTGGTGGCAAAACCTTTTTTTTCCTTTTTTGCTTTCTGAAACATCACAAATTATGATTGTAAAAATCTTAATTTTTTCATTTTTTTTTTAAATATAGAAATGTTTATTAAGTCTTAAAATTACATAAAACAAGATAGCTATAATTTTTTATAACTTCACAATTACATTCACCAATCTAACATTTTTTTTTATGATATTAATAATAAATAATTTTATACAATAATTTATGGAGATTGGCTTTGATTCATATTTGCCATCCTCACATAATATAAGGAGTAAAGAAATCACGGATCATTAAAAATAAATTTACCAAATGAAATTCATATTGATTTCAATTTGGAATCAATAAGTCGTGATTGACAGATTTCTTAAATTCAGTTGCATGCCTCCCCCCATAAACGGGTGATGGTAAGTCTGTTAAATTTTCAAGATAGGCCAATGCTTTTACTTTTTAGTTTAATAACCTTCTAAATTTGCTCACAAACTCAAACATTCACCATGGCAAGGGAGTAACTTTGGACATAATCGTGGGTGTCTGTCCATGACATTTGGATATTATTGAAAGTTCGATGTCATATCATTAATATTTCACCCAATATCAGTGTAGCTCTTTATCCTCGATGAAGACTATAAAGTTGAAGGAAGCTCCTGCATAGATTGCTAACCTTAAGCATTGTGATGTCATAGGTGAGGCTTGGCCATGTTCTGTTGCTAGTCTACTTTTTATTTTTTCTTTCTCGTAAGATATAAAAAAGAAAAAAAAAAGCGTATTTTATATAATCAATACTCTTACTTTTAGTCATTATCAAATAAAATTACGTGTTATCATTTATTTGATAGTGCAAAAAATTTACATTCACATTGGATGGAACATTAACTCTTTTCTTTTGAGGTATGCAAAGTGAGGGTGAAAAGTGAAACCAGTTCTCCAATCTCCAGGCGGAACTTCCAATCAGGTCATATCTTGTAATATGTGGGGTTTATTAGTCTGAATGTGTGTGGGCTTCAATGGTCATAATATGGGTCTAGTCCAACCTATTAAGAATTGGGCTTAATTCAGCCCCTAATGGTCTCTGGACACACGAGACAACTTCATCAAAAGGTGGGTTCACAAATTTGGGGTTAGTTGATCTTGATCATGATAACACCAGTTTAGATTCCATATTAGTTTAATTGACTAAAACGAATTTAGGTTTAAGTTTTATGTTATTAATTTTTCTTTTATTTATATTATTTGTGAGTTACTGAGTAGTATCCATATTGGTCTTAATATAGAATAGTGAACGGAATTCCATTTTTTGCTATGAAAAAAATAAAAAAAAAACTTCCAATGATTGCATTTTAGTACATTTTTTGGCTATTGGATGTTAGATTTTAGATTACACAACATTAATTTTTTCATAAATCATATTTCATCTGTGTTATTTTTTACAAATCACAATCTCGGTGAATTTAAATTTGAAATTTCTATTTACAAGACGTGGTTTAAATGATAAGTCATGCTTGAACTCAGTGATTGAGGATTTTACAAAATCAAAAATTTGAGATTTTGAAAAATACTTATAAAGAAGGGCTGTCGCGAATCTCCAAAAAGATTAAATTAACACTAAATAGTGAAAACTGAGAAACCAAAAAATTTGAAGCTTCCAACATATTCACATCATTAAGGCTATACTTAGGAACCAAGTGCCCTAGTATCATCAAACTTGTGAGGTATGTGTTACTTTTATAGTTATTATATCCTTGCTTTGTTTAAAAGAAACAATAGAATAAAATAACAAGAAAAAGGAAAAGGAAAACCAGAAAAACACTAAATAAACAAACAAGCTCTGGTGTCTAAGTCTGAAGTCTGAACCCACCTAGGAGATGCTGTTTGGACAAAAAGTAAAATAAGTGTCAGAATGCTTTACGTGAGATGATAGAGTTTTAGCCCAAATTTCCTGCTTGTACAGGAATAACTTGGCTCAAGGTACTAGTTTCAGTCACTCTATGGGAGTTAAGTGTCAACTCCCTTCACAAAATCAGAACCTGCTCTAGTATGTTAAAAATTTACGTGTCCCCTGAAAATTTATCCAAGGAAAAGAAAAGTCTATCTTGTAAAACTCCATTCTTCCATTCCAAGCAATCTCTATGATCTTTAAGAGTGCACAAAAAGAATGGTGAATGGACCTTTGGCATAAACACCAGCAATATAGGAAGCCCCATCATGTTTCTGCAAAAACAGTTAAAAAATGTAGGTACTTTTACACTCCTAAACACAGAATTATTTACAGCTTGCTATTATCATATTGTTCCATTGTTTCAAAGGTACTTGCATATAAATGCATTATTTGCTGAAACTATATAAACTTCTCATATCAACTTAATAGAGGCTTCTCTGCATCGAACTCACTCTGGTAGCCATCTCCATCAGGGTAACCTTCTTTCCCTTTAGCCCATAGCACGAAGTAGAGGCCGGTGAACATGAGGACCATACCGGCAAGGCTGCATTATTTATACAAGTGAGCAACAACTTAGGTACATAGACGACTAGGAATATAATTTCCAAGAGTAATTGGAGGGGAACTTCATAATGTACCTTCCAATATTAACAGTATCTCCTAAAGTTTTAACAGAGAGAGTGACAGAGCAAACTGTTCCAATGGGGCTAAACATGGAGACCAAGACTGGTCCTCTCTTCTTCATTGCCCATCCATTGAAGCTCATAGATGCTCCAGTCACCATACCTCCCTGTGCTTTCAGACTACTATATTAGCCACTCCATAAGCACTTGTATACAAAATTGGCATAAAAATACTATAGATTGCATGGGATTAAAGAAAAGTCGAAATTACCATTAATGAATAGCCAATCAGGTCTGCAACACTCAGAAGTTTCCACCCGGTATCCAATTTGTCATCTTCAAATAATTGCATAGTTGCAGTCATAAACACTCCAATCAATGATGTTATTGCACACAAAGACATTGGTGCTGGAAAATCTCCCAAAGTTGAAGCCTGGAAGAACCATAAATTTCCATTGAGGAAAACAGAAGTCAAAGAATAAGTACACAAAATTTCTTCTGTTCCCCCTTCGCAATTCTGTTCTAATTAAGTTACCTGCAGAACAATGGTGTTTGATAACATAAACACTGCAACCAAGAGATAGAGGCAGCCCATGATTTTTTCTCTGTCGAATATAAGGTCTGGTGGTGGTGTCAATAATTTAGCCTCTCTTGCTGAAGTAGCAGTGCCAGTGCCTGTGCTTTGCATTAAGCTCATAGTGAGGGCGCCTAAGACACATAGTAATGTCCCTAAAATCTTGACTTTGCTGTACAAGCAACTTATTTGAACTCTCTCTAGTCTGCAAAAGCATAAATTGTTCTATTACCTGAGAAACAAATTTGTTCAAGCTTACTTTTCCAGGTCTGGCTTTCAAGAAAATTGAGAAGAAAAAGAAAACCTAGTTTCTAAGTATAATTGAAGTTTATTTATAATGTTTATAGGCAGGCATTGACAATAGAGCAAAAAATATATAATTTGCGAAAATTCCGGTTACTAAACTTACCTACAAATCCACGCAATGATGAAAATAAGACCAGGAGCAAGGTTTGGCATTGCAGTTCCCATTGCTGCTGAAGTTAGATTAATTCCTTTTAGAAAGAAGAACTGGAATAGAGTTACCCTGCAACAAAGAATGCCACGTCAAAAAGGATAAAAGAAAATTGAATGGCTTTCTTTTGTCAATTTTATAGAAAGAAAAAAAAAACAGAGGCCCTTTTGTTTTTAATAATCTGCTCCACTAACAAGCTCTATATTTGAACTTTTTCCTACTTTTCCTCTCCCTGCCTTTAAACACTACGCCATGTTAATCTTCTTTCTCCTAAACCCTTGAAATTTTCGAATGTAGCTCCATCAATGTGTGTTTTAATCTCTAATAGTACTCATCATACAAAATTTCAAAAATTAAATTTCAGAAAGAACAAGAAGAAGAAGGAATTGTTGGTGCCTGTGGTCGCCTCAAGCCAAAAATATAAAATAAAATTTAATTGGTTAAAGGTGGAAATGGAAATAGAAAGACAAAACAGGTGTAAGAATGAATATTGCTTTACCCTCCCAAAGAAATTAACAACAGCTGAATAATCAACTTCAGACTGAATTTGCTGGGCCATTTACACCTGCAACAGATACACAATTTAAGAACATCCATATATATATAATAAGATTTTCATTAAAAAGAAAATATAATCAATGCATCATTCTTCGAATATCATAAGAGAAACGTACAGAGAGAAATACAATTACACAAACCTTTCAAAATAAACAGCAAAAGGAAAGAGGATGAGGAATGTAGCAAAAGAAGAGAGAATGGAAATGGACAAAGGGTTGAGTCCCAAAGACATAAGATAACTCAGCAAAACTGAGTTGCCTGCATAACCAAATTGAACACCTACCAATCCCCCTATAATTGCTATTTCTTCAATCACTTCCCTCCCTACCACCATTTTATTTAATTAGATTTTCCTTTCCACCCAAAAATTAAAACACTATATATGAAATGATTCAATTCCTCCCTCATCCTTCTCTCCCCTTTTACAAGAAGAAGAGAATCACACCCATTCCTTTCTTCATGCTTCCCCTTTTTCTTTTTTCTTTTTATCTGTCTTTCTTGTTTAACCTATCTTGCAAATGAAATCCTCTTTCTATTTTGATTCAATTTTCCTGTGCTGCTTCTGCCTATTCTTCTGTGTGTGTCTTAGCTAACCTTCACGTGTAGGGGGTTTCTCTACCAGTCCAATTTCCCGTCCTTCGCATGGAAGGGAATACCTACTCATGCTTTATCCTAGCTACCAAACATTTATTTCCAACGTTTCCCTTTCTCTACGACTAGTTGTTTATTTTTGTTTTCACTAATTTACACATATATACAGGGAGCGTTTTCTGAAGTTGGAATTCAATATGTGATCTAATTCTAGATTTTAAATTTTTTTTTTAATACAAAGATTAAAGGACAAATTTCTTTCATATATTTGTTGTGTAAAAAAAATATGAACGCCAAATGAGACAACTAAGATGCAAATAATTCCACGTACATAGTGTTGGAGCTAGCATTTTCAGATAAATCGGCCGTTTTATTTTTAATAAAACTTTGACTCTCTATCTCTACTAAATATAAAAAAAATCTTTTTTTTCTCTGAATTATCTATTCTTATATTGTCTTCATAAATATCTATCCTTGGCTTCCATGTTTTCAATGAATAACTTTTCTATTTTATATGTTTATAGTTTTTTATGAATATCTTTATATCCTCTAAATGTGAATTTAATTTTGTAAATCATTGTTATTTTTCTTATAAGTATTTTGTAGCATGCTCGAATATTTTATATTACAAAGACCTCCTAACCACTTAATTTAAGTATATCTTGTCACTTGAATTACAACTTGTTAATATAAATTATTAAGAGTATAAGATACTAAAATTAATTCTGATTGATTTTTTTTTTTTTTTTTTCTTTAAAAAATGGGAGTAGGTAAGCTCACTAGTGTTCTTTGCGTGTGGAACCGTGGAGGCGTAGACGCAAAGATGCCACTAGCAGATGACGAGGGCGAGACTCAAACCTAGTGGAGTATGAACTATTGCACCAACACCTGTTAGCAGGTTTTATTATTTGACACGGTTGTCTTGTCTCCGCTCATTTTAATAATAATTATTAAATAAAAATAGGTATCCTAAATATATGTGATATATAAACATTTTAAAATTCATTCTTAGTGTATCACTTAAAAAATTACTATTATTTTAAGCCTTTCCAAAGACATATAAAAAAATTCGAATGATTCAATATGAATTCATAATTTATTTACAAGACTCGAACTAATTATAAATAATTTTAGTTTTTGCTTGAATTAATTAGAAAAGACAACTTTGATAGGTTAAAACCGAATTCATTCTCCCTCAAAAAAAAAAAAAACTGAATTCATTCAATTAATAAGAATAAGAATAAAAGCTAGAAAAGAGGATATAAAATAAATAATTCCAATGCATTGGGAAGCCTCCATGCTGGCTTTATGGCAGAGAGAACGAATAGATATTGGTTTTTTACTACATCCTAATGGCTGTAGTGGAATTGACGAATGTATTCCTAATTCCATGCATGTTCTCTGATTGCCATGTACAGTAGCACTGAAGAAGATAAACTAAGATGCCAAGTATCAAATGCCTAATTTTTTTTTAATTTCTAAGCATTTTAGGTATGCGAAGGATTCTATGCAATAAACTGCAGAAACACCTGGGAAAACATAAGCAGCCGCTTCATTCTCTTCTATTAAAATACACTAGTACAAAGTTTATCAATTGGACCAACCATGCTACTTCAATTCCGCTAATAGAACACCATGAATCGTGGAGCCGTCTCATTCGGATGCTTGCCCAAGATGGAACCAACATTGGGTTGGCTTTATTTGAGGCCTCTCAGTTACTCGGCTATGGAATTAAACCAAATGGGTATGCTCTGGTTCAACTGGTTCGAGCTTCGACTAATCTGGGCTTGGACCCTTATGGAAAACAGCTACATGGATACATTCTACGATCTGGGTATTATTTTGATGTCTTTGTCTCCGCCACCCTGATTAGGTTTTATGTAAGGATTGAGTCACTTAATGATGCCCACATTTTGTTTGATGATATGCCTCACCTAAATGTGGTTTCTTGGAACACTTTGATCTCTGGGTATGTGCACTCTGGGCAGTTTCGTAGAGCATTGTGTCTGTTTCTTCAGCTGGAGAGGTCTCACATTTATGCCGACGCTTTCTCATTGACATCAGCCTTAGCTGCTTGTGGCCAACTGAGTTTCTTGAAGCTAGGCAGGTCAATTCATTCGAAGGTTCTGAAATTTGGTCTGGAACGTAATATCGTTGTTGCCAATTGCTCGATTGACATGTATGGAAAATGTGGGTCTGTTCAAGAGGCGGTCCAGGTATTCTATGAGATGATTGACAAGGACACTATTTCTTGGAATTCTGTTATTTCGGCAAGTGCAAGCAACGGTGACATTGAACAGTCACTCAGCTTCTTGTACCAGATGCCTAACCCTGACTCTATTTCATATAATGAAGTGATAAACGGCATTGCTCTGGGTGGGAATATTGAAGATGCTATTCAGATCTTATCAAATATGCCAAACCCAAATTCATCATCTTGGAATTCTATAATAACAGGATATGTAAACAGGGGTCGAGCACGAGAAGCTTTGAGCATGGTCAGTGAAATGCACTCGAAAGACATACAAATGGATTTGTTTACATTTTCTATCACTTTGAGTGGGATTGCTAGTCTGTCGGCTTTGATGTGGGGAACTTTAATTCATTGTTGTACAATTAAGTGCGGTTTAGATGCATCTGTACTTGTCGGCAGTGCCCTAATTGATATGTACTCCAAATGCGGGCTGGTTAAGACTGCAGATTTGATCTTTCACTCCCTGTCTATTAAGAACTTGGTAAGCTGGAATGCGATGATCTCTGGCTATGCGCACAATGGCTATTCGGCTGAAGTTATCCACCTTTTTGAGCAGCTGAAAATGGAAAGAGGTGTAAAACCAGATGGGATCACGTTTCTTAACGTCCTATTTGCATGTTCACATAACCAACTGCAAATGGAGGTTGTCATTCAGTACTTGGAATCAATGATCAAGGATTACGGGATTGCACCAACTATTGAGCATTGTTGTTCAATGATTCGACTGATGGGACAAAGAGGGGAATTGTGGAGGGCGGAGATGATGATTTACAATATGGGTTTTGAATCATGTGGGTTGGTTTGGAGGGCTTTGCTTGGTGCTTGTGGGACATGTAGGGATTTAAAAGTAGCAGAGACTGCAGCTGTTAAGGTGATTGAATTGGAAGGTAATGAAGACTATGTTTATGTGATGATGTCTAATTTGTATGCATCGTATGAAAGGTGGGGAGACGTGGGTATAATTAGGAAGCTGATGAGGGAGAGACGAGTGAGAAAAGAAGTTGGTTGTAGTTGGATAGAGGTGGGAAACTATTTTTCAGAGAAATCCATTACCTAATGACAATATCCTACATCGATTTGAGGAGCAAGATCAGAGACTCGACTGGGACTGGTTTTGTACGACCATTACCTTGTAGCTGTTTAGTGCCACTGCTTCCATTTATTTCTGCTTTACCCTAAGGCCCAGAGACATTTTTGCAGTCATCTAATCAGCTATGAAGAGCGGCTTCGGCAGGTAGGTAAACCGGTGCTGACTACTACCAAAACTAATGACAACATTTCGGAGCCAAGTCCAAATTGCTTCCCGTCAGACTTAACTAGGTTTATCTTTTTGATGAGTAGAATGCAGAGTTATTCGTTACTTCAATGTTCTCAAGGTTATGGCCTTCTGTTCCTACTTCCTATAGAAGATCACAAGACACTCCAAACAGAGCTTATAAAACCTGTCGGTGAAATCAAGGTGGAGATATAAAACTGAAATGATGCAGGGACCCTTGATGATATTTGTTTCGTTCCATAGGACTTGGATGAGTCACCCAACACGCCAACTTGCCAGAGTGGTGTAGATGACTTCCAAGCAAAGCCAGAACTGGACATCATCAAGTGACTATAAGACAAGGAAGGCTCAACCATTCTCTGATTAAGCTTTCTAAAGTGGCTGTACCTGAGCATTTAAAAGCCCATGGAATAATTGTGATGCCTATCTAGGCACTAATACAACCAGGGCGTCGTTAATCATTTAAAAGTCGTATTAGTCCTTAAATTTTATAACATAATGTTCCATTACAAGTTGAATGCTTACTTCTACTCTTTGATGGCTGGGCAGATACGGCAAGCATGTGAATTGTTGTTTTACATTAAACATTAACAAATCACCAGACAATCCATACAAACGAGTAAACTTACAAAATTAGGGCCAGTGATTCTTATTTGTCATTAAAGAATCATCTCAACTTGGAAAAATCAGAATAAAATGTAGCTCCCATGAGGAAATTAAAATCTGACATTACAAAAATTCAATATGGTTTCCATTACATGTAAATGTGATAATCTCTCCGCTAGCAAGTCACCTTGGGACTGACAGACCAAGCTCTGAAAAAAACAAATAAAAGGTTCAATCAGTAACAGAGTAAACAGCGTGCACGCGTAATATATAGACAGAAACACCCCAGGTTTATGTAACACTACCCTACATATAGAGCAGTGACAATGAATGCCGTGCTAAAATGGAGAATGATGATGGCTTATATATAAACAGAAAATAGGAGCTTGCACCATACGACACCAAAACATCTTGCTTTAGAATATTTGCATATGCCACCAATCAATTAGGCCTAATATAATTTTTGATTCCACAACTAAGGAAAGAAAGACTCCACCTTCAAAACAGCATGCATGTCTCACGTTCCATCAATTCCATCTGGCAAAGTAACAGTTGTGTTACCATAGTATTCTTATATACTAATAAGTGGATAAGCAACGTATTATGAATCTAATGTGAAACTTGCAGTTCGAGAATCTTGTTGACTATCTCATAAACTCCCTACAATTATCTCAAAAACCTTTGAAACTTCAATGCACTTTGGTTTTGTCGCACCACAAGATTTTTCACACATCCTAATTTCTCCCACATAGATGAACTAGAAGTGGTAGATCTGTAACGAGGCATCAGTCTGTAAAACAAAAGGCTTAGACCACTACTAGTTGGCAGGCCCAATTTAGAACTTAGAAGACATTGACAAAGATGGAAGCAAAATTAAATGCTAAAAGGGTATTCATAGATTGAGGTAACAGCCCTTCCTCTCGGGTGCAAGGTAAATATCATGTAACATCTTAAGATAGCTTAAGGTATTTCTACTTTCATTCAATACTAAAATTTTAATCTATAACGAGAGGAAAGAGATATTATTCACATAAGAATTTTAAAAGAATGAACCATGCAAACAATTAAAAGAACGCCGCTCATGGAAAGAGACATTACTCACATAAGAAATGTATTCGTTGTACTGGTACAACTAAAACCACGTAACCATTCTTTCAAAAAAGATGGCAATTGCCAGTAGGATTACTTAGAGGGAAGAAAAAGAAACACATCTCTATTTTATTACTAACGAAAATATTTATTGAATGTTAAGAGTACACTTGCATTTCATACTTGATAATGAGGCAGTACACCACAATTGGCAGGTTGGCAAATTCCCAATTAATTCTTTCAAGCATATTGATATTATGTGCCTGCAGGAACCAAATTTTACAGTCAGATGACAAACCATAGCCCTCAAATTATTTTACTCCCAAACCAAAGTCACTGAAACCGCAACTTTCCCACTAAGAATCTAAGAATACTCGTTTTTAAGTTCTAATTGTCTCCTTGCAAGTTGCAACCAACTACTACCACTTTGCAAGTATTATCAACATGGTATGATTTCCTCAAATTCAACAAGTAATGTATTAGACTAATTATAAATTTACGGCCACAACTTTTACAATTGAAGTTTTCTATTCCTCAAAGTTACCTCGGAATTCTAATTCCAATTTGAAGAACAAGCATAATCAAAGGGCAACCAATCAAATGAGCAAAGGAATTGAAAAACGATACATTTCAATGCAATAACTTCAGAATAATGAATACAAATGTTAAAACGTAGGAGAAGCAAAAGCTACTCACACTCTTCAAGAATTTTTAAAAGAAAGCTATTAGAGGCCGGGAGAGGTGCAGCAGAGTGTACCCTGAGAAAGCGATCGGCAACTTCTCGAAGTTGTGCTCAGGCACGAAGTCATTCTCGCCGCCGCAACTGCGCTGTGAAGTGGCAACATTGACTGCACGCATCCCAATTCAGCTGGAGATCTGCCCATCACCCAAAAAGAAAAAAAAAAAGATTAAATTCCAATAACAATTTGAAATTTCCAACCAGAAACAAAAAATTATATTGAAAAGACTGAAACCTGGACAAGAAGAATTGTCGCATAGGAGAAGAAGCGGATCTGGTAGAAAATGGAGGAGTGGTAGCTGATCTGGTAAAAGAAGTAGACCGAACGTTGGATTTGATGGCCGCTTTGATTGAAGAAATTGATGTTCTTGTCGCAAATCTTTTGCAGGTTGAAGCCATTGAAGAAAATATGAAAGAAGGAGTAGCGAGGATTGGTAATTAAATTTTTAGTACTACTAGAGCTAACTCCGGCGGGAAGGTTTAGGGTTTTAGCAGAAAAAATAGCCTTCACAAAACGCAAGCGTGAGCCCTTCCCTTCTCCCTCTCTGTTTTGGTATGAACTGGGCCTGGACAGTTTAGAGGGCCAATGAAATTTTGATATATTATTTTATATTATACCATTACTTTGACTATAATATATTAATTAATTATACTAAAATCAAGGATAATGATTAATATTAGTAACACATATCACTCACTTATTTATCGAATGTAATATATAAATTAAATACATTGTGTTTTATTGTTTAAAATGACATTGGTAGTATCTATCTTCTATCTTCCATCTTCCATTATAAATGATGCTTTGGTTTCATCTCAATATTCAGGTTAAGCATATTCTTTATAATATCATTGTAGCCCACTAAAAACAAGTTCCTTTTATTGGGTTTTCATTATCCTATTTACATTTTGAATTACCTTCTTTTTGTTTCAAGTGAACTTCTATCATTTTCTTTTTAGTCTCAGTTTCATAAAAAATTGTTCAAAAATTCTCGCATCCTTTATATTTTAAAAAAATAATTTTTTTAATAAGTATTCTAAAGAACTTGTTAAGTTGTAATAAATATAGTTATTGAGAATTGAAACATTTTAAAATTAGTAATTTAAATATTAAAAAATATTAAAATCATAATCAACTACCATAATAAATATTATAAACTTTTTATTTATAAAACTATAACAAGTGACATTAGGATACACGTTAATAAATTAAAAAAAAATTAAAATAGCAAAACTTATTTAAATTCATTGATAGCGCTTTTAATTTTTATACAGTCAATAAATAAATAAGTAATATGAATTCCTAACACTAATTAGCACATTTTAAATTTTAATCAAATGAACTAATTTATTATAATTCTATTAACTGATAATGAATCAACTCTAAGAAAAAAGAAGGATTCTTGACCTATTACAATTTTATGAACTTTTCCATTTGAATCTTTATGAATCAAAAAATTAAAAAGCACAATTACAAGAGAAAAGAATTCGTGTGCAACAACTATAAAATCAAGAGCAGTGAGAAAGAGAAAGTCCATTTGGACAATCTGCTTTCTAATCTAGTAGCAAGATTTGAGGAATTTTCAGACTCTAATATCAATGAAACATGGCTTAGATAAGATCGAAGAACAAGAAAAATGGCTGAGAAAGTAATGAAGATTCTGCCGTGGGAGCCTTTAAATTGGAGGTTCTGATTTTGTTGGTATAATAGTGGTTAAACCACTGTCTCTGCTTCTGCTTATATTATATAATTAATTAATACAATAATTAGTTTCTTCTCCTTCTTTTAAATTTCGTTGTTGTTTTCTCCTGGTATTATAGTTGAATATGGATTTTTCTCATAGCAGAAAGAGAAGAGGACTGTCTTTAATTTTTATCAATGAATCAGAAAGATAGGATAGGTATGATGGTTGACCCAACTTGGTGTTAGATGTCTTTTAAAACAAGAATTGTTACGAGTCTCTTAAGAGTTACTAAAAATAATACTAATTTATAAAGCATCATTACGTACGTAGCATAATCTATTTGTTATGTAGTGTCTATAAATGAACAAATAAGTCATTACATTTTGGGGTCAAATGTAATAATTTTTTGCTGATTTAATATGATATTCATAATAAATTATTTTTATCAAATATATGACTGCATAATTGGTATAAGAATGTAGTGGTTTTATCTTTTTAACTGAAAGATCAAGGCTCTCACCAAATATTATTTTGGAATCAGTCCTACCAAAGTTAGTATAATAACAAAAATATGAGGTTTGGAAATTATAATCTATAATCATCTCACTTTTCATTTGAAATTAGTTGATTACTTCATGTTTTTAATAATTTTAAGAAAAATGATAAGAAATAAATTTTAATAAAATTTCAATGTAAATGATTTGATTTTGATAGAATTAGAGAATATCTTTATAAAAATTGATCACTTAGTTAATTTTTTTTAATTACTATCGCCCAGGTAAGGACATGGTGTATGATACTAGTTTACTGCTTCTTTAATTTCTTCAACTGGGGGCAAAATGGCGGCTTGATGTATTATTAGGACGGTTTCAAATCTTCCAACTTGTTTCACTTTCATACATTACAAAAATGAGTATAATTATCGTATTGTCATCATTATCCAACCCCATTTCTTTCTCTTTCTCTAACTTGTTGCTTTCTATCTTTAATTTTATTTTTTATTTTTTATTTTTTTTGGGATTCCTATGTAGTATTTGTGTTAGCTAGTTATGTGTTAATCACAGCTTCTAATGGAAATAATAGAGCTTATTCAACACTTTGACCGGCTGTTCCAAAAAAAATAAAAATGAGACGGCAAAAGGAAGCATCCATGTAAAATCAGGTAGTGGAGTCATTCTTTCCTTGTCTCATAAATATTTTGACTGGGGTTAGTACCCAACAAAGGTCGACCACAGTCAAAGGTCCATGTAATTAATTTCATAATGCTCCTGTTTTGTTTGGTTTTTTAAATAATTTTTGAATTTAAAATTATTCACAAAATAATTTAATAATAGAAAATTTCTTTTTTAAGTTTTACTAAAACGTATTTTTGGTTTGGTGGTAATTGTGCAATTGTCTATGTGAAAAGTTTTGGTATTCAATTTTCCTTAATTGTAAATTTTTTTTTAAAAAGAGTGCCAAAACTCAACTTGTTAAGGCTCTAAAAATCACTATATATTAATATATCCCTTTGAGTAGGAGAGCAAGATAAGCTACTACGTGGAAAGTCTCTCAAAAAAAAAAAAAAATAGTGTTGTTAAATGCATAAACATGATCTCATCACAGAAATTAGTGTAAGCTACCAAACAAGTATATAGATAGACAAATCAAATTTGTTTACGTGGTAAAGTTTTCCATAACTTGGAAACCATATTGTAAGGTTGAACTACTCCATAATTCAATTAGAATTTAGAGGACCATTGCTTATTGTTGATGACTTGATGGGTAAGTAGTGCTCGTCAACATTCTGATTTGTGTTCCACAAGTGTTTGTGGTGTTAATCAACCGTGGAATAATAATATAACCCTTTATTTTATTTTTATTTTTATTCCTTCGGTGGTGGGGTTGAAAATATATTAGTATTAATGATTTGATTTATTTTAGGTGATTAAATTTCTAACACTAATTAGTACACTTTTAATTTTAATCAAATGAGCTAATTTATTATAACTCTACTAATTGATAATAACTTTAATCAAATGAGCTAATTTATTATAATTCTATTAACTGATAATGAATCAACTCTAAGATAAAAGAAGGATTCTTTACCAATTACAATTTTATGAACTTTTCCATTTGAATCTTTATGAATCAAAAAATCAAAAAGCACAATTACAAGAAAAAAGAATTCATGTGCAACAAATATAATATCAAGAGCAGTGAGAAAGAGAAAGTCCATTTGGACAATCTGCTTTCTAATCCAATAGCAAGATTTGAGGAATTTTCAGACTCTAACAAAGAGCTAAACTTGAAATTAGGATTTGACCCATAAAGTGCTTGAACACCTTCCACGTCGTCAATCTTCAAGTCTACTTTCTTAGTCCTAGGACTCAAGTTTGGATACATGACCGCTTCTTTAACCGAAGTGTGAGCCAACCCAAGTATATGCCCAATCTCATGGGTAGCCACTGATTCCAAATCAATGGCTACCTTTGACTTTTCACGGTCAAAATCAACGGTCCACGTTTCAGCTGCGTCGAGGTGAAATCTTCCATTCTCAGGTGAAAAAGCATGAGCTAACACACCTAACACCCCATCAAACGGTTCTCCGTCACCGTGATCCCCACGGAAAAACCCGATCCGGATATCGGCCAATTCATAGTTTCCCGTCTCGGTAAAATTCACGGGAATCACTGACGACCATCGTGAAAAGGCCCGCTTAAAAACCATCCGGATATCTGATAAGCTGAGGTAATCAATCATATTGGATGGAGAGAAAGCATACTTCAGCGTCATCGAAGAGCCACGTACCCACCTTGGCTCACCGGAAAAGTAGGCAAAATGACCAACAGAGTGTAAACTATGTGACTTGCTTTCTTTTACACCACACCTAGGCGACATGATCGTCGTTATGGTATCGGAGTCTAACTTTCCGGTAACGGGTAAACCAAGCTTCGTCTGGTAAAGATTAACGGCTGATTCAAATTGGGTATCAAATATATCAGTGAAATTGGTCGTCGTATTGGATATTGGAAGGTAACCAAATCGGTGGAAGTACCTTTTGAGCTCCGACATGCCGTTGACGTTGCTGCCTTTGGCAGCGTCCAAAAATCTATCTAATCCGTGCCACGTGACGCTGTGATTATCGGCAGTTAATACAGTTACGGACTCTGGTATGGTTATGGCGGGAAAGCAAGGGCGGGAAAGAAAGAGGAAGAAGAAGAAAAGCAAGAACTGGTAGTAACTGAAAAAGGGGAACATGGTTTAAGGTTGTTAGTATTAGTTATCTTGGGATCAGAGCCTTTGTACTGCAGGAAAAGAAGAGTTTTATTGTGGCGCTTAGGATTAAAAATAATTATATAATAAAAGAATTGAATATGTAATATGTACTCTAATTTCAATGAAACATGGCTTAGATAAGATCGAAGAACAAGAAAAATGGCTGAGAAAGTAATGAAGATTCTGACGTGGGAGCCTTTAAATTGGAGATTCTGATTTTGTTGGTATAATAGTGGTTAAACCACTGTCTCTTCTTCTGCTTATAATATATATTTAATTAATACAATAATTAGTTTCTTCTCCTTCTTTTAAATTTCGTTGTTGTTTTCTCCTGGTATTATAGTTGAACATGGATTTTTCTCAGAGCAGAAAGAGAAGAGGAATGTCTAATTTTTATTAATGAATCAGAAAGATAGGATAGGTATGATGGTTGACCCAACTTGGTGTTAGATGTCAATTAAAACATGAATTGTTAAGGGTCTCTGACGAGTTACTAAAAATAATTATACTAATTTATAAAGCATCATTACGTACGTAGCATAATCTATTTGTCATGTGATGTCTATGAACAAATAAGTCATCACTTTTTGGGGTCAAATGTAATAATTTTTTGCTGATTTAATATAATACATACTAAATTAGTTTTATCAAATATATGACTGCATAATTGGTATAAGAATGTAGTAGTTTTATCTTTTTAAATTGAAAGATCAAGGTTCTCACCAAATCGTATTTTGGAACCAGTCCTACCAAAGTTAGTATAATAACAAAAATATGAGTTTTGGAAATTATAATCCATAATGATTTCACTTCGTATTTGAAATTCGTCGATTACTTCATGTTTTTAATAAATGATTTGATTTTGATTGGATTAGAAAATAAATTAATCGTGATCCATGACTTAGTTAATTTTTTTATTATTATTATTAATCTCTTTGGTAAGTACATGAATGCTCACCAGTTTACTGCTTCTTTAATTTCTTCAATTGGGGGCAAAATGGCGGGTTGATGTATTATTAGGACGGTTTCAAATCTTCCAACTTTTTTTATTTTCATACATTACGAAAATGAATATAATTATCTTATTGTCATTTGTCATCATTATCCAACCCCATTTCTTTCTCTTTCTATCTTTAATTTTTTTTTTATTATTATTGTTTTTTGGATTCCTATGGAGTATTTGTCACTTCATTTGTGTTAGCTAGTTATGTGTTAATCACAGATTCTAATGGAAATAATAGGGCTTATTCAACACTTTTGACCGGCTGTTCCAAAAAATAAAATGAGACGGCAAGAGGAAGCATCCATGTAAAATCAGGTGGTGGAGTCATTCTTTCCTTGTCTGATAAATATTTTGACAGGGGTTAGTACCCAACAAAGGTCGACCACAGCCGAAGGTCCATATAATTAATCTCATAATGCCCCTGTTTGTTTTGGTTTTTGAACTTAAATTTTTTACAAAATTATTTGATAATATAAATTTTATTTTTTAAGCTTTACGAAAACATATTTTTGGTTTGGTGGTAATTGTGCAATTGTCTATGTGAAAAGTTTTGGAGTTCAATTTTCCTTCATTGTAATGTTTTTATTTTTTTTAAAAGCCTTAAGATTGCCAAAATTCGACTTCTTGCGGCCCTAAAAATCACTATATATGAAAGTATCCCTTTGAGTAGGAGAGCAAGATAAGCTACTACATGGAAAATCCCTAAAAAAATAGTGTTGTTAAATGCATGAACATGATCTCATCGCAGAAATTAGTGTAAGCTACCAAACAAGTATATAGATTGACAAATCAAATTGGTTTACGTGGTAAAGTTTTCCACAACTTGGAAACAATAATGTAAGGTTGAGCTACTCCATTGCTTATTGTTGATGACTTGATGGGTAAATAGTGCTCGTCAACATTCTGATTTGTGTTCCACAAGTGTTTGTGGTGCTACTCTACCGTGGAATAATAATATAACATTTTTTTTTTTTTTTAATTCCTAAAATATATTCATATTAATGATTTGATTTATTTTAGGTAATTAAATTTCGTGATTATTTATCATCAGAAGTGGGCTCTTTCCAATTAATAATGGGCTTTCACAAGCCCACACTCATGTGATCAACCAAGGCCCAGTAACAGGCTCAATCCGATTAACTTGTCCCTGTGTCACTCTGAGTAGGCATTAAACAAAAAAAAGGATCATTAGAGTATGACTTCCCGTATATGGGCCACAATGCAATGAATCTCGGTTTTCTTTTTTGAGAAACCTTATATAATCTCTTCGTTGACAACGAAATATCTGACATAATGACTAATTTTTTTTTTTCCAAATCAACAAAGTTTACAAATCAATCAAATCGTCTTCCTTGTCTAAACCTAAAGAATAAGAAAACAAAAAATTAGACAAATCTTATTTTATGGTATTCGAATCCTAAGAATAGGAGAATAATTATCTAAATTTACTAGAATTATTATTTTTATTTTTTATTTTATTTTATAATTATTAATAGTTTTAGGAGAAAGATCTAAAATATTAATTTGGAATATAATTCTTTCCGATATAAGAGGTCAAAGTCCCTTTTTATTAGGTTGTATTATATTTGTGAATTGTAAATTGTGTTAATAGCATTGTGACATCAAATAAAATATTTTATTTTAAAAGAAATTATCATCAAATCATTTGAATCTCCTTCTTTTTTGTCTATATGTAAATATAAATAAAATATAATTGCACTTATGATCACGTTCTCATGACTCTTTTGTATTCGCACGTACATTTAAATTTAAACTCCACAAAGAGAGCACAATGGGTTGGTTCCTATACATATTACATAATAGTATAATACAATATAATAAAATCGTGGTCCATTGCTTCACCCATCACCAACAAACAGAACGAAAGGGCAAAAATCTACGGCCCTAGTTAGCTCAAGGACCCACTATTTCCATTAACCCTCATTTAGGTTCTGAAAGGCGAAAGTGAAAGCATAACCTATAGTCGCAGGGGTACCCCATTTACACAAGACTCACCATCTTGATTAATTGCCTTGTAAACTCACACCCATAACATAACATGACATGCTTGTGTGCTTTTCCTGCGGCATGGGTTCCACTTTTCTCTGTTTGGTAATCAATTGCTTTTTTTAGAGATTTGTGTAACCTTCCATTTCATTTCTATTCTTTAAATAATTATAACTGTCAATTCAAAATATACTACATACTCTCGTTTTCTTTATCTCTCTTAGTTTTCTCCATTCAAATAAATAGTAAGGTTTATGAATTATTATTGTTGGAAAATTAAAAAGAAATTATAATTTATTTTTATTTTTTTAGTAGATGTTTTCCAAGTGCAACACGGCAACACCTTAACAAAGAGATGAGCCCCACTAAAATTTACTCTTTCACATTGGCAATGGTACTTAGATGCATTTTTTAGTATAATTTTAAAAGAAAATTTGTACCCCAAAAAAAAAAAAAAAAATCAAATACTCTATTAATTTTGCATGTTATATCTTGCTGGATTATACATCTATTCTCTGGTCCACAGCCTCCTTTCATTTAATACGGACACCTGATTACAAAGAGGCCAGCAGATAAAAAGGTCTATAAAAATATTTTCGGAATTGAAAATTAGTTTAAAATTTTTAAATTCCAATTTTTATCTTCCATTGCAAAAATCTCCAAACGTCGCCAACTCTGCTCAGACGGCAATTTTTTGAAAACGACATTGTAGCCGTGTAGGTTAGTTATTGTTTTGCTCCTTTTAGCTCGGAGAAAGTGGTTTTTTCCGTTCTGTTTCCCACCCGGAAGCCCAGAATTACTACTTTACTTTTGCTTAGTTATTATTAAGTAGAATTACTTTTTTCAAAGATTCCCGGAATTAACAAAATCATAAATTTTATGATTTTGCTTTAACAGTAGTATAATTCTGCTAAAGGAAGTTGAAATTAGAAAGAAAGAATATAAAGAAGATTTTCATCTTCTTTCTCTTTCAATTTCTCTTCCAAAAACCTCCATTGTCTTTCACTTACAAGCTCCACACTCCACAGTGAGATTAGATCATTCAACAAAAACCCTACATCAAGGTTTCACTACAAAATTTGATCAACTACCAGCTTTACTACCTGACCATTCATATCCACATTATTTACACTCATACCCATCTTCCTTTACTTCCTTTCTCGTGCTTTCCTTCACTACCTACACTTACTGTCTCTCTCAGTCCCACATTTTCCCACACAGTACGGAAGGCAATGGCTTTTCCATTGAATCATATGAAAAAGTTCGGAACTTGATTTTTGAATCCAGATGGGAGTGGCCAAAGCTTGGAGGTTTAGTTTGTTATCAGCGAACCTGGCTCTGTTACAACAGCAAAATAGTAAGCATGTCTGTTGGAGATCAAAGACGACGGCGTCGTCGTTGCAGCAGAGGAAGCCGATCTCGTGGTCGGTGGTGTGTGGGTTGATGCTATTTGGGTTGGGTTTAATTTCGCTTTTAACGGGTCATATGGCTTCTGATCTTGAATGGTACTCCCAACGATTGGTCAAGCACGCTTTGTACGCCAAATGGGTAATCTCTCATTTTCTATCTATGTATGCGTCTGGCCGAACTGAACTAGAAATGTTGGGTTATGTTGGGTTAACCGTGTGTGTGTTTTCACTCTTCTCGGAATTGGGGTTCAATTTTGTGTTTGCGATACTGTTTTTGTGGTGTCCGTTAGGATGTCAAATTTAGGGCGAGAGTGCAGACATGGGAGATTAATTATCTATAGCTCACTTTATTAAAGTCGATGTCAATTGAAAGTTATTTGATGTTAAACTTTGTAGGATGGGGGTTATCGTGCACCAATTGATATTTGGAAATCACAATATTCTAAGTACTACTACGGATGCAGTGAAAGAGGGCGCAGCTTTGCTCGTAAGTTCATTCATTTAAAAGATTTTTTTTTTTTTTTTTTTCTGAGGACCTTCTGACGGTCGACAATTCCATTCATGTGCCTCTTTCTACATGAATTAATTTAAGCTTTATTGCTTTTCCAAATTTGAACCTTCATCAAATACCAATTCCATTGCAAAATGGAGCTGTTATTGTGAGTGCAAATGCAGGTTTTTCTTCCCCTTAAAGCCCCAAAGTATGAAAAATGATACTCATTCTTGTTGATTGATAAGCTAATAGATGGAAATTTACAACAAAATGAATAATATTGTAATAGAAAATTTAAATTGGAGAGTCTTGTGTATGCTGATCCGCTTCGCTTTAATCCACTTTCCCTGAATGCACAATTTCAGCTTTTATTTGGTTTTTTACATCAGCAAGACTGAGATATTCATGTATTACTTTCTCTCTCACTTTGGAATGTAGCCGCTGTACGCGAGAGATTGTCAAATGGTTATTTGCTTATTGCAACTAGTGGAGGACTGAACCAGCAAAGAACTGGAGTAAGTGGGAAAAAAACTTCTTTTCTGCCATATTTCACTATCAAGTGCCAGTTGAAGATTTATGCCTTCTGATTGCTTAATCATACGTATACATTGTCACTGAGCTTTGTGTAAGGTGGTAAAGGACAGATAAAATTGGAGGTCTTCGGTTTTTTCATGCTAATGAAAAACACAGAGTATAACTAGATTTGATGTATTGCTTGCTTTGGGCAATCAATTTGGTCTTACTTATTTTTGGTCAATATGAGGCTGGGTGAGGTTTGATGTGGTAGTCTTTGCAGTGAAGTTTTTGTCTTCTTATTTTTTCTTTTTCCTAAAATTGAACATGTTATTATTGTGGACAACATTACCCTCCTACCAGATAACAGATGCTGTGGTTGTTGCACGAATTCTGAATGCTACACTAGTAGTACCTGAGTTGGACCATCATTCCTATTGGAAAGATGATAGGTAATTTTCATATTTTATCACTTTCCTACAACACCATTCATTACTTTTGAGGTAGAGACGGGCATTCAATTCTGCTGCTGTTACTTAATGAATATCCCTTCCTTGGCATACAGTGACTTCATCAACATTTTCGATCTTGATTGGTTCATTTCTTACCTTGCAAAAGATGTCACTATTGTTAAAAGAGTTCCTGATAAAGTCATGCGGGCAATGGAAAAACCCCCATATACAATGCGTGTCCCAAGGAAGTCAGAGCCTGAATATTATCTTGATCAAGTTTTGCCAATACTCTTAAGAAGGCGTGTAAGGCCCCTTCACTCAGTTAGTAATCAATATCTTTTGAAAAGATTGAATGTCTAATGAGGCATATCAAATTTAATTTTTCATTTCAGTTTTGGTACACCTTTATCTTTCTCTTCAATTTTTGGAAATTCTCAAATATATCAGAAACGTAAAGTGCTATATTTCTTTGAGAACTGTCAAAGATGAAAGATGGTAATTTGTAATTTACGATTGTCATTCTGCTATATATTTCTATGGTTTCTTGATGTGAGATGACTAATATTTATAGATTTTGCAGGTAGTGCAATTGACAAAGTTTGACTACAGACTTGCAAATAACCTTGATGAAGAGCTACAAAGATTAAGATGCCGGGTTAACTATCATGCTTTAAGATTTACAAAACCCATCCGGGAGCTTGGTCAAAGACTTGTGATGAGAATGAGACAGATGGAAAACCGCTTTATTGCAGTTCATTTGAGGTTTGTTTGTATTAATTTCATATATATATATATATATTTGTAAAGGTAATGTCGCAAATGTCAACATTATGGAGCAATGCATTTTTTGTGTATGAAACCCTTGGCTTTCTTCCTTCCTCCTCCTCACCTGAAGATATATATATATATATATATACACAGTCTATTATTTAGCCTTTTGTTTTGGTGTGTTTTATTAGCTCATTCTAAGATTATATTGATTGTTCTTCAGTTTTAACAGTCCCAATATCACAATTACCTAAAATCTGTAAGCTGTGTTCTATTTTTAAAACAATTATCAAGTGTCAGATTTCATTATTATTTTTTTTTTCTTTTGATGATAGGTTTGAACCAGATATGCTAGCATTTTCAGGTTGTTATTTTGGCGGGGGAGAAAAGGAGAGACTTGAGCTAGGTGAAATAAGGAAAAGATGGACAACACTGCCTGTAAGACTGCAGCTCTACTTGACTCTGTGTTAAAATATTCTAACATTTCACCTGGCAAGATGATGAAAGTTTGCATTTTTGTCTCTGTGGGGGACAAAAGTTGGAAACCTGTTTTTATTTTGCAATACACTCTCTACTCTGTAGTATGGTTTCCAATTGCAAATGGTTATGCTTTACCATGTTGTTAAAGATGGGAACCTGCTAGTTGTTCAATTTGCTGGTAATTTAAAGTAAATGCTGTATCTCCTTTGGCTGTTAATACAGGACTTAAGTGCTGATGGAGAGAGAAAGCGAGGAAAATGTCCTCTAACTCCTCATGAAGTCGGTCTGATGCTGCGGGCACTTGGCTTTGGAAATGACACATACCTGTATGTTGCATCTGGAGAAATATATGGTGGAGATGAGACCCTGCAGCCTCTCAGAGATCTTTTCCCAAACTTCTATACAAAGGAGATGCTTGTTGATGAAGAGCTGAAGCCTTTCCATTCATTCTCTTCTCGCCTTGCTGCCATTGACTACATTGTCTGTGATGAGAGTGATGTATTTGTCACCAACAATAATGGAAATATGGCCAGGATTCTTGCTGGTCGAAGGTGATTACGTTAAATATTTACTCTTACTTGATGCCATTTTGGGTTGATTGTTAATTCTTCAATATAAAAAGATAAGTGTGATAAAATCATGCTACTAGGGTTATCCCAATAATGTTAAGAAGACTCAATTTTATAGAAAGTAAACATATACAAAGTGCAATGAAATTAAGTAGAGAAGCAGTAATTACTCAAATGCTTAAGACCTAGTGCAAGACTGCATAACATGTATTTGAAATTAGAAAGAAGCTGGGTTAACATCAGAAGCTTCAACTAACACTCTAAGGCTCTTTCTTGCCCCACCTTTTTCCATCTTGTTTTTTCTATTAATATTGGTTGATGTACCCCTATGTGGCTTGGACTTGTTAGGATCTGTGAGGATATTGACTGCCAAACCCCGCAACCCCACCCCAACCCCCCAAAAAAAAAAAAAAAACATAGCTTGTTGTTATGGCATGGACTCCCCTGTATCAGAAGCTTTTCTTTTTGCCAAGGTTTGGACCATGTCTTCTGTGAATGAAATGGTTACTTAAAAGTGACACTAAACCATTGGCTAGGTGCTGCCTATCCAGCATAGAAGGCTTAGAGTGGCTGGTGTATTTGAAAAGTGATTTCAAATCTGGAAAGTCCAGAACTCCAGACTTAAATTTGAGGAATTGCAACTAGCTTGAGTGCCTGTGTTAAAAAGATGTTGACTATCCATCTAAAGAATGAGCAATAATTGACTGTTTGACTATAAGCTAATATATCATATATGGAAGTAGATGACAATATATTGATTCGAAAAGCATCACAACTGAGTAGCTTAATATTTAATAGCTAGATCCAACTAACTTCCTCATTAATCTTGAGTCAAAAAAAAAAATCTCAAAAATGAGGAAGTGATTTTACCAAGGGTGAAAAAGGGGATTTATTTTTAATTTTTCAATCATCATGAAACAGAAATAGCAATGTTTACGTGTTTTTTCCAAATAATTGTCCTGTAGGTTTAAGATCTCAGTTGAAGTAAGATAAATATTTCTCTGAAATACTCACAAATTTTCAGAACTTTTGTCTGTTGAGCGTTGTTGGGATGGTCACTTTTGCAGTGATATTGAGTCAAAAATTTAACATGAAGTAGTCTCTCTAATATTATGCTCAAAATGTATGTATTTTAGCTTGTTTTTTTCACATAAGACATTAATTTCTAATTTCTTTTTCCTCTCTGTGGGTGGGACCTCTACTGTCTCCTCGACTTCATGTACCAAAGGAGGTATATGGGTCACAAGAGAACCATTAGACCAAATGCAAAGAAGCTCAGTGCTTTATTCATGACCAGGCATCAGATGGATTCGGATACCTTTGCGAGAAAGGTTAAGGCAAGCCAGAGGGGATTCACGGGAGAGCCTGATGAGATGAGACCAGGACGTGGTGAATTTCATGAGTATCCCTACTCCTGTGTGTGCGAGAAGCCTTTCATCGATGCAGAGCTAGGTGAAGATGGATATCGGCCCTCTAAACTTGCTCTAAACCCAGCAGCAAAAGCTGAATCCACAGTCAATAAAGAAAGTAAGGATGTAAAGACACTTCAAATGCTGAAGAAAAGGATATATAAATAATGAAAAGGAAGAAGGAAATAGAAAAGCAAATGATGTAGCTAGAGTCGGTTGCATCTTCCATTGTCAACTGAATTGAGATGGTAATATCTCCATCATTTTCATCTCCATTTGGCAGGCAAGCATTCAAAATTGGTGCATGACTTTGTGTTGAGTATCTTTAGTTGATTGGTTGATTGTTCATTAAATTATATCATGTATAGGATTAAGTAGCTTTAACGAGTTGCAAGTGTTAATTGATAGGTCAGAGTGCCAGATACATAATGCTGGAGTTACACCACCTAGCAGACAATTGCCAGACAGAATTGAATTTCACTTCCCATCCCTTTTGCTGATTTGTCATTACAACAGGCTTTGCCACTTAATTGAGTTATAGCAATCTATTTGCTTTTTGGCCTTTAAGATTGTTCAGAACCATCAACAGTATGCACAAAACTGACCAAGAAACCTAGACCGTATTTCATACAACCTTCAATGAGGAGACACATACACTCAAACTTCTAGCAAAAACAAGATGCGTATATTACTTTTTCTTGTATATATGAAGGTAATTGATAACTTGAGATGGCAAAAGAAAAATTACGGCTATACGCGATAGTGTCGAAGAAATGCAAGTTTGACTGGCTGTATACGGAATCGCTCTGGCCTTGTATGTCCTTGTTTTTAAGGCTCGAACCAAAAAAGAAAAAAGTTAACAGTTGGCAGTCACACCAATAGATATTGTACGTGCGTGCAAGGGGACGGGGGGTAGCAAGTCAATAACAGGACTCAGAAATCATGTTATCATTTGATCATTATCAGAAAGCATCTACAGATAAGCTAGGAATAGGAATTCCATATACAACCTACTTCGCCATGATCTAGGAAGATCAAATCGTAACTGACTAAAATAAAATCAATTACGAACATAAGCAAGAACTTCCATCCTAAGTTTCTCCTCTATTTAAATATACACATTAAAGTATGCCCTGGTGTATCCAGTCAACTATCTTTTAATTGGGGATTGCATCATTGCAACATCTCCTTCAACCATGGTTATCACCTGGTAGCATTGAGAAGTCAGTTTTAACACTAGCAATATGCACATGTGAAAGTCACACAAATACACCAACCAGAAGATGCTTGCAAATATCACAAAGGAAACAAACTCCAACAAATAAAGAATCTAACCCTTAGAAGCATTCCGGTTCTGGCTTTTGTGACCCTTATCATGTGAAACAGAAGGAATCTTCGAGATGATCAAGGAGCTTTGCAGTCCTTCTAATAGCTGCCACCACCAATGTCAGGAAGCACATCAGGCTTAAAACTACGGCCAAAAGAGGGATACCGTAGTGCATATGAAATTTACCATTGTCCCAAGACAAATTTGTTATTAAGAAACAATCCCCTATAGCTAACAAACTGCAAACTCCCAATTCCAAGATAATTGCAAATTGGTTTAAAACAGAAGAGCTAGGTAAGAGACTTAAACTAAATGGTAATTAAAAAAATATAAAACGAAATAGACTCTGTTGTCAATTGTCATACTTCGATTTATAGTAAGTTTTATCACCCAAAAAATAGTTACTGGATAAGTGAGTTACACAAATACCACAAGTAGGCCCACTTAAATAATGGAATTTCCTCATGCGCAAAACAGGTCTGCTTTTCTTCATTTTCTTTTTTTCAGATAAAGAACTGATTGATTTCATGCAGCAATACACAGAAAAATGATGTATCAAATACATCACGAAGAAAAACTTTCTAAATTAGGAGAAAGGGAAAATCTCTAATACTTACTCTTGAGGTAGGCTGAATTCTGCGATTGGATCTCCGGGGTTCAGTAACTTCAGAGGCAGATTTCACAGCATTGCCATTTGAAGCCTTTTCCTCCACAATCTTAGCCAACTTTCCACTATCAGGTGCAAGTTTTCCTTTATTCAATCTCTCAGATTTGGTACCTGAAATCTTCTTGGACGAGGGAGCATCTGACGAGGCAGCCAGTGAAGAATATAAGGTAGGACCCTCCACTGTTCCCCCATTTCCTGGGTATGATCCAATTTCCATCTGGTTATGGCTTATTGATGCATCCTTAACATGACTCACAGAACCCATGGTCTTCCCCGTATGATCAGTCATATCATTAGTTGCACTTATTAAAAGGTTGTCCTTTCGTGAGATTGTTCTACCTGAAACACTCTGTGGTTTCCCAGATTTCAAAGTCTTAGGATTAGATTCAGCAACTTCTTTCTCCCTTGCTTCATGTTTAGAAGTACTTTTCCATCCACGCAATCCTGATCTGTGAGGCATCAAGTAATTTGCAATTTTGACTGATTCATTTGCAGCATTAATCTTACTGCTTTTATTTGCAATATAATGTTTGCTTACTTCCATAAATTTTCTTTTCTTCCCCGGTTTAGGAACACCAAAAACAACTCTAGATCCTTCTTTCTGTAAACCAGTCCGTATAATGCTTTGTGCATGAGGCTTATTCTCATTTTTTGTGTTCTTGCCAATGTTGAAGACTTTCTCATTATCAGCCAAATCAAGTAATCTCAACTCCTCAGGGTTCACTGGCTCCATGGCATCCACATTTTTTGCCTTCTCTTTCCCTTTTAACTCCACTGCAGGACTTCCCAATCTAGGTCGCTTTTCATGTGGTGTATCACCCTGTACACCAAATAAGCCCCTCAGTACAAATAAGCAACTATAGTCTCACTTTACTATCATGGAAGTTATCAAGAAAGTACCTCATGGGAAGATACTTTGTTTTCTTGTAACCTAGACCATTCAATCCAGTTCCCATTTTTCCAAGTGACAGAAGGTCGAAGATGCCAAGCTCTAACAACTAATGTTTCTCCATGAGCTGCAGAAAGAACCAAGTCATGCATTTCCAACAATACAGTTTAAAATAGTGACCAAATTAGATTGGAATTCCAATCAAACAATATCAAATGATGAGTACCTGGAAAGTGGACAGTCACAGCACTCTCATCTTTCTTGTTTTTGTCCGTAACAACCCCTTCCAGCCAGCTGAAAGGTACAAACATGAGATAAACAGCAGTAGCAACATAAGATGGTATATAATGGAAAGACTGAAACCAATTGTGAAGAGTATATGAAGAAAAAAATAAAGATTACATGCTGGTAGCCCTAGAAATGGTGGCAGCGCCTTGTTTTAGGTCACAAAGAGAATACCGTTATAAATGAGATCATGGGTGCTGTACGTCGTTGGTGTATCATGGACAAGCTGGGGCAACATTCACTCTCATAACGGCAGTTAGAACACGTGTTACTGCATATATAAATGCTGTGATAGGATCCCTAAGTAAGGCAAAATCAGTAGTTTTCCTTAATCTCTAGGTCTGTAAGTGGAGCAAGAGAGGCAAGAACAAGATAGGTTTAAATTGCTCAAAGAGGGTAACCATGGTTATATCTTTTTCCCCGTGTTTCCAGCCACCTAGGTGCTACTCTTTACCATGTTTTTAAGCATGTGATGTTTATGATTTGTAAGCTCTATTCCTAGCATGTATAACTGACTAAGCAATTTATGTTAGGCTTGCAGTAATGCGTTCAGTAACTTAATGCAAGTGTCATATTGGGATTGGATTAGTTCACTTCTTGTCCAACTGATAGAGTAGCATCTACTACATAGAAAACCTAAAACTTAAACTGGCAAAATCCCTCTGAAAATAATTTGACATTCCTCAGTTTTGATCATTGAATTGGCAAGCCTACAATCCTCTACAATAATTAGCTCATAAACTGAAAAATGGTAGACATCTTGTACCTTTCTTGTATCCATGCATCAACTCTATCACCAACAGACCAAGCATAATCACCCATAGCCGCTCTACGTCTCTTCCTTGTTCCTTCATAACACAAGTCAATAACGGGACGAGCAATTCGTATTTTGGGTGGCTTATCTCCTTCACCTTGGAGGGAAACCCACTCCTTTAGCTGTCCTGAGCCTGGACATCAGAAAAATCACAATCATGAATAACTCTACCACAGTTCTAGTAAGCATGGACAGGACAAGAAACACAGGACATGCTGTCATTGAACCTACAATATGGCACACAAATATATACATATCTAGTCAACTCTATGATGTGATCCAACATCTTGATTACACAAACACTTCTTTCATTCATCCTTTTCTATTGTAGTTGATGGTATGTGACAGGCAACATAAACAATAGATGTTTTCTTCGGGTTAATATGCAAGAATCACAAGCAAGTTCGGTGACATACAAAGCACATCTAGGTTTTCCACTTTGCAAGCAATTAGGAATTTGTTTTCATCAAAGCACAGATACAACGATCACATGAATGTATAGGCATTCTAGCCAGCTCGACATACCGTCATCAGATTGGAGCTCCGTGTAACACACAAAAGCTGTGTCATCCTTCAAATTCAATACATTGGCTGTGAACCATGCTGCTTTAATTCTTTCCCCATCTTTGAAAACCTAAAATAAACGACGGTTGAAGTTAGGAAAAACATAAAGATCAAGCAACTATTACCAGCAACACTGGGTTTCTTTGCAGTGTAAAAATGCATATAAATTATCTACAAAGATAAAACCTATCATCCCAAAATCAAAACTTGACCACTTGGAGTGTATAGCACAGGCTTCAAGTCTTGACCTATTCTAATTAAATTAACTGGGTAGAGTCAAACATTCCTCAAACCAACCTCTACAAGGGAACCCTCCTTGATGTTGTTGTCTGCCAGCTTTTCACTCCCATTTTCAATGTCGATGGAAGATGGGGGTCCAATCTCAGATTCACGAGCTACAACAAAATCAGAAACTTTGGGGCCCTTTGGTACTCCTGAATCCTTTTCACTGACCATCCCAGAACCAGAACTACCATCCACCAATCTTATATAATCCTCTGATGTCTCATTATAGCTCTCTTTATGAAGAGGTGACTTCTTATTTTTAGCAGTCTCCATTTCCTTTTCATCAGACATACTCTCTTTATTTACCTTACGAGCAGTATCAGGGCCATCTCCAACAATATCAATGATTCCTCTGGTCAAGTCAATTGATACTGCAACCAACTCGGAAGACACTTGGGATACTTTCCAACAACCCTCTGGACCAGATTCTACCAAGTCTTTCAATGGCAAAGGCTCGCCCATGGCAACAATCTTCCCAGCCTGAGATACAGCTTCTGCAGCCAGTTCAGCGGCTTTTACAACAGCATCCATATTTTCAGCTCTTTTTGTAGTAGCTGAAGCAGCTTCAACTCTCCTTCTGACAGCTTCCTTAGCTGCAACAATAATTGAGCTGGAGCTGTTTGCTCCATTGGCACCCTTCAAGATGGATGCAGGGGTAGCCTTTCCAATATTATTCACACCATCAGAAAGAAAAATTCCAATATTTTGACTGGAATGATCATATCCAGAAGAAGCCAATGCTTCATCCGCCATTAATTTTGCTTGCAATGCAGCATTTGATGCAACATTGGCAGCTGCAGCCGCTGCCTTTGCAACAGATGCAGCAGCTGCAACTGCTACAGCTGCAGAAGCTAATTTCACTTCAATCTCTGACACCAATCCTGAATTTTTGTGCTTATCCAACTGGTCCCAAATTTCTTGGCTATGTCGTACAGCAGCAGAAGAAAGAGCAGCAGCTTCCTCTGCATTTACTCTAGCCTCCTTCACTTTATTAAGAGACTCTTCAGATAGACCCCTCTTCTCCACATCCCACTGAACTGTTTTGAGGTGATCAATGGAAGATAGTGGAGAAACATGCATAATAGATTTCTCTACATTGGGACTAGACATACTCCCGGCAGGGGGCATGAGGGCAACAGAAGTAAACAGATGACTGGTAGCAGCAGGAACAGAGACAGATTCTACTCGAGATCGAGATTGCAAAACATTCTGGCCAATATTTTCTGAAACTGGAATCTTTTTTCTTTTTCTAGGCTTTGGATCAGAGTGCTGGCCAAGTGATACTGTCACATTTTTCGAATCAAGTGCAGGAACAGTCCCATCAAGGACACTGTGAGACCCTCCACTGGAAACTGGGAGACCATGATTTGCACTCTTTATACCAGATGAAGGCGGTAGGGGTGATCCTATAACAGAAGTCAATTTAACTGTATCAACAACTGGTGATGCTGAAAGATGGGCATTGTTATCAGGTGCGGTATTTTGTGGAGAAGCAATCCATGGACCATGAAAGGTGGCCTGTGATATCCAAGAGGTGCTATGTCCAAGAAAATTCCTTGCAGATGAAGATTGATAGGGATGCAAGGGAGTAAGTGCCTGCTGATAATCCATAGCTGAACCCCTTGGTATGGAATCACACGAAGGAGTTGGAATACTCCAAAGTGGAGATGAAAGTGGTATCAGAGGGTTTACAATTGTTGGAGTAGCAGTCTTGCTGCTGGTCCGCCCAACAGGTGAGGATACATCTTTACCTTGAACAACACTTTGTTTGACCACAAAATCAGAAGCTCTTGGGCCTGCAGATATCAATTCTCAAAACAGTTATGCATGGACAAAGCATAAAAGAAAATGAAGAGCTTAAGAATCCGCACAGATACCAGAGTGTGACTGCAGAGGCGTTTCCATGTTGATGGAATGCGATTTTTGAACATGAAGCCTTTCCATGAATGCACGCCAGGCTTTCTCCCAAATGCTCCTTCCACCATCTAACCACATGAACTCCAGGAAGTCACTATATTGTTGTCAATGAGAATATATATATTTATATGTATATCGAACTAAGTAAAAACTAACCAGGGCCCCCAAAAGCAGATATCATATATGCCTCGTCAGGTGCCGTGCCCTGACTGCCACCAAATAACAAAGATAATTGGAAAACTTCTTAATCATGAACATAAAGAAAAGTTTGAAATATTCTATTTCGCTAGAATTTTCCAAGGAGCATTGTGATCATAAGTATAAAGCAGGTATTAGGTTCAAATTTTCCAATAACAACTCCAAACAGGGCCAAAAGTACCCACTCCTATGCATTTTATTTTATTTCTTATTCTTTTCATTTATGGTGGTTGAGGAGAGGGAGGGCATTCTGACGGAGTCGGAAGTGAATATATTCAAAAGAACATCGTCAAAAATCAGTTCTTCCTGGAATATGCATGCTGCAATCCTAATATTTAGTAATATAAACATCAAAGCTTACATCAGAGCTCCATAAACAAAAATCTGAGCCCGCAATTGCACTTGCTGTAAGTCTGTGAAAGGCTGTCGAAACATAATAGAAGCAGCAGAATTCAAATCTGGAACAGTAGATGTAGAATTATTTAAAATGGAAAGCGGGTTTGTACTATTTCCATCTACATGTCCATATTGCTGCACCTCGGTAGACTGCATAAGCTGGAAAATCGTAGTTGGACTCGGAGGGAAAATACTTGATTTCTCCCCAATTTTTGGTTGTCTCGTTGGTGTTGTTTCTTTTGCACGACTTCCTTTTCTAGAGGATTCCTTCCCAGATGCCTTAACAGATGCACGCCTTCTTTTACGCTCAGGTGTACCTTTAGGAACACACTGTGCTATCTCACCATCAGAAACTTGTGGAGTTCCACAAGGAGTATCTTCTACAACCTTGTGTTTTGTTTGGCATAAGTATGATGTTGAAGGAGGTCCCTCAACAATCTTTGAGGAAAAAAACAAAACAAAAAACAAATTGGTTATCCAGAAAGGAATAAGGAAACCCAATTTATAAAATGCATAGGAAAGGTAAACAAAAAGTATTTCAACATAAGTAATGAACAACACAATTACCGGCAATGTTTTGCCAGCAGTAGCAGCAGGAAGAGATTGCCTATTCTCAACATTATCTTTCTTACACAAATCTGCCGATGGATTGACATCAAAAGTGAAGCTTCCATCATCTTTGGATACCCCATTTCCTTTTGCATCCTGAGAAATAGAGCAAAGATTGGTCGCCTGCCCATCAATGAACCCACAACCTTCGGCATTCTGATTGGCAGACCCTTTTCCTTCATTCCTTGTTTTATCAGTTTGACAAGAAGCACTTATGATGGTAAATGAGGGATTGCATGTAACTTTATCAAGTGTAGTCAGACAGCTTCCAGCTTTATGCAACTCAGCATGAGAGTCAGGCAAAGGAGTAGAACAAAGGAAACGTTCACACGCTTTTGAAGTGACACCTGAAATGTAGGATCTAGCAATTTAATAGAAAAATGGAATATGAGAAGTACATCATAAGTATACTTTATCATGGTCATGATATATACAATGCACAGCATTACATAACACTATGGAAATCCTAATTTCTAACCTAGACAGATTAAATTTGTGTTAAATTCTTTCTACTCTGAAGTACTCCAACTTTATTTTAATCACTGTGAACAAATGGAATTCTTACTTAAAATATTTGAGCTCACTTAACCCACCTTGTAAACATCTAAAATTTACACATTTGGACTACAATATTGAGGAAAAAAAATCAAAAAAGAAAAAAAAAAATTACTCCAATACTATTTCTGACTTTAATGTTGCCTATTTTCCATAGTAACTCTCATCTATTAAAATTTTTATGCTCTTACACAATAAATCCTAAACAATAGGGCATTTTATTGCTTCCTCAAATTTCAGTGGCATATTTATTTGAATTGCAACCACTCCTTTCTTTCTAAAAACCTCAATCTTTTGATATCCAAACCCAAAACAAATGCTTCTCCAATTATAACCATAAAGTTGAAGGTGATATATGCATAGTTATCAAATCGTGAATTGTATAGTGAATCAATGCAAATCGTGTGATTGAATTATTTTTTAAAATATTTTATTATATATAAAAAATTATAATTTTTTTAACATTAATATGTAGTAAAATCAGAAAATAATGATTATAAAATATGGCCATGTTTTTTAAAAATAATAAAATATATAAGTAAATAAAAAATTGTAACTGACATAAAAAAGGAGAAGCAAAAGTGCATAAAACTTAAGCCCAACCATCGATAATTTCTCAAAGAAAAAAAGAAAAATATAAAGTTATAAACCAAGCCAATGGCCCACAGAAAAGTAAAAAAAAACCATTTAATACTTTAATAGTAACTAAACGCATCGCTTTACAGAGAAAAGAACGAAGGATGGCTGCAAACAAGAAGGGGTCTGGGGCTTCATCGCTGCATACGGTCACATCCGACTGAAATCCAGCTCCAAAGGCATCTGGCCAATTCACTTCGATACTACAATTCTCCTTAAAGAATCACAATTCAGCCTCCGATTTTTTCTTTCAATGCATCAATTCGTATAGCCAGCCATGTGAATCATATTGAATTGTCGAACAGCAGGAAAGAAAAAATAAGCTTGCTCGCACTAAAAAAAAAAAATTTGACTGTAAGACTCAATGTTAGCATTGAAACAGCATCCTTCTGGCAATTCTCATCTTGAGCAACTAAAGTAGCTTCCTTCTCATCCGGGTTTTTATGAGCAGTACCAGATAGAGATTCTTCCAATGAGAAAGCCAGGGGTTGATTAAGTGTTTCCTCATTGTGTTCAGTTAGTTTGATATCTGAGGAAAAATTATAGGGATTATATACCTAAATGCTATTTTTTTTTTTAAAAGAAAGAAAAGATATGTAACAAATAAGGTCACTAAATTTCCCCACTTTCTAAAAGTAACAAAATTACCAACCCTTACACAACAGAAGTAATCTAAATACAGGTCATACGAATATATTAAATTTAAGATCACCTGAAACTTTTGAGGATGCATTTTCATAATTCTCTTCAGCTGTCACCTCCTCATGCTTTTCAAAAGAAACAACGGGTTCAGCAACATCAGCCTGTTTAACTGTTGACTCACAAAGAATGGGAGACCCATCAATCCCTTCTGTGCACTCCTGAGTAACATCATCAGCCACTGTTGTCTTAACTTCAGCATAGTTTTGGATACTGCAAGTTTCTCTGATTTGCAGAGAATGACCAGCAGTGTCGCACATGAGCTCTTCGGCAGTGTCACGTGATTGATCTTGTTCAGTAACACAAACAAGAGCCGGAGCAATTCTCTCTTCAGATGCTTCATTGGATATTCTAATTGCAGTTTGTTCCTTTTCAAACAAGGCAGTAGACCCAACTATAGAAGTTGTCATTTGAACATCATTTTGATCTTCCTCCTGAATGGTCAGACCACTCCCAAAAGCCAAGGGAGCATCTATTGTCTTGAGGAACGTCAAATTAGTATTTTCCAATGTAACATCAGAAGCTGAAAAATAAAACAAAAAGAAGCCTCCAAGTCAGATTGTATACATACCTATGTTAATAGAACCCTTTTGGGATAAGTTTATAATATACCTGATGCAGTAACAGCAGTAACATCAACTAGTACCTTTGAAACCGTCAACTCAGTTTTCATGTTACCTAGAGTTGGGAAGTCAACATCTTTATCAACAAGGGACTGGACAACATTGCAATCTGTCTTACTATAATCAGGAGACTTTGTGCTATCTTTGTCATTGACAGAAGCATCGTTAAGAGATCTTTGAATGTCATCCTGCCTCTCAACTTTATCATTTTCACAAACTTGAGTGGATTCTCCCAAAATGCAAGATTTTGGTGAAGAACAGTCCACAGATAAGCTGGATATACCTCCCATACTGCTATCTCTATTTGCATCACCACCTTTAGAAATGTTATTGTCCTCTGCAGACAATATTTGTGCCTCTGACTTCGTTACTGAAATCTCTCTATCTGACTGGTAACCACTATTTAACAAAATGTCTTCCTTTATGACAGAGCTCTCACCATGGGCCTTCTGCAAAATAGGGTACATCTTTGGCTCCACACTTGGACATAGTCTGTTATTGGTATAATCAACAACCAAACACTTCTCAAAGCCAGTATCCCCTTTAAGTACCTCTTTTGATAACTCGCATGTATTAGGTCCGGACTGGTCGACAATCATTCTGTCTGTAAGAATGATTGTATCCTCACTTCTGGAGTCCTCAACAGGATAGCTTGGACATATATCGTCACCACTTTTTTCTCCTTTATGAGAGTCAGAATCACCCTCTGACAGAATGGTACATTGTTCCACATTACTTACCCCAGATTCAACTGTATTTCCAGCTTCCATAGATTTTACATTCAAGGCCACAGGAAGAGGATTATCTTGAGGATGTTCATCTCTCCTGACTGCACTCTCGTTAAGAACTTGGCCGTCTAAATCAGCATCTTTGCTGACCGCTTGAGAATCCTTCTCTGGCTTATCCGTTTCTGCAGGCAAACTATCTTGAGGGTTTTGATTATTTGACATACCATAACTAGAAGAGATATTCTGCATAAACAATACCAAATTATTAAGTTGTCTTGTCGAAGCAGATGAATCTTCTATAGCTTTTTCATCCAGTGGTGGTTTATTAGTCTCAGCTTCCCTTTGGTTTGTATCCTCACATTGGCCATCAGTAGACAGACTTTTCTCAAGCATAGCTAAGTTTATCTTTCTACAGGCAGCATCTGCATCCTGCTTACTTGAGCTTCCATCAATAGATATTTCAGATTCACAAGTTTGTGAAACTTCAATCTGGACCCGTTCCCTTTCTACATCCTCATTCAAATCAGAATTTTTTTCCGAAATCTTGTCAGCAGGCTGGAATTCCACAACACTCTCTGTACTAGATACTGTCTTGTTATCATGACTTAAATTTGGCTCCATTTGCTTCACTAAGCAAATAAGCTCATCACAGGCATCTGATCCCTCAATAGTTGGTCTAGGAATAAATTCCTCCTGCCCAACCGATTTCAGTAGCATTTCAACAGATTCTGAGGAAGTGGCCTCAGACCAGACATTCTGGTGTCTTGATAGGCAAGATCCAGCCGCACTTGAACTAAACTCTATTCCACTGCTCCCCCGAGAAAAGTCGTCAATCCACTGGTTATCTTCGTGACTTTCAATGCCAAGAAAAACTTCAGTTTCAACCAAGCTATCAAATCTCAAATGCCCTTGCAGGCTTTCATCAAAATCAAACTTGGGAATAGCATACGGCCTCAAAACTGGAGGAAATTTGGTGCTTCCTTCACCCACTAAATGAACATTCTGGCTTTGAAAATCATTGTCATCATAATCCATGGGTGTATCCCTAAAATAAAGGAATACATGAGACAGACAGAGGTAATCAAATAAAACATGTCCGCATATCTTTAACAGAGAACAATCGATTAAAGAGCATGGATTTCTCATTAAGATTAAGAAAGTACATAAGGGATTTTGTTCAGATGAACTCAAGTTCATGGTAGTTACCAGACTCTTGAGTTGGCACGTTAATCACCACAACCTACGTCATGATTTTTTGTCATAATGTTTTCAGTAGTAGACCATGTAGCACAGTACATATTTTTAAGCAGCCACACTTGTGTGGTTGCTAAAAGTGCCAACTGCTATAGAGTTCATTGTGATGACCAGGAGCTCAGTCTATGCGAACACCACTCCATACCTTTATATGGCATCCTTGAATAACCAACCAACCCAATTTATAGAGTCATAATGCAAAACGTCTAATGAAATTATATAGAAAGTGCTCCTTAAACAGTTTTCTCAACACCAAGTATCAATTACCGGTTGTGGGAAGTAAAAATGAACTTTTTAAACTACACTCACCATTTCAATGCAAACGAACCAACAGCCTTTTCGTTTTAATTACACACAAGAAGCACCCTATACTTTACAAAGTAGGAAATGAGCAGTACCATAACAAGTAAGACTAGAGACGCTACCTCCCTCCATCCGGTGAAGAAATCCAGCCCGTTTGATCTCAGCTTTGCCCAAATCTTGCTTTCTTCTACTGCTTCATAAACAATTATAAGTCAGTGTAATCTCCAGATAAGCGTCGTACTCTCAACAAAAACAAACCCTAAAAACTCAGCAATAATGTTAATTCAATCTCTCTCAATTGCAGAAACTTACCGGAGTCTTCAAGGTTCAGGCCAGCCAACAGAATTAGGGTTCCGGCGTCGAAAGAGATAGAGAAGAAGTAAGAGAGCGAAATCAACACGCTAGAGACAAAGAGTGTGATACTTTCTCAGTGGTTTTTCCGCTGAGGAACCACTCTTTTTCTTTATTTTCTATTTTTCCTGATGCGGGATCGAAAATTAAAAAATTAAAATAATAGCAGGGTTATTCGTAAATACGTGAAGATCCGACGGGTAGAAAGCTATAGGTGTAGCGTCTTGATTTTCCAGAATAAACTATCCACTAGGGCAGAAACTAGAAACACATCGCTCTACAGGAAGCAGTGTCACTATCCAATTGATGGTTGACAATTGGAAAGAGGAAGGCAATCAAGTGAGGGTGCAATCAGGCTGTGATAATGGATTGCTGAGAGGGCCTGTGATATTGTCAAAGACTAAAATTTAATTAACAGATAAATGAGATCCGAGTTTGCAGATGGGTACGTGGCGATAAAACTCATTGGGTCAGAGCAATATACGGTACTTTCTGAGAAGGAAAGCTTTTCATTTCTCCTTTGTCTGGGAGTGAAATTTGGGAAGGAAAGGTTATTCCCGGAATATTTTTATCGAATAAGATAACTACAGAACTAAGTTATCTCATTGAAAAGGTGTGTAAGCAAATCCATCTTCCTTGGGTTGTGATGTGACTATATTGGATACATGAAAGAAATACCATATATTATACAGTTATACATTTATTGAACAAAAAATTAGTTATTTATGCTGTTTATAAATTATAGAGTCATTTGCCGTAGAGTATTAATTTAATTAATTAAGACAAAAATATTGAGATCAACCCAAACTATGCAGGTTGATCTTCATGCATAATCAAAAGTGGAAAGAATGGGGACCGGATTTGGGCATCTTGTTTTGCAAGGGGTGGTTGTATTGGGCTGGTCAGTTTTCATCCTAAATGTCTTGGGCTCAGTCTACCTGAACACCAGATTTATCTAACCCAAATTAAATGGCTAGAGTCTATGACGCTATACATATATATTTTAATTATATTAATGATATATATATATTTATTAATAAATGATGTGTATAGTAAAAAAATTAAAATTAATAAAAATAATATTTCATATTAATTATATTAAACAAATAGATCAATTCAATAAAAAATTTAATTCATAATATAATTTTTTTTAAATATTCTAAACATGGAAAAGAATGAACATAATAATATTATTATAATAAAAACTATAGTTTTAATATTTTTTTAATTTTTAATTGTAATTTTATAATTATTTGTAACTTATTAAATAAAAAATTGAGAAATTTTGTCTTAAATATTATTGATATATATATATTTATCCACAAATTATAGATTTATTAATATGAAAATAATTAGGACAAATAAACTAACAATAATTATGGTACCCTAACCACAACTCAAATTACAGTACCTAACACTAATTATAATACCCTAAGCCTAGTTACGATACTCTAATCTTAACTTTAATTGTAAACTCTAATCCTAGTTATGGTACCATAATCCTAGTTAAGGTATCCTATCCGTAGCTACAATACTGCAACCCTAACTATGGTTCCCTAATCCTAGCTACGGTATCTTAACCCTAATTATAGTACCCTAACCCTAGTTATGGTATCTTAACTCTAACCCTAGCTACTATACCATAATCTTAATTACAATACCCGTACCCTAAACTTAATTACGTATCCTAACCCTAATTACAATATCATAATCCTAATTACGTTATCCTAACACTAACCCTAATTATAGCATCGTAACCCTAACCCAAGCTATGGTACATTAACCCTAGTAACGGTACCCTAACCTTAGCTACGGTACCATAATCCTAACTACGATACCCTAATATTAGCTACGGTGCCCTAACCCTAATTACTGTACCTTAACCCTACTTACAATATACTAATCCTACTTACAATATACTAACCCTACTTACAATATCCTAACACTAACCCTAATTACGATACCCTAACACTAACTCTAACTGTAGTATCCTAACACTAACCTTAGTTACAGTACCATAACCCTAACTATCCTTAGTTACGATACCATAACCTTAACCCTAGTTACGATACCTTAACCTTAACCCTAATTGTAAAACCCTAATCCTATCACTAATTATGGTACCACAATTAAGGTATTCTAATACTAACCTTAATTACGGTACCCTAACTCTAATTACAGTACCCTAACTCTAATACGATACCTTAACCTTAAACTTAATTATGGTACCTAGTCCCTAACCCTAATTATGATACTTTAACTTTAAACCTAATTATGGTACCCTAACCCTAACTCTAAATAATATTTTTTAATTCATCATATTTATTAAAAAAAATTTCATAACTTGAGAAAAACTACAAAATAATATAATTGTTAAGAACTTATTAAACAATTTTTTATTTAGAAAATCAATATATAGTATAGAATAATATTAAGCTAGTTTCATGCACCATATAAAATTAGATAGTATATAATTATACAATATATTAGATAGTACATTTATATTATTGTTATACTATTGTGTTATCTTACTAGATATATCAATCTAGTTTTGATTTAGTTTGTATAATAGTTTGGGGTTTCAATTTTTGATCAAAATTGTTTGACAATAAAAGTTCTAATTTTTTAGTTTGACGAAAAGCTTTTTGGGCTTTTAGTGTCCTAAAAAACTAAAACTAGAAATGTAAACTTTTTTCAGTAGTAAACAGCGGAAGTTCAAAGAAAATTTAATATTTTTTGATTTAGTATATATACATGAAATACTTGTCATATTTCAACATATACCCTATTCAAATTTATGTATAAAATTAAAATCTCTAAAATCAACAAAAGGAACTACATATTATCATTATTTTTTTTTAAAATAAATAAGAAATAAAAGTGATATATATATTTTTATATGATAATGATGATATGTGGCTTATCGTATTAATAACGATATGATAGTATAAGACTATCTAATTAATTTTTATATAATATTTGACAACAACGAGATATTATAAACTTATATTATATATTGACTTTTCTTATATTATGTCTGATAGTAATAAATTGAGAATAGAAAAGATAAGACAATATTATAACAACAATATAATTATATGTACCTATTATATAATACATTGTATAAATTTTAATTTTATATGATGATCCAAATATGGCCGATTTTATACTATTCCACCATTTTCATACTATGTATCAAAATGAGCTTACTTCTGAAAAGATGAGGGTCCAATACATTATATATTCAGACTATGGGATGTATCAGAAGTGGATGTATATTGATTTTTCCTTTAAAAAAAGAAAAAAAAAAGTTATGGATATTGATTAACATACTGTATTGTAAAATAAATGCAGATAAAAAAATATATATGTATATAAAGACAAAAAGGAATCAGATAGAAAGAGGGCATGATACCTAATTATTCCACTACATTTTCTTTCTGTTTGCACCAAATGAAATTCATATATATATATATATTATATATTAATCCCTGGACTGCCCAACCACTACTACATACCAAGCTGATTAATTAGGTCATTACAATAGAAAGGGAAAAACAATCGTTCACATATAAATGATGACTTTTAATTAATTAAGCCCTTCTACAATTTATTCAATGTCCTTAAGTAATACATAAAAAAAGTATTCGATAATTATCAGAAAAGCCAAGAGAGACTATTCTTCATCTCACAGCAAAAATGTTTAGAAAAATATAATATTATGATCCTAATAGTTGTCTAAGTCTATTTTTTTTTATATTGTCGGTTTGAATAAATCAAGATTTTATTGTCATTCTTAATGAAGAGATTTCTTATTTTTTTTATTTTTTATTGATAGATGAAAGTATTGTTGTTATCATCATCATAATCATCAATAATGTAAATTTAGATTATTTAATTTTGTTACAACTTACGATGAAAATGATATTGAGCTTACATATTTTAATGTAACTGGAGCTTACTTTATGCCTTGGATAATATTCCTTAAGAACATACTTATCATCTAAGGATTTTTTAAAGTTTGTTGTTTCTGTTGCCATTAACAAGTTGTCATTATGTACATAATTAATAATAATTAAACTATATATACAATAAAGAAATTGGCAATTAATTTAAACTATGTCAAAAAAAAAAAAAAAAAAGGGATGACGGTTTGTCTAATCCAATCAGAGGTTGGCAAAGCACTCCTGTAGGGCCATGGTCGGTGGCGGGTATGCCGGCAATAGGCTATTTTATCACACCCAATATATGCAGCATTGCATATATAGACCATGCTGAGGGTCGTAATGTAATACAGCCACTAATAGGTCAAGAAACAAAGTTGTAGTGGCCATTAGTTTGGTTTAATCTTTAGCCTCTTCACTTTCAAGTGAGAAAAAATGGTGAAGTTAACTGTTGGTAGCATTGGTGACTCCTTTAGTGTTGGATCCCTCAAGGCTTATCTAGCAGAGTTCATAGCCACCCTTCTTTTCGTGTTTGCAGGCGTTGGATCAGCCATCGCCTACAGTAAGCCTTATAGCGCACCAATTAATTTGACGTGACAAATTTTATAAGTTAAATCAACTAACACAATTTAAATTATTTAGTTATATTGAAACTGATCAAATGATTATTTTTGTAACTTGATAGATGACCTTACATCAGATGCATCCTTGGACCCGGCGGGTCTGGTGGCAGTGGCCGTAGCCCATGCATTTGCTTTGTTCGTAGGTGTGTCCGTTGCGGCTAACATCTCCGGTGGCCATTTGAATCCAGCTGTCACTTTTGGATTGGCCATTGGAGGCAACATCACCATCATAACTGGTATTTTCTACTGGATTGCCCAGTTGCTTGGCTCCATCGTTGCTTCCTTCCTTCTATTATTCGTCACTAGCAAGGTATACGTCTTAGAAAAGCTTACAAGGTCGAATATGAACTTTAAATTTCGATATGTCAACTAATTAAACTCGTCTCCTAATTACTAGTAACAAGCTCCAAATGACATGTAGTCTTGGAGATTATTTGACATACTAAATTAGCTAATATTATTTGATATGTTTGAATTGGCAGAGCGTTCCAACCCATGGACTTGCCTCAGGGGTGGGTGCTTTTGAAGGTGTAGTGTTTGAGATTATCATTACCTTTGCTCTGGTTTACACTGTCTATGCCACTGCTGCTGATCCTAAGAAGGGCTCCCTAGGAATAATTGCACCTATTGCGATAGGGTTCATAGTTGGTGCCAACATCCTTGCTGCTGGTCCATTTAGTGGCGGTTCAATGAACCCAGCTCGGTCTTTCGGACCAGCCGTGGTCAGCGGCAACTTCTCCGATAACTGGATCTACTGGGTTGGACCATTAATCGGTGGAGGTTTGGCTGGCTTAATTTATGGTGACATTTTCATTGGCTCCTATGCCACAGTCTCAGCCTACCGAAGAATACGCCTGAGAGTGTCAGTTAGTCCTTTAGGTTTGTCCAGTGTTTATTGGCTTGCATTTGTGTTTGAGGAAAACCTGTCCACCTAGCAAAGAAGCTTGTGCTCGTAATAAAATGTAAATAAAAGCAAATCTGATTTCTGAAATCCTATCTTAGTTTCCAATAATTCCGCATTCAGGATGGAAGCTATCACAAGCTGCACAAAAAAAAAAATTGCTACAACTTTTATTACATTTTAAGATTGACTAATCTATGAAATGCTTTTAAAGTCTAAGCTCTACAATAATATAAACAAGCGAGGTACGGGAAGCAGTTAAACATTTATCTTAAATTCCAAAATTTTTTTGCTGCCGACAATGGGTTTTGGAAGTTGTTGAGTGAATCCCAAAAAAATGACAACGAAGAAATAGGATAGAATTATATCTAATGCGAAGATACATATGACTCTATTGAACCTATAGTTTTACACATTACTATTTCAGTAAGAGATACAAAATCCAATTAAGGAAATAACATTGCAACAGTGTCAATCACTTCATTTCTCCAAGCAAAAATTCAAGCATATAGTTTTCAAAAGCAATACAAAACACAGTTTCTTCATATCATTGTTTTTGAGGCCAAAAAACTATGTTGGTAAATTTAGGAGGACCTAGTTTCTTGCCCAAGCATTGTCTCTTACAGGCAGTCTCAATATTGCTGAGGAAGACCGTAGCAGGAGTAAGGGGAAAGGCAGAAAAACTGATTGTTGTAAACTTGGATCCCATGTTTTCTTTTATTTCAGTATGCGATTGTTGATCTAGCACCTAGATCTGCAGCAGCCTCTGAAATCCGAGTTTGTATCAGAACCCTCTTTTTTCACTTGCACTTATTTCATATTCATCTTATGACTGATTGTGCTACAACATGGTTTCTTCAATGCTCTCATCATCAGTGTCAAGTCAGTCATTAGACTCATGCTTATTATCAGCTTCATATTCATTATCATCACTACCAAGTAGCCAAAGATCACTATCATCTTCAATTTTATCATTATTTGAGGTACCAGACCTCAGAGTTGGAAAAACTATTTGACGCATTTTCATCATCATATATGATAATGGAATCATGTGCATGCATATTATTCGATTTCCCTTACAAGTTTTATCTGCAGAGGCCTTGATGGGCACGTGAAAGTAAATGGCAGCAGCACATTGGCACCTTTCAATCTATGATAAGCAGCAGAAAATTCTAGACTTGAAAGTGCGAAGCAGAGAATGCAAGTCCAAGATGCAAATACCCATTCATGTAAGGAAAGGGAGAGTTGCCAAAGAACTTTTCACCAGGTGCAGGAGATTTCTCACAAGACTCAGCCCTGAAAACATCTTTCTCTTCCCACCACTCTTGCACTTTTACCTCAATCTCCCGGAGACGGTCTCTCCTTGCAAAGCTTTTCTCACCCTCAGTTGTCATCTCTGAAATCTGACGGCAACTACAGGAAACACTAATAAATTAGAGAACCAACTAGTGCTTACTACTTAACAACATGAAAATAAATATGGATTAACCCTCTTCAATCCAAATCAAATTACTATACACAATACAAAATTAATGTGTACTAAAAATTAAGGGAGAAGATTCTCTTTGCATTCACAATAATTAATTCTAGTTTGAACCCAATCAATCCGATATCAATACTACTGAATTTACTATAAACTAATGAATATTCCTGTTTCTTAATCTTTTTCCCTAAAAGGGGATATTCCTAATTTCAAGAGAAAGATAATATGATTTCTAGAAAAAAGGATTTTTACTAAAATTTCCTATAGAGTTATCATGTGCAGATTGCAGACATTAGTTTTTCTTTTTATTTCTCCTCTGCTGAAGTTAAAGCTAGAAGAAAGTAAAATAAAAAATAAAACCCGCTTACACTCCAATCCTGCCAGTCTACCAAGAAAATCTCAAAAGCAACCGAATCTTCATAGAGTATTTTCCTGGATAATTTACCTTCAAACCAAACGAAGCTTTGACAAAAGCACAAGTAAAAGATTTAAACCCTGATACAGGACTATTATCCGACACGGAAAACAGCTAAATGTCCATCCAATAGAATTGACAAGGGTGGCGGCGTTAGCTTCCGTTGAGTAAGAACAGTTTACCTCAACAAGTAAGAGAGGGAGAGGGAAAATGAGAGCCTCACCGTAAATGGAGGCGACAGATCACCATGCATCGGAGGAAGCCTATTAGACAAAAGGGATTTATGGAAATGATGATAGGGGCTTTCCGTGCTCTTTGGGTACCATGGGCCTTTTCGGCCCGAATTGTATATTGGGTTCACTAATTGCCCATTTTTAATCTTTAAACTCGTTGTGTTTCCAGGGACAGCGTAGGGTTGTTTCACGCTCCGGCCCCACACGAATCAAACACTTATAAAGGGTGTTTTCGGGTACATGTTGAAAATGAAATTACAAAATCAATTTTAATTATCTTATACTTAAAATTAGTTAAAATTATAATTTGAATTTGAATGACATAAAAAATTGCTAATGAAACTGTCCTACAAGCATTTGGTCGTTCTCTATGGAGTTTTCTGATGATTATTATCAACATTTTTAGCAAATCTTGATGATAGTTATAATTATTTTGGTGAGTTTTAATGGTAATTATCATTATTTTGATATTTTGAAATGTTAATTGTAATTTTTTAAAATTTTTGATATTATTTATTATTATTTTTAATAAATTGTAACTGTGTTTAATGTTATTTCTGACATGTTTAATAATAATAATATTTGTCATCTTTAAGATGGATGGTAGTTAACGGCAGGTGATTGAATTGCCATGATTGACAATTGGCACCAAATAGAGGAGGTTATGGGCGGACAATGGTTGATGGTTTAGAAGATGTGCCCAATAAGTAAGTGGCTGTTAATATATATATTTTTTTAATTGTAATTTTTATTATTTATCTATAAAAATTAAAAATAAAGTATTATAATTGAATCTTGAGATTGAGTTAATAATTTCAATTCTAAAATGTATAAAAATTAGACTGACCTCAAGTTCTGAATTCTAATTCACTCTGTTTAAATAAATCTGAACCAGTGCTTGGAGCAAGCCAAAGGTTTCGGGGAAATAGAATATTCACATCCCATTCGATGTTTGCATGTCCATCTCTGCCTGGTCTGTTTTGGGAATCTTTAGCAAGAAAACGACATGTCGTTGGTGCAAACCTCCTAACTGAAACAATGTCGTTGGGTTAAGCTTTGGACGTACCCACCAACTTAGGTGGGTGAACGTTTCTACTTCGGTAGTGAGAAAATCTTGAGGGAGAGAGCGAGGAGAGAGAATGATCCGCATCCGAAGACTTTCTTCCAGTCTACCTCAAGGTATTGGATTTGCTAACAGGTCCATCACTTCCCTGAAATTCACAGATGGGTCCCCTGGTTCCTCAACAGCTCCCACTCTCACCCATGGTATACACGTCTTTCAATGCCCCGTAAGTCATTTTTCCTGTTTTCTGTTTCATTCATACCCCACGTATCCTGCATGGTTTTTAGAACCTCCAGAGTTTCGTTTTAGTGTCGAGAAATTGATACATTGCAATCCAAGTTCGTGAAGATTTATCTCGTTTTCCTTGGCATTCAAAATTATTGGGACGGAAGGAAATGGTTTTGGGTGACCCGTGAATTGTTTTCTCAATACTTTTCAGTTGTATTGGTATTCGGTGGGTCTGGAGAGATTCAGTTTTGGCTCCTAAAAATGGGAACTTAATTGGTTTCTGATAGGGATGCGGTTGGAATTGTAGCCGAAGCTGTCGGATTGTATAGCTTGTAGAGGCGGAAATATTCTTGGTGCCGATGTCTTTGTACCTGGAAAGAAGAATGTCTTCTACTCTAGAAGGTACTATTTTCGTCCTATATAATTATCCTTAACTTTATGATCGATTGATTGTATTGCCGAATCATATAATTATTATTTTTTCCCTTCTGGACACTCTGCTTAATCAGTTCATCTTATCCTTTTTCTTGTTCAATTAGAATTTTAAGTGGAACTTTGCTTTTGATTTGTGTTAATTTGCTGGTGTACCACTGTCAATAATATGTTTTTGTTAACTTTTAGTTCTGAACTGGAAGTGAAAAATAAAGTTTGAATGCCCAATGTTTTGGGATGAGGGAAGAAAGACTAAGTACTTTCATCATTTCCATCTTTGGTATTTCCATAAAGGAGAAAAAGTTGGTGTCTGACTTGGTGTCTGTTCGCCTGCTGAATGCACCTGTGTGCATCCCAAAACAAGTTTCTTCAAATTTAGAAATGTTTATTAGTCAGCCAGATGAACTGGTTCAAGCAAGATGAACTGTCAATAATATGGTTCAAACCAGTTGTTGAAGCACTGGTTTGCATTGCCTTCTCAAATTCCATAGGTGATAATGAAGGAGTATTCAGTTAGAGGTGATTTGTCTAGTATTAAATGTTGTTTGCTGCACTAAGCTGAATGTTATGTTTATATATATATATATATTGAAACCATGATAAATATGCATCAGTTGTTTGCCACATGGCAGTGATTTTGTCTTTGATCCTATTAAATGGCCACGGGGGCAAATGGATGAGGACTTCCTCAAGCTTTCAGAAACATTCAATGCAATAAGATCTGTTGTTCGGGTGCCAAGTCTTGATCCTAAGTACAAGATTGCTGTTCTAGCATCGAAGCAGGTACAAGTTTCTGAGTTTTTGTGTAACCCACTTTGTTGTACCGTGTATTCAAGATAGCTTTATCTTGATGCAGGATCACTGTCCTGGTTGATTTGTTACATGGGTGGCAGGATGGAAGGCTTCCGGTGGATATAACATGTGTAGTAAGGTAACAGTTTCAAAAGTGACGCCTTCTATATTGATGTCTGTTTTTCCTTTCCTTTTCTTTTTTTTCCCTCTCTCCTGGACTGTTGATTGTTATCTTCTATCGGTCTTATAATAGTAATCATGATAGAGGTTCGAACACCCATGTGATTCACTTTCTTGAAAGGCACTGGTATTCCTTATCATTATTTATGCACAACAAAAGAGGATAAAAGAGAAGCAGAGATTCTGGAATTGGTACAGAATACTGAATTTTTAGTACTAGCGACGGTATATGCAGGTAATTATAACTTAACTAAAATCCAAGTTCTGAGCATTTTTACATTTGTCTTAATGTATAAAAGTAGAGTTTCTGGTAATTGGCTTATTATTAAATTTTGGATTGCTTTGGCAAGCAGGCTTTTCTGCCTCTACAGGTCAATGGAATCCAGATTCATACATATTTTCATATGTTATGCCAACTGTTGACCCTCAATCTAATAAATTGAAAAGGAAAATTACACTTTGTTGAATTTTTTACTGTGATTAAACCTTCCTTGTCAAGAAGTCCTACAGCTTCAATTTATTTCTGCAGATATTATCTGGTAACTTTTTACGGAGTTATGGGAATGATATAATTAATATTCACCATGGCCTTTTGCCTTCATTCAAGGGTGGGAATCCATCTAAACAGGTCATATTGTTTCTTCCTTCATCATGGGTTATCATATTATCAGTTTTAACTGTTTATGTGCTTCCTCCCCAACTTCATGTTTAATATGCTAGATTATGTTGGCAGGCCTTTGATGCAGGTGTAAAACTAATTGGTGCAACAAGTCACTTTGTGACTGAAGAACTGGATGCAGGGCCCATAAATGAACAAATGGTGAATATAAATTTTTGTTGCTGTTTCTTTTTGCCTCCATTTACTCGTTCCCTGATAATAATGTTGATTTGGAGTTGGTTAGGTCACTTAGATGCGCTGATAATTATTCCCTGTTTGATGTGATTTAATTATGGTGTTAGCTTTTTTAAATTTCCTTTAGTGCTGAAAAGTAAGAGTCCCCTATCTCCAAGCAAGACTTCTTTATAAATGTCGGCCTCCCCCACTTTTTCTGAGGCTTCATCCTGTCAAATAGCATCCAAACTTTCTCTGCTTGTATTAGAGATCATACCATGAATAAGTGTATTAAATGTGCAGGCATGACTTTGAATTTGTAATCTTGACTTTATAAAGTGATATATCAGAAAATTGATATTAATTGACAGTATTGAATATGATTGTCCTTGCCTGGAGAATTTTGGAGCATTCTTACTCTGAGATACAAACTCATATTTTCACTCAAATATATCAGTCAGTCTATTAGCCTTAGGGTCTTCTAAGGTCCTGGGCCTCCTGGCAGACTGTCTCATTCACAATAGTTAAGACAATGATGTAGAACAACCTATACAAAACTACTGATTCTTGGGGATGCTATGCAGTGATCTGTTTTTCCAATGTAACTACCAGAGCACTTATGCTAGGTTATCAATTTCTCTTTAAGTTTCAGCGTGCAGCATGTTATGTAGTCGCTGTTAGGTTTGATAAATTAACCATGCATAGTGTGCAAATGTGATGTTTCTTTCTTTTCTTTTTTATTTATTAGCTAAGCATTATCCACAATGGATCCTTGTATTCATGAACAGCTTATGAATGCCTAAACTTGATTTGTAGGTTGAGAGGGTATCCCACAGAGATAACTTGCAGAGCTTTGTGCAGAAATCAGAAAACCTTGAGAAACAATGCCTGTCAAAGGCCATCAAGTCATACTGTGAGCTGCGAGTTTTACCTTATGAAGAAAACAGGACTGTTGTATTTTGAGCCTGAGGAGAAACTGAAGACATACTACACCCAATGGAGGTCCAACTTGTGTGTACATTCAATCAAATTATTTATATTGTTCTAAGTATCGTCCAATTAGTTTTGAATTAAGCGTACTTTGGAGATGTTTGTGACAATTTAATCATCACGGAACTTCTTGATTTCATCTCCTATCTTTATCTGGTTTTTTTTCTGCAACAGCCAACAGGGCTTAGACTTAGCTCTCTATCCTACTGCTAGTCTGTGAAGTGCCCTGCTAGTCTCTGTCATACGCAATATTCTGCCCCTTTACCGCCTGACCTAGATGAGTTAATCAGATCATACGATATGTTCTTATTAGAAATGTGGTAAAATTAAAGAATGTGATTGCTCCCTTCAATGCTGTGGAGTTCAAAGGAAGTATTGTCCATTTGTTCACAAATAACATGTAATTTGTCAAAATCTAAACCGATTTGTGCTCAAATTATTGATAGTCAAGCAAATTATTTACTCACTATTCTTATTTATAATTAACTAGTAAATCTCCATGACTTTGAGAGATTTGTTTAGAAACTTCTCATATTTAATTAAAATGTAAAGTATTTAAAATATATATATAGATTAACATGTATGTAAATTGTCATTTAAGTGCTTTGCATACAAGTTATTCTCATATGCAATTCATGATAAGTCAATCTTCCAAATATTTAGTTGATTTGTTCACAAATTTTTCTAGTTATAAAACACTGTAAATTGTCAAATATTTAGTCAATTTCTAATCAAAATTTTCTCATTTGTTAACAATATGCAAAGAGACAAAGGATAAGCCGATTTATTCACAATATATTTTTATTTATGAACAACATTGAATTGTCAAACACATTGACAGTATATATTTACAAATTAGTTGCAAATTTAAGAGAACAACTAAATCGCATAATCTAAGACAATTTGTGCACCTAAGTTTCCACTTTTGTTAAAACAAGTGAATCTTAAAGTGTTAGCCGATTACTTTGCAAATTGTTCCATATATATACACACCACTAATAACTTGTTAGAAAGTCTAGCGATTGTATTGAAAAATTATTATAAATCGTCAAATATTAATAGATTTGATTGTAAATTGTTCTTATATATAAATATTATCTGACTAATTTGTTCCCAAAAATATATATATATATATAATCGTCATGGACAAATTCAGTTTGTTCACAAATTGTTAACATATACAAATAACATTTATATAGCTACTTAACATATACAGATAACATTTAAATTTTCAGTAGAAATCTATCTAGTAGAAAAACAAGTAAATCGTTAGAACTTGAATCGATTTGTTTAGAAGTTATTCTTAAAACATTAGGAATGTAGTCAATTTATTCATAAATTATTCTCATATATATAACAAGTAAATTGTCAGAGTTTTAATTAGTTTTTGATTTGTTCGTAACAACATGTACATTGTCGAAATCTTAATTGATTTGTGCTCAAATTATTGATAGTCAAAGTAATTTGTTTACTAACTATTATTATTTGTATTTAACTAGTAAATCATCATGACTTAAGAATATTTGTTTAAAAACTATTCTCATATATAATTAAAATGTAAAGCATTTAAAACATACCAATTGTTCTCATATGCAACTAACATATAAATCATTAAAATTATAGATTAACACATACATAATTGTCCTTTTAAGTGCTTTGCATACAAGTTATTCTCATATACAACTCATGATAAGTCAATCTTCGTTAGTCAATTTATTCATAAATTCTAATTTGTAAAAATATAAGTAAATCATCAAACTGCTAGTCTATTTATGCTCAAAATTTTCTCATTTATTAACAATATGCAAGACAAAGAATAAGCCAATTTATACACAAAATATTCCTATGAAAATTATGAGAATAGTCAAACACATTCATAATATATTTACAAATTAATTGATCGCATATGTAAGAAACAAATAAATTGTCCAATGCTAAGCCGATTTTGTTCACTAATTTTTCACTTTTATTAAAACAAGTGAATCGCGAAAGAGCTAGCCGATTCCTTTGCAAATTGTTCCATATATAAACACTAGTAACTTGTTAGGAAGCCAAATTAACCAGGACCTTATCTAGGTAAGACCGATGCAGAAGCAGAGAAAAATGTGATGCCACAGTGTCACAACCCAAGCTTGTCCAATGCATGTCGCACATGGCCGCTTGCCTTGTGATGGGCACATTGTGGGTAGCTAGGCATATGTCATGACACAGTGTGGCATTTCTGTAAATAGGTAGCCAGGGGTAGTCGGGCAACTAGGAAATATGATGTTCCTTCCTGCCATAGGGGTTATGGCGCAGAAAGCTCTTTAGAGGGGGTGTATATGTGAGAAAATCAAAGTTGTACACGAGCTTGTCGGATGAGTGTCAAAGGTCTTGGTGTTGCTTGTAACTCCCCCTACACCAAGCCATTTGCCTATGTCGTAGCCATGTCGAGAGCATTTTGATAGCATTGTAATTTGATCGTTTTTCAATTAATGAGAAGTTGAAGCCCTTTTCTTGCAAACTGTGTTGTATTTGCTTTCTTGCTTACATTGTTGCGCTCTAGCCTTGCGGGTTGACACCCGAGGGGCATTGGAGAAGCTGACTTGCTACCCACGAGGTGTTAGCAAGTGCTACATAGGCGTCTTTACGTGCTAGCAAAGTCGGCCCGTGACACACAGGCTGCCAAGAAAAATGCTTAGGGTTGCCCAGTTTTTTGTGTCAATTGCCTATGTCCATGCCCTTTTGGCCCAGAACATTCTATTTCCAGAGTGATATCGAATTCAACTTGCACCATTGATGATGATTTCTCAAAGTTCTGTCTTTTATGTGTGCAATATGTTTTCTTGCAGGTGTCATGGATGACAAAACGATTGGCTTCTATATGCAAGATGGGTATGCATAAAATCATATATGTTTTCTTACAGAGTGGGATAGAATAAAGCCTAAGTTGGTCTTTAGGGAGAACTAAATATGACTTTGGCACAATGAGTCAGAAAGGAAGTTTTGAGAGATGAAGGGCCTTCCCTTTAACCATGTTTCTGTTTTCTTTCTTTTGTTGGATGAGTTTGGTTCTGCTTTAAATCAGGAATAATTTAATCTTTACAGGACTTAAAATACTGTTGAATACTGTTAATGTTTCTTCAATCTCTCATAGTTCTTGTATCTATATTGTAAAACATCAAAACCCATTCATGAAACAATAGGTTATTCTTTTATATGGTATCAGAATCTTTATGATGAAGTGATGTTAGGAATAAAATAAGAGAGATCTAATTTGCATATACAGTTTACACCTAAGCAATCACAAACTCTCCACATAGAACTGAAAATTTACCATCCTTTTCCTGAACTTGACATGTAAACAAAGGATTGCTTCATTCTTACATATTATGTATGGAATTCCCTAACAGAGGTGGTAAAATTACAAGGTGGGTAAAGTGTTACCTATTCAACTCTTCCAATTGATAAACCCATATACAACCAAACAACTTATATGCTATTAATACTTAAAAATTCCAGAGAATGCTCTGTTGCTTCGATGAAGTTCACTCGACGAAGTAGACCTTCTATCTCATCAACCCACTTCTGCTTGTGGATTTTACTCTTGCACTTAAACTCTAGAAGACCTTGTGCAGTTTTAAGGCCAAAATATAACTCTTCTGACATTTCCCTTTCCTTCTTATACGGCCAAGCAGGCAGCCTTATCACAGATTCCATAAACAACACCTGGTACAATATTAGTGAAAGTCAGTGTAGACCTATGTGCTAGAACTTATAGCCAGAAAGATCTTGTAAAAATAAGAAACTGAGAAAAAAGAGTTTCCAATGTACACGAGGATCAGTAGATGAAAACAATGGGAAATAGAAGAAGCGTATGTGAATGCTTACACTTATTCTTTTTGGAGAAGGCACCTCCAACATGCTTGCTTTTCAGCTTAATTTTGACCTGAAAATAAGTGAATGAGAAATCAGATAAGTTAGTAGGTTGCTTCAATTCCACAATTACATAATTTTACATTCATGTTGATTTGACTTTGTTTACCTGAGATTTCTTGTTGATGTAAATGGAGACATGCCTCCATCGTAACGCACCTAAGAAATACAAGAAATCTCATTGAGATTTTGCTCTTCCAAGTTACAAAACCTTATGTTCACTTATAGCAAATTACTATTCAGTAGATGGAAACTAATGAATTAAAACTTTTCAAAATTTGAAATTTCTACTTTAACTTGGAACTTGTAGAAAATTACCTTTTTGTGTGATTTGCATCAATTCACCAACACATGGAGGATCTTTTTCCTCCATTTGACTAGAAATGCAACTGAGTTTCTGTTATTCCCCTATGATAGGGACTTACTGTGGCATTCTTCCTTGCTTCTTTTGGAAATCTAGCTTTCAAGGCTGCTTCTCCTCTCAAAGCTGATATTATTGGAGAAGAAACACTATCAGAAAATGATTAATAGCTTAAGAACATGAGGTAATATTTAGAGGAACAAAGTTGAAAAATGCAGTTCACTTTTTGGGCTATACATATTTTGTTTCATTACACAGAATTGATCTGTTAAAAATATAGTTCAAGACAATTAAAGAAATATCAACTAGAAAGAAGTAGAAAGTCAAATAAAAAAGAGTATGTTATTTTTTGACCAATTCAAGGGATTGTAAGCATTTCATGTATGTTGAAAAAGCTTGCTCACAATCGAATATATTTTTCAGAATTAGAATGTAACCCTTAGAATTGAGTAATGCAGAGTTGACTGACTGAGCAAACACCTGTTGCAGCTGCAGCTGTAAGAGTCATTAGATCACCCGGAGTTCGAATGTCAACTGCTGATTTGACAGTAGAAGCCAAACGTTCATGATCAGCTCCAGCTAGTTCAGCCATTTCAATGCAATGTGATGCCAAAATTTCCGTAGCTGAAGCCAAAGCTAGACTCAATTTTGAGCCAGACCCACTAGACTTCTCTACTGCAGCCACTGCAGCCAAGGCAGAAGCCAGTCCAGCTGTGGAGACAGCAGAATGAATTCTTGCATTTTCTACACGTGCCCTATCTTTCTTCTTCAATGTAACATTATTACAGTCCTTGTGATGGAACCATTTTCCAATTGCGCCCATCCTTCGGCCATTTACAGAATTTGTGGTCTTGCCTGTCTGCAAAAGAACAAATGAAAAAGTTGTAATGGAATTAGAGAATAAGAAAGAAAATCTACCACATGCAAGTAGCATGGGAAACAAGTTCTACCATTCCCTATTTCATCCAAGGATGACGTAGACTAAAAAGTGTGGAAGAATTTGGAACTAAATGAAAAGAGGGTTGCTGTTAGATGGCTTACCACTTGTTCAGTGATTGCTTCTGGGAATGCCTGGGGGTTCTTGTCAATGAAAAATTGCTGCTTTTTTTGAGAAAAAGCCTTTGAAATATCAGAAGCAGAAAGACTCCATGATCTTGAGAGGAATTCTATAGGCTCATGTGGTGTTTGCGGCTGAGGGATCGCATGGCAACGTAAACACCGGCCTGAGTTCATCATTTTCCTCCACATCCTCAAGCACATGCCTTACGCTTTTATTCCAAACAGGATAGAAACCCCCTTCCATTTTCAGTTATATCTTTCTACAGCTCAAAAAATACCCAATGCCCCAGTCAACTGAATTAGTATTCCTGCAGTCACTTGCTTTTGCTTTCCTTGAGAATTTCAACTGCTGCTCCTTTCGCTGAATATCAACCTAACGCAAAAAGGTTAGTTCAAGGATACCCATCAAGCATAGTTAATACTTAATTGTCTAGGAGACTAAACCAAAAATAGGTACTGGTAAATTTTGTTCAAAGTAGCAAACTTTCAGTAGGCTTCATTGAATTGAATTGGTCTAAAAACAGAAACCCTTTTCAAGATTTTGATAAAAATGACTGAGAAACTTCAAAATTATATAAATTAAAAAAAAAAAAAAATTCCCCAGTAGAAGTTTTCAGAAACTGAGAAAACCCAGATTAGAAAGGAGATTGCTTTACACACCTTGCAACCTCAAAAAGCTTACAATTGACATCAAGCACATACATAACTTTTGATTGCCATGTATCAACTTATTTAGTCATATTTATATACTACCATAAGGGGAGAGACCCCAGAAGCAGTTAGTAGAAGACAGAATAGATTACAGGAACACTAATCGGAGTCTAGTGCTTTGAACCCCCCACGAATTCAGGTTGGAATTCATCGAAGGAATCAAAAAAGACTGGAAGACAACCCGGAATTCACGAAGCTCGAAAAACTAATATACATTGTATAAAATTAAGAAAACATAATCCTGGATAAGGGGGTATGGTTTCTTAATACTCATGCAAGCAAGCACTAATGTCTATAAGAGAAGCATTTGACTATTTTAATGTTACAGACTAATCACAGGAGAAGAATATATTACATATATATACATCCTTGTCCTTTTTTCTTTTTAACTGGTGGCTTTAGCGCGTTGTCCTCCAGGTGGTTGATAATTTGAAAAAGTGTCTGCAGGACAAGGCGAACAGCCAATGGCCATGAATGAATCTAGACTGGACGGTGGGGACGGTTGTATACCGTCCATTTTTTCACAGGCTCCACAGTACGAACTTCGAAGTATAAAGCTCCATGGTAGAATAGGGGGATGTTGCCACGTCCTTCATTTTCAATGAACGGACAAGATCAATTCTTGTTTTATCTCATTTGCATAACTTCTGAGAGAATTATCAATACAAACCCGATTCAAAATGAAAATACAAATTTACATCTTAATAGTTGGAAATGTCATCACAGTAGCAAAAAAATTTTAAAAATAAATCTTACAACAATGTCAGTTAAAAAATCTTTTAAAAAAGAATTAAATTATATTTTATTCTATTATTTCGACTACTGGATTCAAATCATAAATGTATAGATATTAATTAACTGGTAATGAGCTGGGATGATAAACAATTGGATAAGAGGAGCAACGTAAACAAACATGGTTAATGTAGGATGGCAAATGGCAAATGGCAACGTTAAACCATCACACGAAACTTGAAGCATAAACATGTTATGACATTAGATCTGAACCTTCAAGGCTCCAACCACTTGTTTGCTGAAAAAATATCAGTCATTATCATTTTTGTACTACAATTTCTGTACGTAACACATCAGTTCTTGCCCTACCATGTAATTAGCTTTAGATTGTTTTGCTCAAATAATAAAACTTTGCATAGCATTGATCATAAAAGGTGGTCTCCTTTGAAATTCTCATTCTTCTGCTATCTTTATAGAATGGCAAAGCTGGAGGTGGCCCCAAAAATTTAAATTCTTGTTAGAAAACAATTTATTCTATTCCTAGTAAAGAAGTTGACCAAATCACTTGCTTATAAGATCTAATATTAGAACCAATTATCAAATAAAATTTGGTTTGGGAGGCATCATTAATTTTGAACAGAAAAGGGACATCTAGAACTGACATGTTTGGGAAGGCTCCTAACAATTTTGTGTGGGGTCCTTAAACTTGGAAATAATTTTGCATATGCAATTGTAATACAATGTGAATGACAAACCTTGCAGGAGACACTCTGACATGGAGGACGAGACCACCGTCTAATAAGATATTGCTTGACACTGCAAAACTTAAATGTGCTTTTGTCATCTTCCACTACGTACTTGAGTTTAAAAGATTCTCATCCATAACTCCATCACAACTTGCACTAATCAATTCACTTCTCATTTTGTTAGAAAGAATCATTGGTAGTACATCTCCTTATATCAGCATATATAAACAGTAACAGGATCAAATAAAAACTATGTGTTCTTGTCAAATTAATAATAGAAAATGCAAATTATTTTGTTATAGATTAGCTTTTAGTGAGCAACATTAATTAATAATAGAAAATGCAAATTATTTTTATAGATTAGCTTTTAGTGAGCAACATTAAGTGAGAAAAAACCTTAAAAAGTTGAGAAATAAAAAACTAAATTATACTCTAGATTCATGTAGTTTATTGTTTTCTCAACTAGGTCATTATATATGAGATCCAATTAAAGTAAAAAATAAAAACACAATTAAAAATTAAAACGGTGACCTAATTAAAAAATAATAAAATCATAAAGAGTTAAAGTGTAATTTAATTATTAAAAGTAAAAGGGCAAAATTTAATAAAAGGGCTATAATTTAGAAACAAAATATTTAATTAGATATATTTTTCTATTTTTTTAAGTAATAATAATGTGTTAAAATAATATTTAAATACACATTCATTATTTAATTTATTATCAATATATATATTTATACATCGAATAATCATAATTATAAATATATAATATTATATTCTTATCATGTAAATTATAATCATATCAGTTTATAATTTTTACCTTTCATATTTTTATTAAATTAATTTATATTTTTTTTATTAACTATTAAATCATGGCATGCAAAATCATAACTACAATATAAGTATTGTCATGTAAATTACAAATTTGTTAAGTACATTACAAATATATTATAAGAAAAATTATATATTTTTATTTATAGTTAACATAATAGGTAATACATGTAGCACTACTCAAATAAAATGTCTATTTGAGGTTATCATTTATCAGAAGTGAAACGTCAACCACGAGGACACGTAATAAAATTACGCAACTAACCTTTCTCTTAATCTCTGTCCCTTTGGTTTCAGATCGATCTGATTCCACTCAGAGTTACAGAGCACAGCCGCTAGAGGAGGTTTTTCTTCCTTAATCTCTCATTATTACAAATCACGATATGCCTGTAAGTTTTTTTTTTATTTTTTTTTATCCACCTTAGTAGTGTGTGAATGTAAATCTGGTTCAGATCTGGTGCAGATAATTAAAGAACAAGGTTGTTAATTCTAGGGTTTCATTCTCAGAATGTAGTAATTTTGAAAATCTTTATGATTCAATATTTGGATATTGATATATTGGCTTCATTATCCTCTGCGATGCAGATCAGGACGTTCATAGAATTGGAGCCGCCGAGTCCACTTAGATACTTAATCGGAGCGGCGATTATGATGATCGGAGTCGTATTACCCGTCGGATACGTGATGTTCCGTAACAAACGTGTGCCCACGTCTTCATCTTACTCCAAACAGACGTAGGTGTGCCTGAACAATATTTGTTTCCCGCTTCCCTCTTTTTTTGCTACCACATTTTGCTAGTTGATGCGAATGACTGGATCTAGCTGATTTTCTAGTTGTTCTAGTTTTTGTACTTATATAACCAAAACGAGAAAAGCGACAGATTTGAGGGAGATAAATTTATTTTGCAATCCAGGTTGTTGAAATTACTCTAGTTGAATTAAGAGTTTAGGACTAATTTGATTATTGGTGTTGTTTTTACAGGAGCAAGGTTTTGATTTAGCGAGACCAAATGAGAGGTTTTCGATCTGGGTTTTCTGAGAATTCTGTTTGAAGATGATGACCCAGCAGATTTACAAATTACAATTGTAAATTCATTGAACTCCAAATTTTTGTTGAGTGGTCATATCCTCAACTCAAACATCATACATGTGACATTCATGCGGCTTCTTCCATTCCATTTGAAGGATTCCATGTAGTGAGACTAATATATACTTGATCCCGTTTGCTGGTACAAAAAAATGTGTCCTTTTCTAAGAATAATCTTGTTTAAGTTGTTTTATGAGGATTTCTTTAGCTAGTCTCATTGATTCATCTGTATCAGGTTTTAGTTGCTAATTCTATAAAGGTCTGACACATGGTCCTTGGGCGCCACCCGAAATTGTTTGTAACACTCCAACTATTCGATTATTAAAGTGCTTCATTTACTGGCTGAATTCTTGCAGTTCATTAAATTCTTTTCCTCTTGTAATCCTATCTTGCAAGTAAAACGAGATATATGAAGAGAAATGATGAGGGCAAAGTGTAACGAGATAAATGAAGAGAAATGATGAGGGCAAAGTGTTAGAAAGGAGCGGCTTTAGAAAATAATTTGCTTCCCTTCTCTAACGAATAAAATGGACAAATTTCTTTGAACATTATATGCCTAAACCAGTCGCTTTTGCCACTACAGTGCTACTGCATCAGTAAGCATACAGGAGTCATTGGATATCACGCTTTAATTCCAAAGTATCTTTTGCAGTCGATAGGTTTAGCTATGTCAAGGGTTAAAAAGGGTGAGCACCAAGGCATGATAACCTCCTTTTGATATGATTATGCATACTCAGTCATCCACTGGCATCTAGTTCCTGGTTCACAAATAAAATGTACTATGACAAGACCTATTTGTCACTCATGCCACCTCCCCAGTGCCTCCCCAAAATGAATTCGGTCCCCAGGTCTGACACAGAACTTGAACTCTCCTGGTGAATCCCCATGTTCGAGTAATTTTGATATGGGCGCTTGGAAAACAAGCACAACTGTTGATCCCATGTTGAAAGCAGCTAGCTGAAAGGATAAGGAACAATTAATCTATGCAAGCCCAATCTAATCAACAGCTCACGGGTAAATAGATTCATAAAAAGCTGCCGGGAATGTAAAATGAAATATTCCTTCCTAAGTGGATACTTGTGTGCAATCAAGATAGAATCTTTACAGGAACAGAAGTTCCAGTGTTATTTAACAACTAAAAACAGAAGCAAAATATCTGAAAAGGATTAGCCTCCAAATTGTGTTATAATTTAATGTATCTTAAATAGAAAATAAGATATGTTCATTTATTTTGGATCCTTTTTTAGATCCTAAATGTCTTAATAATCTGACAATCTTTTACATATTCTTAAATGAGCATGTCGCGCCATTAATACAATCACCCATTCTGTAGTTCACAGTTAATTAAATAATGACAGAACCAAGCACAAAAGTTCTAAAAGACAAATTATAGTGCACTTCCTACCTCTTCCCCTTTCTTAAGCATCCTTCCAATGCCTTCGTGTTCATACACACGTTCTGCTGGAGGCTCGGATTGCAGGCCGTGCAGCAAATTTTTTCTGGGTCGGTTTGTCTTGAGTTCAGGTTCAATGAAAAGCTGCCATGAGAAAGTTGCTGATGCTTAGAAATGTGTTTATTTGCGTGTTTCATTATGGTATGACACAGTTATAATATATCCACAATGAACCATCAAACCTCAATCGACCCGATATTTGTTGCACCTATTGCAGCAAGTGCCATAAATCCTTCTTTCCATTGACCTTCAAGAACAACCTGGTAAAACAACAAAGTAATAAGAATAATGAGATCATATAAAACCATGACAGAGGAGAACAAAATTGTCTTAATTCTTCACACATAGACAAATTGAAATCTAAATTATTGGCATTGAAGAGTAATATTATATTCAAGCACTAGAGAAGCACCCGATACTATAAGGCAATGTTAGAAACAGAAAAATTCACCATGGAATTTACAGGGAACACGTAATTATATCTACAAAGAAAGTTCTTCACTCAGAAGATAGAACTATCACTTAATTGTTTGACCAGAAAGAAACCAAAACTATGAGAAGGGCAATTCGAAGTTCATCTTATGCATATTTACAGCACCAAAAGAGGCTTTTGGCATCTATTATTTTATATTTTCGTGTCAAACTTTATTTTCTTCTTCTTTTGCAAGGAAATTACAAGCACCTAAGAGTGCTAAACCTTTACCATAAACTTCAACCTATCTTCTTATTCTTGAGGGCAAGCAGATGCTAACCTAAAAACCATTGGAATCTTGTAGGGAAGGTAATGGCCAAGCAACATCAGATTAGAAATCCACTTATGCAGTAAAAACTCTTGAGGTGCAGAATCGTTTTCTCAAGATGATAAAACAGCTATAAGTGTACAGTACAGCTCTATTGTTAATCAAAAGGCCCTTCTAACAGGGAATTGATATATTATCCTGAAATTTAAGCATAAAATACACCCAGTCCTAAATTCCAGAAGATCTTTGCGAGTACTGAGACCCTTTTATCATTCTTTCCACAATTTCAAGTTTCTAGCAAGTCAGTTTTTTAGAGTGGAATTGTTGGCTGTTGCTTATTCCTTTTTCCTGGTAAGAATAGAATAAGTCCACTACCCAATTCCCACTCTCACTCCCACTCGCACCATTACTTATTTTAACTAAGCCCAGTTGAATAAAAGATATTTTAAATATTGAGAAGCAATAAACTCTCCCCCAACTCATACAGAAGAAACACCATAAATTATTGCCTCTGCCTTGTCAAGTGCTTATAGTAGACATATTTTTCTTGATAGGTATGGTAGACATATTAATAAATTGACGGGAGCATGAGCCCTTGAAAAGAAATTAATATTATAAAAATAGATTAAAAATGATGATTTTATCCTTAAATAGTCATGAAAGAATAAAGTTACCCGTTCGTTCTGAACATAAAGGTTTTTTATTGTTCTTGTAGCACGCTCATTCACAGGATATAGACGACCTGAAAATTAAGCAAAAAATGGGACAGGACAATAAGAATATGAAATCAGATAAATCAAAACATAATAGAGAAATAAGTTAAAGATTATGAGTATCAAATTAAAAGTAAAAAATAAAGTGTGCATTTGCAAACCTACACAGTAAGGGTAACTCCATAGATGAAGGGTTGGTAAGAGTCCACTAGAAGAGAGATAATAAATTAGGCATAGTACCTTCACCTTTTCAAATCTCTCCTTTCCCTTTTAAACTATTATACTCATTACATAGTTATTGTGTTTCTTCTACAAGACAAAATAATTTTGTGTGGCCTGTTTCAATTTGAGTGTTAAAGAGTCCAACAAAGAAGGAACTTTACCAGAAAAATGTCGGCGAACAAAAACATTCCAATCAACTGGCGAGTGTATGCGATGATAGTCTCCAGGCTTCAAGTAAATCACACAATAAAATAGGCCTTTCATTGGGCTGCAAATTAAAAAAAATCGGTGGACAGGTTATAGTGTAATCACTTTCAGTGGCAATATGAAATATAAAAGCATAAACTTTGGTTATATCCGGACATAATTCAGCACGATCAATCATAGATTTTAAGGAAAACTATGTAATTGTTATGGAGAAATGCTTAGAGTCTTCCATGTGAATGATGATGATCTTTTTTTCTTTTCTTTTTGATAGGAAAGATGAAGGTCAATTATCCCTCCTCTAACAAGAAGATACACAAAAAACTTTCAGAGTTTTAATTTTCAGTTTTGCTCACATTCCCAATCTAAAGAGCTAATTTATGCTAGTTTTACATAATTTGTAGGACAGTTGGAGTGAATCTCAGAAGACTTTTGTAAAATATCTCAATATGTCATGTTCTTTCAAGATTTAATAAGCAGTTCAAAATGGCAGCAGAAGGTACTCAAGACATTTGAAACATCGAATTACCATGCTAATGAAGGGTCCCAAACTTTTGGAGAAGCTAATGAAACTCTCCACCATGATCTCTTACTCTTCTCTTTAGAAGTGTTTTGTGGTTCACTATGATCTTCACTGATACTCCCATCAGGTATCACAGGAAGGAAAGAGCCTGCACCAAGAAGTGTTGAAACAGAATAGGAAAATCCTTTAACTTGCTCAATCATAGCTCCTGCTCCTCTTAACTCTCCGAATCTTAAGACTGTACCATCAACAGGACTAACCTACATACAGAAACATCACTGTACAGTTCATGCACCAGTTGACAAAGCTTCACATATGAAAACTGCTAGGACAAGTGAGATGTCCAAAAAGCTGTTACCAGTTACCAGTTACCAGTTACCAGACAGTGTGGGTCGGGGTCAATAGGCCTAGAACCTTCTTTCAGAGTGCGAACAAAAAAATCTCGCAAAGAGGCATACTTGTCCAGAGGCAAAGCAGCTTCTTCTATATCTGAAATGAGAGCCGTAATACTTTTTAAACAAGTTTTTAAGAGCAGGAACATAAATTTTTCCATTTCCGTGTGAAAACTACAAAGCCGTGTAAATAAAAAACATGAAGAAAATATTGTTTATTTATCTTTTAAAGTTAAACATGTAAAAACATACTTGAGTGGAATGCCCTAGCCCATGCTCTATGGATGTAGGGCCGCAGCCAGACAGGAATTTCCTGATAACATTTTCCTTGGTGGGTAAACTCATATCAAAGGAAATAGAAAATATACCAGAAAAAAATACCACAAAACATGAGCTATACTACATTTCAAGAATAATAAAGTGGACGGGAAAAGAAGTCAAGGAAGTAGCTTTGGACAAAAGACAAGGCAACAGCTACCTTTCAAAAACTATTAGACCTTAGAAGCAGTAAACATAAATTAATTATACAACAGAATGGAATTCCAGTAATGAACAAACACTAGATGATAGTTCAATGTTGATAAATCCAAATATAACTGCAACTTTTCCATTTTCATCATTTTTTGTTTGTTTAAAAGTTCAAGCCCAACAGTCTCTAGGACAATGTGATAAATGTGTACATCAGGAACACCAATGAAATCATCTAAAGTGACTTCCATTTATGACTCTCCCCAGTGTGCATTATAGTTCATCACACAAAAGGGCTTAAAGTTGATAGTTTCTCAAACATTTCCAGTTTTGTTAATTTAGATATTCATATTATCATGCAATCTCCTTGTTCTATGTTACATAGAAGCTGCACTATAGGGTTTCAAATGAGAAGTTTTTGATGGTCTAACCATCATCACAAATTGGAAATATCACACAATAGTTCAATTGTTAATATAAGGAAAACTCCTCACCATGCTTGCCAAGTATCCCCAACATCTAGAAATTGATCGCAGAGGTAGCAGTCTCAGAAATGTAGCCTGATGTTGGCAAGGAGACAAAACAATGTCAAAGTCAGACATAAAAAAGTAATGAAACCGCAAGGATGATGTAGGTTGCATATCATCAAAGCATGGGGATACAGAAGTGTTTAAAGGTAAAATAAATATTACCTTTATATCAGGTTGGAACTCAAGCTCAATTCCTTTCCCCCGTGCCTCTTCAGCCTGCCACCAAGGAAAAAGATAGGTATTTCGTACATGATAACCATACTACTGTATCTCTAAAAATTCTATAAACTGCCCTGCTTATGATCAGGCTAGCATGGAATACATCCAACTAATAATGGAAATCATACAAAGTGTGTGGATTTTGAGACTATCAATGCCAATAGAAAATTTTAACCAAGCAAGTTCAACTTCTAACTCAAACACAAGGTCTCTTCGTGGATCAAAAGAAATCTCCAGCTAAATTAGAATTTAAGGAAAACAGAGGGAAAAAAGAAGGAACCGGTGATTCATTTGTATTTAGTGACATTTAGTTGTAGTTTCTTTTTCCCTTTCGACTTCCTTCAATTAATAGAAGATAAACTAAAGATCTTCATGACTATCATATTGTTGACCCCAATTTCAAATTGACTAGTAACTAGTGAGTCAGTATAACATAATGGTCCAATAGGAAACCACAACTTAATAAATGAAGGAATATAATACAAATTTCATAGCAATTGTAAGGTCGATTGGCCTAGAGGTCTCAACCAATAACCACTGATGTCAATAAAGGGACATGGACGGTACCACTGAAATTTGCTCTAAAGCCAGTAGAGTAAGCAGATTGAGTTATCAAAATTTACCCTATTGTCATCATAAAGTCGTCGAGCATGAAGAACACCAAGCATAAGTATAGTAGCCACCGTTGCTCCAGGTACAAGAAAAGAATCACCTGCACAGTCTCAAGAGTAATAAGCTCAGCAATCTTTACTAGAGATTGTTTTATCTAAAACACTATTTACATGATTTGATTCGTTCGAGTTGCCCAGAAATTAACAAAACTCAACTCCCTTTAGAAACTTTATAAACATATATTTCATTTAAATTGTTTGAGTTAATTACAAGAACTACTGCCCATGTGATTTGCTTTGATGTTTAGCTGTACTAACCAATCTCCTATTCACCAACTTTAGTATACTACGATGTACAAAGATTCTCCTAAAATTTTCCACACATGAACAAAATATTAAAACAGCAACCTCAAAAGTTCAAAGTCACTGACCTTGAGAACTACTCTTTCCGCCATTGGTAGAAGCTCGAGCCGTTTGGAGCTTCTTGGCAAACGAAGAGAATGACCGCCTCTGGTTAAGTAGGTAATCATGGCCTCTACTGTGAGGGAATACAGGGAAGCCTGTGCGAAACCCTAAATTTCATGTTTATTTCCTCTTCTTTGTAAGTAATTACCGATTTTAAAATGAAGGTGCAGGCATGGCGTTCATTCGCCGTTCTTATTTGTACGTGAAACTTCAAAATAAATCTTCATTAGATATTTTGTAATATATAATTAACAGAGATTCTACATATATTTAATAGTCTACTAATTCACTTTAGAGATTCCTTTGAAAATCATGATAAATTGGTAATGATATTTCTTTTTTAATTTAGGATTACACACTAATTTTAAATCAGCATACAAATGTAAATCGTCATACTATTTGACGATTTATGTGTTATTATATTTCCTACCACAATATTCTGTTTTTATAACTGTTTTATATGATATTTTTAATTAGAACTAACTTTCATGTTACTATACATTATATTCATCGTATGCTTGATTTCCTAGTACCGTTTGTTGTGAATTGTATATTCATTTGTCTTGTTTACTACATTTATATTTTGTAACAAAAAGTTGTGTATAATTTATTTTTTATATCCTTAATTTTAGCAATGTATCATTTTTAATTGTATTAGATTGCCATGATAAACTAGTATAAACTCTCATTGGTAAATCACGACGAATCTGTATAAATTTTAATTATGAAATTAAAGTAAAGCATAATGATGTCGGTTGTCATTTATAAGTTTATAAACAATTTTTAAAAAACTTGTATATAATAAATCGGTGTATATTATGACAATGATTTATGTGGTATGACACATTAATCTTAAATTGTTATCTATATATGCAGTATTACACATTCAACTTAAATTATAAAATATTAGCCGACTTATGTGGTGACACACATATTACCTATAAAATTTAACTTTTTTGTTAATAAATATACATTTCAATGTGTATAGTAGCTTGACTGCGTCTATATATATTTATATTTCCTAACTTAAGCTTTTGTATATAATTTTGTACTAAATCTTTACTTGTAGCAATGTATTATTTCAATTGTATTAGAATGCCTTTTCTTATTAATAATTTACATTTGGGAAATGTGGTGATTTATATGTTAGTAGTCATTGCAATATATTCAATATAATCAATCTAACTATCAATTATGATTTAATTTATATCTTTATTAGTAGTATTCTATTAACATATTAAATTCTATTTTTTTCTAATTCAATAAATAATTAGTCCAAATATTTGTAAAATTTGGAAACCTTAATTAAAAACAGTTTCTTAGTAATTTGTTCATACTAGAAACCGGCGTGTAACCTTAACGAGAAAAGGTTCCACAAACCGACGTTTTGTCAGACAACCAACGAGCACTGAAATTTATTCCCCGCCAATCAATTACATTATCAGGAACATTAGCAAACAGTTTATACTGCTCTGAGTACAGGTTGAAGGGAGCAGTTAGAAGCCATGGCTGCTGCCAATCACAATACAGTGAAGTATGGAATCATAGGGGTTGGAATGATGGGAAGAGAGCACCTCATAAATTTGTACCATCTTCGCGGCGAAGGCGTGGCCGTCGTTGCCATAGCCGATCCTCATATTCCTTCCCAACAACTTGCCCTAGAATTGGCACAATCCTTTAATTGGCCTCTCAAGGTAAGACTGCGGCTCTTAGCTTTGTTTACTCTCTCTTCGTTTATTTTAAAACCCCAATTTGATTTTTGCTTACTTAATTATATTTTGAAGTTTTACATAGATTATGTGATCACATATGTCAAACACTGGCCTCAACTTTGTCAAGAGTTGAGTTCTGTAATATATTTTGGACTGAGAAATAAGTGGGACTAATATGTGGAATCTTGCATCCAACACATTGTTTGAATTGAAGGTCCGTGCACTGTGTCACAATCTTAGGACAATGATTGGTAAGCCTGATGAAACTTAAAAAGTGGAGTTATGGTGGGAGTTTATGAATTAATTGTCAGTGCTTCGTCTGACCCTGCTACATCTTAATTTGTTTATCAGTAGTCTGTGTTTATTAAGAAAAGATAAGTTGTCAATTGTTATTCCTTTCTTGGTGTTGGTATATAGTATAGTATAGACATGGAAAATTGCCTAGCTGCCCATCACCGGCTGTAACAATTGACGGCTGGATGCCAACAGCTGTTTTCTACTGGTGCTTGTAGGTGGTGGGCTATAGGTAAAGATCTAAAGAGTTGTAAGTGCTAATAGGTGGTTAGAATGGTGCGTGTGTGGGGGGAGGGGTAACTTCAATATGTTGCTAAAATGATTCTCTGCCATGGAGAAGAAATTAATCTCTGCCGTTTGAGATGTTATTTCGTTGACTGCTCTGGGAAATGATGAAATGTTTTTCCAAATTGACATTTTTTGTGAGACTAAAGAGCCATATTTTGCATAAATGCCTCCTCAATGCATAATTCTCCCTGTACCTCATGTCCACGATATTATGTTTTGGAAATGTTAAACTACATTAAAAGAACTTCTACCTACCAGAACACTTACTTTTGTACTTATGATTACAGTAGTACCTCATGATATGGTGGATGACTTTTTAGAGTTCTGAAGATTTTCTCAGGACATCAAGAACTGTTGAACAGTGGGCTCTGCGATGTTGTGATAGTATCGACTCCAAACATGACCCACTATCAAGTCCTAATGGATATCATTAATCACCCAAAACCTCACCACGTGCTAGTGGAGAAGCCATTGTGCACCACAGTTGCTCACTGTAAAGAGGTCAGAAATTCACTACTTAAGAAAATTTCTATTTGCAGTTTATTGCTTAAATCAGCTTCATTCAAAGATGCTTTATCACTTTATGATACTCTATTTATATATACTAAAATATAGAGCTTTAGAACATTATGCTTCTCAAGCTGGGGCTGAGCTGTGGTGGTATGGTTGAGGAATTCATCTTGGTTAAAAGATTAACCACTCAAACATTAACTGAATATATTCAGGAATAGAGTCATGACAATTGACATCACTACAGCATGCATATATATTCCAGGATTAATTTAGTGTACAGAAATTTAAGCTCCTATGCAAATTGCATATTCGTGTTTCCGATTGAAATAGTATTCCTTCATTTTCTTATTGAAACAATAGGCATGCACGGGCATGGTATTTTTCTATTTTCTTGTTCTTTGCCTGAAATGAGCTGTATTTCGTTTGTGCAAGACCCTCAGTATACTTATATAGGTGAGGTAGCACAAACTCTTTCTTTTTCTTTCTTCCTCCCATTCCCCCTTATAACAAGAAAGTAGCAAAACCATTTTAATGCAATATCTTTTTTATTTTATGATGTCTTTCCTTTAATATGTTTTAGAAGGCACTGATCTATCTCAAATAATGCGTCTGGAAGTAGGTTGTAAATGCTGCTCGAAAGAGGCCAGATATATTGGTACAAGTTGGACTGGAGTATAGGTATATGCCACCTGTCGCTAAGCTGTTTGAAATAGTAAAGGAAGGAAGTCTTGGACAGGTCAAAATGGTAGCGATCCGGGAACATCGGTTTCCTTTCTTGGTTAAGGTGATTATATATCTTGAATTTTCTTGTTTCCATTGTAAAATTATCTAAGTGAGTTATACTTGTAACAGGTGAACAATTGGAACCGCTTCAATGAAAACACTGGAGGTACTCTGGTAGAGAAGTGCTGCCACTTTTTTGATTTGATGAGGCTGTTTGTGGGGGCAAATCCTGTTCGAGTGATGGCTTCTGGAGCTATTGATGTTAATCATAAAAATGAAATATATGATGGAAGGGTAGGTTTTAAAATTAGTATCATCGTGGCTTTTCGCCATGATTCTTTAGTTTAATGCAATCTCCACATAATTTATTGTTCAATCTAGACAAAAGGCAGTTAAATCTGCGCATACCTTCATTTCTTCAATACCACTGAATAATCACTTGAAACACTCAGGCACTATTCCATGCTCTATAGTGGACTACGTAGTCTTAAGATATTCCTGCCTGAAGAATTGATGCAATTAGCTAGAAATAATTTGTTTGAGATTTAATGAAACAGAGACGAGTTTCCCAAAGTAATTATGGTTGCATGTGAAGAACTAGTAACGCTGAAGATTATTAAAAAAAATGTATTCTGTTTCATAATGGTGTAGAAATAAAAATTGGTTTTAATGTAGATTTTATGGGATTAATACATGCACACACTGACATAATAACCATGATTGTTTAATTCTTTTGTCCACTTTTCACAAATTTGCATTGGATACAGGTGCCGGACATTATTGACAATGCATATGTTATTGTTGAATTTGAAAATGGTTCACGAGGAATGCTTGACCTTTGCATGTTTGCTGAAGGGAGTAAAAATGAGCAGGAAATTTCTGTCGTTGGTGAAATTGGAAAGGTAAACCCCCCTCATTTAACCACTGGCAATATGAGCAATATGAGCACAAGTGATTAAGTCTGCATGTATTTCAGGTGGACTAAGTTCCGAAGCAGTTCAGTTATTCAAGAATAGGATTATTCTTTCATGATCTTAATCTTCTTCAAGCACTATCTCATTATAGCTAATTAATTTTTGCATGTCAGTGCAATTAGTTCTTCATTTGGATTCAAATGAGTTTGTAACAGGGGGAAGCCTTTGTTCCTGAGAGTATTGTGCGTTTTGGAACTCGAGTGGCAGGAAGAGATGCCGTGCAAACATTAAAAGCTGATGATGATCGGATAAAGTGGGTTCCCTCTCTTTCTTCCGAAAAAAAAAAATAAAAAAAATCATATCTCAAACATCAATTTTGTGCATCAAATGAACTTATTATATAACTCTTTTCTGGTTCTTATTTATTTATATGTTTTAAATTATCTCCAGATATGATGGATTGCATCATGGGTCTAGCTATCTGGAACACCTTAACTTCTTGTCTGCAATTAGAACCAAAGGTGAAAAAGCTCCTGCTGTAGATCTACAAGATGGATTGATCTCTGTTGCTATGGGAGTTGCAGCTCAGCTTTCCATAGAAAAGGGACGATTTGTTACCATTGAGGAAACCATGGCCGAGCACAAGTTTTGAGGGTGGTGTTGGCAGAAGAAGTAGCTGTTTCTCTCCTTTGTTGCCTTCATATTCCTCTGAGGGTAGCAAAACTACAGTTATCTTCGTCTCTGTGTGCAATATAGCTTTCTTAAATTTAGAAGATCAGTGCTAAAACCTTGTCATTGTTAATTTAATGACCAGAACATCTGCACTTATCATTTCTTGAAAGGGAGATTTATAATAATGTTTGTGTTTGTAGTGTAAGCAAAGATGTGTGTATAATCTCTCTTTGATACCATTGACATGTGACCTGTTTGTAGCAAAGTGAAGTTGCGGAACACCATTACCTATTTTTAATATAGTAAGATTTTGATGAAGCACAGTTCGTATAAAATGAAATTTCTGAAGGTGTTAGCAATTGCTTCTTGCTCCCAATTAGGCTGTGATATTGTGAACAATGCTTCTTGGTACAGCTCAATTAATAAAATCCAGACTAAAATAGACGTTGGATCAAATCTTCCCTTAATGAAAAAAATGGAAAACTCAAATTTTCCATTATTTTTTTAACTAGGAAATATAAAAAAAGGAAGTAACTTTATTCTAAATTCTTATTAGAAAAAAGAAAAAAAATAAAAATAAAGTAACTTTTGCGGCCGCATTAATAATTTAATATGGCGGAAGCAACGCCATTCTTCTTCATGCATCAACGCGGTGTTATCTCAGGTTCCCGCTAATTAGTACTCCCATTAGCTTCCCTTTCAAATCCTGGACCTGGAGCGCATTTTAGGCTGACTACGCACCCCCCCCCCCCCCTCTTACCGTAGCACAGTCTCTTCCAACTATAAGAATCCCCCAACTCTGGCAAGCGCGCAAAAAATATTTTGTTCAAGCCCGGGAAAAAGACTATGGAGGACGACGGAGGAGAGACTTCGAGCTTCGTGATCGGTCTCATCGAAAATAGAGCAAAAGAGGTCCAGTCTCTGGTCTCAGTTAACATCCGCTCCATTTTCCCCAATTTTCCGGGAAAATGAAGGAAAATTAGTGTTGAATGTTTTCGTTTGTGTTTTTCATTTCGTTTATTTAAATTAGTGAACACAGAAATCAAAAACCTGCTTTGCGATCGTACCTGATAAGATTTAAAAATTCTGTTATAACTAAGTTTTCTGATCAACCAAGCAACTGCGGATGCTTTCTTCGAGTGTTTGGAAGAACTGAAAATGCTATGAGATAATGTGGCTACTGATGTTCGAATTTTTATGTAGTTATATTTCTTGGAAGACAATTTGTGTTGTTTAACTTAGAGCTTAGTTTCAAATCATCGTTTATGCTACTTTTTATAGGTTTGATACTTCGATGTATCCCTTATTACACGCACGCTTCCTTTTGGAAGGTATAGTTGAACCTCAATGCTACAAATTTCTGGTTGAATTGCTAATTCAATAGTTCAGATATGTGTTTTGACTTGCTTGTTCAGCAGTTTACAAGTCTAGAGTGCACAGTTTGAGCTTAACTATGAGAAAATACACATATAATTTCACGTTCTGCCAGCTATTCAATTTCTTATCTTCCCAGCTACTTATGTTCCAACACAAAAAAATATTGGTAAAAGAACTTTATGAAATGATTTCTTAGTTTCTAATTATGCCAGATTTTTTTTTTCTTTTTTCAATTAATTGTTGAAAGTTATGTTGCCTAACTGATATCACTTGTCTGGACAGGTTGGATTGGCTGCTTTTGATTTAAGATCAGCTGCACTGCATCTTTCTCAATATATCGAGACAAGCCGTTCATACCAAAATACTAAGACTTTGCTTCATTTCTATGATCCCATTGTGATTGTTACTGCTCCAAACAAGTTGGCTTCAAATGCTGCTGTTGGTGTTTCAGAATTGGTGGATAGATTTTATGCTTCAGTCAAGAAGGTGATCTCCCCTGACATCAACAAATCAATCTCCATCTTCTCTCTCTCTCTCTCCCTATGTCCTAACACCATCTTGCCTTTGTTTATTTGTATCGAGGTGAATTTTGGGGTATCCGCCTGCTTGCAATTTTTCAGACTTTTATTAAACTACTTTGTCATTCTGATTTATGCAGGTTGTCTTGGCCCGTGGTTGCTTTGATGATACCAAGGTTTCATTAGCAATTGTCCTTCAGTAGTTCAAGATTTAAGGTTCTGGCATTATTTTGCTTTCTCATAATCCAATTGAAAATTTTGTTGTCCAGGGTGCTATGTTAATAAGAAACCTAGCAGCAAAGGAGCCTTCAGCACTTGGTCTGGACACTTACTACAAGCAGTATTATCTATGTTTGGCTGCTGCGGCAGCCACTATAAAGTGGTATATTCAGAACTTTAATTATGAGTTTGGATGTGTAGTGTATTTCTTTCACAAATGGAAATCACATGGTCTCCTACAAGGGGACAAGGAATTTCCACTCTTAAGGCAGCCTATAAATCATTCATAGGGATTGTTATTTGTTATGGTCGAAATATATTTTTGCTTGAGCATGGAAAAATACTAAAAATCAGATGCTCATGGATATCACTTGCATCTACTGGTCCTACTGTTCGGTGGATCTTTGAAAATATGGTAATATTAGTAATGAAATACTACTTTATTCTCTCCTATATGCTGAAAAATATCTGTGTTTAAGATAACCTTTAAAAATCCCTAACTAGATGCTGTTTGTTGCATAGTGCCAAGCATGGGAATACTTTTGGGGTTTTAGATTTCTCTTAAGGGCAGTATATTGAAGATCATAGCACATTTGAATTTTGTAGTTTCTCGATTTAATGTTAATGATTACTATCAACTAAATGATTACATTCTGGGTGCACACTGACCTTCTAAGATTTCCTATATCAACCACTTTATTTTTTTAGTATTCTGAAATTTGTGGATGATATAATTATTGCTTCTCTGCAATTAAGGTTCAATTTCATATACACAGGATAGAAGCAGAGAAAGGGGTTATCATTACAAATCATTCATTGTTGGTATGTGTCCTATGATGCATTTTTTCCCTCGACCTTCCAAATTAGAAACCATTTTTTTATCACTAACATTATTGATGAAATTACAATGTGTATACACACACATGCTCACAGTCGCAGACATGTGTGATTGGCTAGGCATACTATTTGCAGATTCATTAACGGCCATCTGTTGGCTATTGGATTATTAACACCTGTTTCATGTCATATTGAAAGGGATGACGGCTTGTTTATAAGTAACATCGTTAATGTTATCATACATCTTTCTAATGTAGGCATGGTTCTATGCAGCGTTAGTAATCTCTCTAAAAAAAAACGTTTATTTACTGTGAAATGTACTGTTTCAGGGTTTTGTTTTATGTTCTTTCATTTTACTACTCTATCTGAATCGAAATTCAAGGTAGCTGACTTGTAACTTATTAAGACACCGAAACCCTAAATGTTGCTTGTATGAGGATTTCCCTAATCAGCTGGTTTGATGTCCAAATTATTCCTTTAGGCAGTAATCAATCCTAGCTCCTTTTTAAAAAAAAAAAAACTGCAGAACATCTATATCTGATTGCATTTTATAGTTTAATCTTTTCTTGCGTTATATGGAAAAATTGTATTGTTCACTTTTGTTTTGCATATCACTGTGCCAGGTTACTTTCAACGGATCATTTGATCACATGAGTATTGACGCTACCAGGTAACGTTATCTGCTTTACTGAATAATATCTAGTCGTCGGTATTATGCATTAATGGATCAAACTTAGATGATCAAATTTTGGTATAGTATGAAATTGGATTTCTTTTTCCTTTTCTCTAATGCTTCTCTTTACATGAAAGAAGGACAATTTACTTTTGATGAAGTCTTTACCTCTTTGTTTTTAAATTCTAGTGGTAGTGTATTATCTTGTTGCAATTTGATGACAGTGTCCAAAATTTGGAAATTATTGAGCCATTCCATTCTAACCTTTTGGGCACAAGCAACAAGAAAAGAAGTCTATTTCACATGCTAAAGACAACCAAAACTATTGGTGGGTATGTGATGAATCATATCCTCAGAATGGAACATGTTGAGTGGTGGCTGAATCTTCTGATTTTTTATAATCCATATAAATCGGTAATTTGATAATGTTCGTGATGTCTTCTCCAGGACTAGGCTCCTTCGTGCCAATCTGTTGCAGCCTCTAAAAGACATTGAAACTATCAATGCCCGTCTTGATTGCCTGGTCAGTTTCAGTTGTGTTCTATCAGATTCTCTAGAGGCTGTGGGTTATGCTATTCATGAAAAGTTTTCCATAAACTCTGACTTGTATGTCTGTCCACGAATTTCCACTTTTTTCTAATTCCCTTTTCCTTTTCATGTCTGCTACATATTACATCCCTGAGAAGCTAATCTTCCATGACATCTTCTGTGATCTACCTCTTAGAAAGACGTGTTTGTATTGGAGGAAAACGATGAATTCATATTACATTAGTAATGCCTTTCAACTAGAAATTTGTTAATTATCAACTGACCAAGTGCCTAGTATTTTGGCCATTAAATAGTATATTTTGACATGGACCTGGTGAGATGCGTGTACAACTGATGAAACCAGCTACATGTTTCATCAATCACCAGATAGGGAATGGATTAAGACACACTTGAAGCATCAACTCCACCTTGCCAATTTTATGCATGTTTTATACTTTCTTTTTTTACAAGTGTTACTTGTGCTTCTTGCGTTAAACTGTACAAGTCCAGAATACCTAATTCTCTGTGAGGATCCAGAGATCTTCACCAATTGATCTTTTGAACTTGAGTAGTTTCCTTTCATAAATCATAAATGGTAAATTATTTTCTACTGAATTTTAGTAATAACCTTGACTTGAGAACCATAAAGATTACCTTTTAACAATACCTCTTTCAGATCCTTACTGTATTGTTCATATATGTTTTAGGATGAGTTGATGAGCAATGAACAACTGTTCTTTGGCCTCTCTCAGATTTTGCGTAAATTTCCAAAAGAGACAGGTAAGCAATAAGGAAAATAAAACAGAAGTTAATTATCTTCAATTTTATACAAATATTGTTATATAAAACTCAAATTGTTTATGCTCTTGAATTAGATAGAGTATTACATCACTTCTGCTTTAAGCCAAAGAAAGTTACAAATGAGGTCCTTGGTGTTGATCATGCTAAAAGGAGTCAAGTGTTGGTATCAAGTGTTATTCTTCTTAAAACTGCCTTAGATGCCCTACCTTTACTCTCTAAGGTAAGCCTCTTTGTTTTACAGAACTCTTTTTCTTCTTTTTAGAGTCAGAATTTTTTAAAGTAATCAGACCAAATGAAAAATGGTTTTTTATTATACTTGTCTACTGATAAACATTTCAGGTGCTTCAGGATGCAAAAAGTTTTCTGCTTACAAATGTCTACAAGTCTGTTTGCCAAAATGAGAAATATGACTTTATTAGGAAAAGGTATATTGCAAGGCTGTCATCTGATTATTACCATATTAGCTGTTCCTTTAGGATTCCATGAATGGATATCAATCTACAAATTAGAAATCACGAAAAAAAAAATTCTTGATCTTTGATGTCACTCCCGGTTAACAATAATCTTTTGCTCCCTTCAATATCCATTCCAACTTGGAAAACTGGGACTACATTTGACTCATCTGTGAAGGAGCTATCTTTGTTTCAGGATTGGGGAGGTTATAGATGAAGACATACTTCATGCACGAGTTCCATTTGTTTCCCGTACTCAGCAATGCTTTGCTGTCAAGGCTGGAATTGATGGACTTTTAGATATTGCACGGAGATCATTTTGTGATACTAGTGAAGGTTTCACTACAAACTATGCAGTTTTATTTATTTTCTCTTCCCTTTGTACTTTTCCAGATTGCATTGTACTGAAATTGTATCTGCTCGACATTAAACTCACAGCTATCCACAATCTTGCAAACAAATATCGCGAAGATTTCAAGCTGCCCAATTTAAAACTCTCTTTTAAAAATAGGGAAGGTTTCTACTTTAGCATACCACAGAAGGATATTCAAGGAAAGCTGCCAAGCAAGTTCATTCAGGTTTTGGACTTGTTTCCCCTAGGTAGTCATTTATCCTCTATATATAACTTTTTTCGAGTCTGATGTGCTTGTGATACTAAATCAGGTTGTAAAACATGGGAACAACATACGTTGCTCAACCTTGGAACTTGCATCTGTGAGTAAATTTGATTATATTGCTTCAGAAAGTATATGATTCATTCAGGAAGTTTGCAATTTTCTTTGATATTTTCCATGAAATTTGCAGTTAAATGTTAGAAATAAGTCAGCAGCTGCTGAATGCTTTATAAGGACTGAAGTTTGCCTGGAAGGTTGTGATTGATGTGCTCATAAAAATAATATATCTTCTGTATCACAAGCTTCAAGTGCTGCTCTGCTTCAGTTATGACATGTACTTATGGTAATTTGAATGTTGTACAGCACTGTTAGATGCCATACGTGAGAATGTCTCTGTGCTCACACTGCTTGCGGAGGTCTTATGCTTGTTGGATATGATTGTTAATTCATTTGCTCACGCAATATCCACAAAGCCTGTTGACAGATACACTAGACCAGGATTGACAGGTAAAGAATGGCACTCTCTAGCATATATATTGTCTTGCCTTCTGAAAGTACAATGGGGAAATGCTTGATCCTTAGAATTATATACAGAGAGTGGCCCAATGGCAATTGATGCTGGTAGACACCCAATCTTAGAAAGCATACACAATGACTTTGTGGTATGAATTATGTATCTCCAATTTTGTTAGACTTTTTTCTTCTTCTTGTTGTCAGATCCAACTTTATCTTTTTCTTTTTACTGCTGTCATGCGAGGCTCTGATACCAATTAATCTCTTGCTTTGCAGGCTAATAATATATTTCTATCTGAAGCATCAAATATGGTAATTGTGTTGGGCCCCAATATGTAAGAATCTCCTGTTCATCGTATGGAACTAATACAAGATATAGAAAAATCCAAGACTAGTTCAACGCACATGACTGTTCATCACTGTGGTTCTAAGTTTCTATACCAAACAGATTCCCCCTCCCCTCCGAATTTCATGAAATACTAATGCACCATGCATTACATACTCTGAGAGCAATGACCAGTAGCACCAAGCAGAGAAAAAAAAAGGGAGAATGACTGTAAGAGGGTGACCAAAAGCCATGTCAGACCATGGAGAGTACCCAAAAGATTTGGACTTTTGATGAATGGAATGACCAAAAAATGTGGTTATTTTAATACAATAGCAAATTTCTGAATCCTTCGTTCTTCTTCTGCTCCTTCACAGTCAAAATTCTTCTTCCTACATAGCACATAGCACATGGCTGATAGCTCTCCTTGATATTTGTTCTTTAAAAGGTTTACCAAGAAATTGCTTTCATGCTTTTTGAAGATTTCCTATGGCCCTGTCATTTGCAGTTTGTACTTCTGATGCCCTAAACTGTACCTATTGCTTAAAGCAAAAGCCTTGCAGTGGCACCGGCTATCAAATTTGAGAAGAGAAAGATGGTTCTTTGAGTGCCCTTACAGAAGAAAAACAGAGCTGTATCTTGTTTTCGTGAAACAGCTTCTTATGTTTCAGTATACCACTTACAACAAACTCTAAAATTTTGGGCTTACATTTAAAGCTCTGATTTTCAAATTTCAACATGCAATTAAAACTCAATAATTTAGGTGGCTGGTGTGCTTAAAGCATATTGAATTTAGATATTCTTTTTCTGAATATTTTTCTCAGGAGTGGAAAGAGCACTTATCTTCAACAAGTGTGTCTTATTGTTATTCTTGCTCAAATTGGTTGCTATGTTCCTGCTCGCTTCTCAACGCTAAGGGTAGTTGATCGTATATTTACAAGGATGGGTGCAGTTGATAATCTTGAATCAAACTCCAGCACGGTACAATTCAGAAACTTCAATTTCAAATATATTTGTTTGTACATCAACAATTCCATGCGATTTGAAACTGTATGATCTGAATCTCTGTAGTAAAGCTTATATTCCTTAAATCATCATGATATCAAGCTAGTTGAGTGTGTAGTTCATGACAGAGATGAGGGAGACAGCTTTTGTCATGCAGAATGTCTCTCAAAGGTAATGTCCCTTTGATCCTCGTAATCTAGGAATGAGTAAACAGTTTTTCTTGAAATGTTGTCCTACTGGATACAGGAGCCTGATCATTATGGATGAACTTGGAAGGGCTACTTCTTCATCGGATGGATTTTCAATTGCATGGAGTTGCTGCGAGCATCTTTTGTCACTCAAAGCGTAAGTTTCTTGATTAATCAAATATCATGCTTTGATGTGTTCAAAAGATGAAAATTATAAGTTTTAGGTAGGATGATTTGTAGTTGTATGTACTTAGATGTTTCTTACTATTATTGTTCCAATTCCATGTAGTTTAACTGGAAAATAAATAGATTTCTGTAGTTTAATGGGCATTAACCTAGCCTCGTCAATGTTAAGATAACTTGTGTATTGTTCATACCCATGTGAAACATAAGGAATAAACAGAATGTACTAATTTTGATAGGTTTTCTATATTTCATCTCTTCATTCTCCTGAGCTGCTTAATCCTGTCAGGTATACCATATTTGCTACGCATATGGAGAATCTATCAGAATTGGCAACCATCTACCCAAATGTGAAAATTCTGCACTTTCACGTTGACATCAAAAACAACCATTTAGATTTCCAGGTGGTATTCCTTAATCTGCTGCTCTTATCTTGCTATTATACTATAATTTGCTGAACGGAACTCTGCTGGACTTAGTTCCAACTGAAGGATGGACCTAGACATGTACCACACTATGGCCTCTTGTTAGCAGAAGTAGCTGGTTTACCAAGCTCGGTCATTGAAATAGCCAGAACCATCACAGCCAGGATCACAGAAAAGGTGAAGTTTACATCTTAGATATACTCTACACAAACTTAAAGTTCAATCTCTCTCAGTTTCTGAAAATTGATTTACATTACAAACTCAGAACCAAAAGTGTTTTAGAATCTTTGATGTTATGCACACAGATGAAAGATAAATGACAGAAAATTTGAATTCATGAATCATCAGGAAAAAATTGTTCTGACTTCCAAAGTTAATGATTGTGTTGATTTTGCCTGTTCCTAGGTAGACATTTTTGAGCCTTATCTGTACAAGTACTAGATGATTATTGGAATTCTGTAAAAGGGCTATGAATCATGCTTGTACCAGCTCAGAGTCACTGAGTGCCTGCTTTATCTGAATACCAAGGTTTCGCCAAATCTTCATTCTGAGACATGGTAATGTTGTTAGGGTTACAAGGTGGATGATTCCATTACCAAACAGAAAGAAAAAAAAAGAAAAAAAAAGCAGCTAAGTACTCATTTAGAAAAATGATGCTTGCTGAATTTGTTCTGCATGTACGATCTGTTACTTAGTGAACTTTACCTATTTCAAACAAACCCCTTGATGGCTGCCAGCATACATGTAAAATAGTTATCTTCCCAGTTTAAATTATGTCAGTCAACCATTTCGCTTTGACAGATGACTACTACTTGTGCATGTAATTATTAATGAAATACTGTTGGTCATTCAATGTTTAGGAAGTGAAGAGGATGGAAGTCAACTGCCTGCAGTATGAGGCAATTCAGAGGAGTTACCAAGTTGCTCAACGACTGATATGTTTGAAGTACTCCAACCAAGCTGAAGATACAATCCGGCAAGCATTGCAGCATCTTAAAGAGTGCTACATTGATGGTAGCCACTAGAGTTAGGCCTAACACAGCTCTTTTCTGTAGGTGCTTGGTGGAACAAAGCCGTGATTTAAAAATTAAAATTTTTGATATTCCGGAATGACCTGGACCACACAAGGTAGTTGTTGTTTTTCCCTTGCCAAAAGTACCATACCACACAAGGTGGTTGTTAATATTGGATATCCCCAGCTATCTGATTTCCAGCTTCCACGAGTCCATAATGCAAGTACTGCAAAATTTGATAACTACCGTGATGTCGGAACTTTTAACATTCTAATTTGGGCTAGACAATGAGATTCAGAGCATGATTTGAAAAATTATATCTCTATTGAATCATCTGAACAGCCTGGAAAAATTAAATCTCTATTACAAAAGGGTGGGAGCCTGTGGCAAATGCTATTTTTAAGTCCAACTATGAAAAATTAAAAAAAGACTCAGTCAAAGAGCTTGCAAATTCAGCAACAAAAATATAGGTTCATCCAGAAAGGATCCTAGTGATGCTATTAAGGCGAAGATGATTTTTTGTTTTTTTTCTCTCTAGGTAATGGGGTTTGGTACAATAGGAACCAAGCGACATACCCCTGAAACAATTTTAGGGGCAACGCAATGGTACTAGGCCATAACATTCTAATGTAACTAATAAATCTTTCAAATGCAACATGATTCCAAACTTCCAAAATTTCAAACTCAAGACAAGAATTATGATAACATATCCAGTAAAAGAGGCAATGGTAAAAGTGAACAGAATCCACGGTAACAACGAAGGGAGAAAGTATTGTTCCTCTTTCAGTTTGCCCTGTGAGATGGTCGTACCTCGTGGTTCCGATGTCCCTTTCCACGTAATCCCCTGTATTTCTTCCCAGCTGAAGTGACCTGTGCTTGCGGACAGGCTTGCATATCCAATAAATTATTGGGTCCTTTCGGATGACATTGTGTGCAGGATCAACCGAAATAACCTCAAAATATTTATAAGTTGAATCCTGTATCAACAAAATGTCAGTAATCTCAATACAGGCACAGCAAACTGAAAGCACTCTGAACATCATGTAACGTGTAACAAGGTTGCAACTTAAGCTGGTGAGGTTTACAAACCTCGTTAATCCAATAAGAATTGAGAACCTTGAGGCCACCCAATTTCCGACCAGCACGTTCCTCGGCTACTGATTTCTTGTTGCGTTGAAATTTCAGTTGAGACACACCCTGATTTGTGGGCTTCCCATACACAATACCCTTGAGAACTGGCCTCTTCCGGCCACCCCTATGCACACGAAATGGTAAATCACATATCCCTGCAAAAGTAATATTTATTGAATAATCACTTAGACAAAGAAAATGGAAAGTAAAATGGAAGGTATACAAAATATTGGAGCATGTGCACATGAAACCAAAAAAAAATTCATTGGAGTTAATCAAGGAAATTATATGCTGGAAGCAAAACAACAAGAATAGCAAAGGATCAAGACAAAAGCAAGTTTCAGTAAGAGATAACTAGCTCGGTCCGATGATCGATTGTGTAGCTTAATATGGATGGTCTCGGGAAGCATCCAATCCTTGTACACACACAAGAAAATGCATAAGTATCATGGCACTACTTAACCGGCATCCTTAAAATATATTCTAGTACATTTCACTAATTATTGATTATGATTTATGAATAAGTTTTGTCAAGATTGACACGACCTAAGATCCCAATCTTGAATAAAATGCATAGAGAAAAAAAGAAATCCAAGACATGTCAATTAGATGAGTATACATTAATAAAAATAATCATTTACAGTTAAAGATGACAAGAATAGACCACAAGCCAGTGTCATAGAACAACTTCACTATGTAAGGATACTGACGGTACTCCCAGCACCTCACTCTCTGTAAGAATCGCATGACATCAGACTTCTTCTTCCACCAAAGCTCCGATGCATACTTGTAGGGACTATTTCCACCAAGAAAAATACACATATAAGGTTCTTCTTCCGCTACAATGTTTATACCAAAACCACTTAATAAACTAAAGTCTAAAGGGTGTGTTCTTGAGCCCAATCACTAACTCAGTTCTTATATGAAGCCTAAGTTAAAAACTAATCTCAGTTCTTATATGCCACAGAAAGCCTAAGTTACAAACTAATCTCAGTTTAATTTTGAGGAATGAAGCCTAACGCAACTCACTTAACTACTGACACACAATTGAGAAGGTTGTACATTTATAACTGCCTGATTGGATGCGGAGAGACTGAAAGAGAATCAAAATAATAAAGATAATCATACAAGATTCGATAAAGTACTTTTATTTTCAGGAATACATAAAAAACTAGAATGGTCACTAATGTAAGATGTTATTAGGAGCGATAACAAACTTTATTTTTTTAGAAAAGTTTAATTAATTATTATTAATTTTATTTTTTTTGCCTCTGCTCTCAATTGAAAATGAGGGGGTAGTTTATTATAAAACTTTAAAATAAGGAGGTATGTATAATTTTGAAATATTAGTGAACTTTATTATAATTTTATTAAACCTGAAGGAGGCATCACTAACAACTTTTTCCATTTCTTCGTCTGGTTCTCTTTTCTTTTCGCATATTCACAAAATTTCCAACTTGACCAGCGGCCATGGCAGTCTCCGTTTCTCTCTCCCAGAACCCTAGCTTCACTTCCACTCGCAGAACCTCTTACCTTACTTCTCCGGCTTCCATTTCACAGTTTATCAAAATCTCCTCTTCTTCAAACCTATTGAAACCCCTGATGAACCGAACCCTATCGCTGACTCAACGCTCTGCTTCTGTGTTTCCGCGCGCCACCGCTTCTCCCTCTTCTTCTACTTCCTCCGCCACCAGCTCCACCACATTCCATGGACTATGCTACGTAGTCAGGGACAACATCGACACCGACCAGATAATCCCTGCCGAGTATTTGACCTTAGTTCCTTCGAAGTCCGATGAGTATGAAAAGCTAGGGTCTTATGCATTGATTGGCCTACCTTCTTCCTACACTACCCGATTCATCGAACCCAACGAGACGAAAACTAAGTATTCCATCGTCATAGCTGGTGACAACTTCGGCTGTGGCTCGTCGCGTGAGCACGCTCCTGTTGCACTAGGCGCGTCAGGGGTGGCCGCTGTGGTGGCTGAATCATACGCGCGGATATTCTTTCGGAATTCGGTGGCTACGGGCGAGGTTTATCCCTTGGAATCGGAGGGGAGGATATGCGACGAGTGTAAGACGGGGGATGTTGTGACGATTGAGCTGGACGATAGCCTATTGATCAATCATACAACTGGGAAAGAGTACAAGTTAAAGCCGATTGGGGACGCTGGGCCTGTCATTGAGGCTGGTGGGATTTTTGCCTATGCGAGGAAGACCGGGATGATTCCCTCTCGTTCGGCTTGAAAGGTTGGTATTAGTGGTTTTTCTTTCATAAAAACGAAAAGTTTAATACATAATTTGTAAAATGTTGGAAATATGAAAAACCCGTAAGCGCTGTGTGTTGAAGAAAAAAAAAATTGATGCATTTAGCTATTCACTCTACTGAAATTGATCTTTATGACCTTACACTAAATATTATTATTTATTCAGTCGGGGTCTTGAACCTTGAATTTTCCGCTGGTATTATTGTTCCCTGTTTCATTGGTTGGAACTGCACTTGTTATTAATTTGCAATTAGAGTGAAACCTTCTTCCATGGTCTGACATAGGAATTCCACTCTTAGAAAGGTGGGATATTTACACAACAAAATGTTCATTTTAACCTATTTGTTCAGGTTAAGAATTATTCAGTTTGTATTGGACAATATAAATTAGGATAGTGGCAATGCAAAAATATTTTCTGAGTAAGTTGTCATGGAGATCTTCATAAGAGAGTGGTAGTAGTTAGCTGGTTGAGCTCATGGTATGGTGAACTGAGATTTTGGCTTCACTCTGGTTTCTAGGCATTGTAACTGGTCATTAATTATTCTCTACTGGTTTATGTGGATATTGAGTTATCGTCTATTAGCTAATAATTGTGATAATTTCTTTTTTAACATGATATTGATTTGAATGGAGTTGTTCTACTGGATTTCTACAATATTGTAGTTGTATAGCACAGCTGAAACCTTTATGGATGTGCGCGAGCTTTCACCTATCCTTTTAAACCCTCAGGCCAGTATCTTTATCTTTTGGTACTTCAGATTTGGTGGTTCCATACTTAAATGTCAAGTCCTGCTTTGGTCCAAATGAAATGGTATTCTGATCCCCTACTTTGTTAATGGTGTGGTTCTTGGGTGGAAGTAAGAGAAAGACTGTGGATGATCTTAGATACATCTGAGGAATTTGTAAATTATGGATCTCTGGATTGGAGATTGTTACATTATCCGATTATTTTTCTGGATCTTGCTTTAGTTTTTAGCAGACTAGGAGACCTGGTGGAGAGGGGATTTTTGCTGCAAAATTTGGGGATTCTACTCGACCTGGTGGAGATAGAGGATTTTTGCTGCAAAATTTGGGGATTCTAGTTGAATACTCATTTTTTCTCTTTGGGGGATGGGGAGGACTCTGCCTGGGATACCCTGCAGGTCTCAAGCCTGGGTAAAAGAGGAGGGTTGCGATTTGCAATAGGTTAATGGCCAGTCTAAAACTAGTCAAACATGAGATGAATTCTAATAGCCGATATCGATTTTAAGCTTTGTTGTGTTGTGTTGAGTTGAGGTGTTTGGGGGGGGGGGGGGGGGAGGACATGGGTTCTAGCTGAAAACTGTTCATTTTGTTGTAAGCAATATGACTAGGTCATAGTTCTTTTTCCTCCTCGTATTGTGCGTTTATATAAAACTTAGTCTGCATCTGCACATGATTACTTACTAATCTCTCTTGTTTCTTTTCTTTTTTCCTTTTCTTCAGGACCACTCTTTGACGATACATGGAAGGTTCTTAATGTTCTAAATTCCATCTGTGGTGCTTTACTTTCACTTGAATGCTTAGTTGATAGTTGTTGTATCCTCGCTTTAATTCATAACGTCACACATTCCCCAACCTAGCTGATTTGCAGTTGCTCCCTTGAAAATGGCTGTTACTGTGTGTTTGAGGTCCTCATGTTTCTCTTTCTAAATTCATATCCATAATTACTTCCCATTGCGGAATCTGAACATTTTCACTCTAGAGTGTTACAATATTAAGTATTAATAGCTAATTATGGACTATGATTTCACAAAAATGCCAAGGTGGGATACGAAATAACAGTGACTATTATCACTATCTTATTCTGATATGCTATTCTGTCAATCGCATGAATTCCATGGTACAAATTAATTCAGAATTGGGGCATCTGATACTAACTATATGAATTTATGAATGTCACTACGTTTGCTACATGAACAAAATCATCAAGCAGAAACACAAAAGGAAGGCACTGGTTCTGTTCAACTCAGAACTCTTGATTTTGTTGGAAGAGTTGCAGATTGTAAATCCTTGTGGTCGTGATCCGTTGTCGAGAATATGCGGAAACCCCAAAAGAAACTTTCCAATTGAATTTGTTAATAGTCCTATCTTCCGTCAGCTTTGAGTATTGAAAGAGGGGAGAGAGCAAAAGATAATTTATCTTTCTCCCTAATTTATTAGTAATTACAGTTTCATGAACATGTTATAATATTTTGTCAGAATCCTTGTTCAGGTTTGTAAGTTAAACTTTTATCACTCTTTAATTTAATGAATTTATTTGATATTAAAAGGGTGGGTCTGTGTAGACGTGGGAGGAGTTTAAGCTTCAATTAGAAAAGATATATAATTTTCCAGAAAAAAGAAAAGAAATGAGAAAACAAACGTAAGAGAATTCAAGCAAACTTTCATTCCCAGATGATTGTTATTATCATACTAATGATAATGTCAAATTCTATATATATGGAAAAAAAAAAACTTATAATATCATAATGTAAAATTCTATATATATGTAAAATAAATTTCAAATATCGCATTTGAGAGAAAATTTTGTGGCACATCAAAGATTCAAAGTGCCTCCCATTTAGGTGTGGCATCTCGGACATAAAATGTGGATCACACGAGAAACAGCATTTTATTGCTCTCAGCAGAACTCGGTCAAGTTGACCCCCTTTCATACAAATTCGTTATGGAGTCCAACAGAATCTATTGGGTTACTTATGCTTTCGCTCTCTCGATCCTCTAGAATGCCTTGAGTCTTCCTCCCACTCTGCCTGAGGTGGAGGTGGTGACGGCTCGTACCTAGACGGTCTCCTCTTGAAATGCCGCTCGTCATCGCTTGATTCATAATCCACTGTAGAACTCTTCCTTCCTCCGCCACCTGATGGGACGCCCTTCAGCGAACCAGATTTGTAATCGTCGTAATACCCATTGGAAGTGGACTTGTGATGAGCAGAAGAGGCAGAGGCAGAGGCAGAGGCGCCGGCTCCCTCAGTAGGAGTGGAGAGCTTTCTCTTCTTGTTGACTTCTCCTTCAGGGAAGCTTATGCGGGAGAAGACGCTTGCCTTCTTGCGTTCTGCTGCTGCCGCTGCCGCAGCGGCAGCTGCAGCTGTAGAAGAGGCTTTCGTAACTGGTTCAGATGAGGGTCTTGATGAGGACTCAGAACGGTGATGACGGTGATGATGGCGATCATGATCATGATGCCCGTAGTCTTGAGCAAGCTCACGATCTCGGTCATAGTCATAGTCACGCTCCCGATCCCGATCACGGTGATGCTCAGATTTTCTTTTGGCAGGACGTGGAGGTTCAAGATCATGAGGAGATCGATTAGGAGGTGACCTCTCAGATCGTTGACAGTGGTGATGGTGGTAGTCAGCACTCGATGAAGGAAGGATCGGCTTCTGCTCAAAGATGAAATACGCAGGACGAAAAGATTAGACCTCAGAAAAAAAACTTACTCCAAAACGCCTAAAAAAAAAAAAAAGCAGCAAACAATAAACCGTTTTTTTTTTATTAACAAAATGAATAATTTAAAAAAAAAAAAAAAAACCTATTAAAGCCTCAAAAACACAAGTGAGGGGAAGGTGATGACCATTTTGATTGGAATTGACTGGAGATCACTCCACAAAATTCTATTTTGTTTCCATACTTGAATAAACGGTGATTTGAAAAAAGCAAACTATATAATAAAATAAGCTATAATCTCAATTATAAATTTATTTCTAAAGAACATGAAGAAAAGGGGGTCGCATTATATCGCCAAGTGCTCTTTTGCAAACTCGGGGTTCTCTTGCCAATCTGTTGGTATAATAAACCACGAAAAGCATATGTATAGATATGTACATGGATCCAAGGAAGAGGAAAGTAGGGCAGCAAAAAAGGCATACCGGTCTTGATTTCAGGGAAGAAACATCCCCAACACTGCTCACTTCCCTACCAAACTCCCGATCTTTAGGAAAGTCCCTGCTGCAAGACAAAGGAAATAAACTGACTATCAGAAAAATAGAAAATAATTAATTTGGCCACAACAAACTACAATCAAGTTGGCCATCTCAAGGCAGGAAACAGAAAAACTGGATTCAATCCAAAAGAGTTTCCCTCAATAAGCTGACAAAAAATCATAACATACTGTTATTTTAGGAAGAGAAGGAGCATTTGGGAGAGCTGTTCCCAAAACCTTGGAACTCTTTGAAACAGTCTTTACAAATAATGTAACTGAAATATTAGTTATGAGTGGAAACAAATCTTCTAGACCAGAGCAAAAACTTACTGAAATATTGTCCCAGGACAATGATGAGGAACTAAAGATTTGCAGAGGGAGAATAGGGTGCACCAACCAATAAAGATTAGGACATGGTACTAGACATTAGTACTGCATATGAAGACTAGATACTACGGATTACTTAGACAGACCTAACATTGGTGGTAGATAGTTGACCATAGGAAGTGACTCAGCCAATTCAATTTTCTTTAACAAACACTACTATATGATACCAACAAAGCAGAGTAACACAGATTACTAAAAAGTTTAAAAAGCTGTCCCAAGAAAAATTCCAGTCTTACTTTTCACCTCGTCTCTCATTTTCACGCTTCCTCCTCAAATCAGCTTTCCTTGCTTCAAATTCCTCTCTGCTCATAATTGGAGGTGGCACATTCATGCCCATATTGAACTCTGCAAGGCCCCTAAATATGTTCCACAGAGAAAGAAAGAAAAAACTCAAATCAGTTTCAGACTCCTAGGCTTATTCAACAGAGCACCTGTACATGCATATACAATCCACACAAGCATGCAATTATGCCCATTAACACCCTCATAGCCCAAATTAAATATAAGACATCCAATAAAGCATGCAAGTGGGGGAGCAAAGATCAATTTCTACTGGACACTTCTCACACATACCTCTGAGGTGGAACAGGAAACATATAACCCGTCATGCTGAAGGGATCTTGAGGCAGAACAGGCCCAAATGGCATGTCTAGGGGGGGCATGCCATATCCTGCATATGGCATTGCACCAGAATATGGTGGCATAAATCCTTCCATACCAGGTTGCATGCCACCCCAGTATGGATTGTAGCTAGATGGTCCCATAGGCATCATATAATTCTCAGGTCCAAAATCCTGAGAGATCTTCCACTGAAAGTCTGCAAGGCATCCAAAATTGAAAATAATCTTTAGGAAACATAATAAATGCAGAAGCCTTCTACAATTCACTAAATATTTCAAATTATCTATGATCAGATTTTAAAAGAGGAGCTCAGATGAAAATGTTCCACTAAAGGGGAAAAAGAGAGAAACAAGTTTTGATTCAGCATAGGACATGTTTAAAATAAACAAAGCAACAAAATTACCATTTGCAGGTGCACGGAGTTTCTTCTTTTTCTTTTTCTTTCCTGAAAAAAGGAAAAAAAAAGAAAGTGAAATAGACCATTAAAAGACCCAGTTGAAGATAAAATAAATAGTATTCATTTTCTAATCAGATGAGTCATAATCTTCTCCCTTCAATCATCTTTTAGTTACAACTTTTAGGTCTTGAGCTTGCATGAAAGCTCTCCAATGTCAATAACCCACCCATAGAGAGAGAGACACACACACAGAGCATGAAGATGATATAGGAGAGCTGAACTTAACAAAAGTTGGAAGAAAACAAACCACATTACCAGCATCACCAGGAGCCATCTTTTGCTGCACTTCTTCCTCAACAAGTTGAGCACTCCCTTGTGATGCTTGTTCCCTCACACTCATTGACTCATGTGTAGCTTCAGATAAATCCGCTGTCCTTGCTAACCTCAATTTTTCCAATGTCTGCTGAGGGGCAGAAACTGCCTTCACATCATTGACTGCCTCCTGTATCTTAGCAGTTCCAATGTTAGCAGGTGATGGTGATGCCTTTTGTTCTCCCTTTGATGCAGCAGACATAGTAGGGGATGGAATCTTAGGCTGTGGAGCTCGAGAAGCCTCCATATCTGAACAATTCAAATCAGAATAATTAAAAACATATTTTAACACATAGTGGACCAAAATAAGCGGAGCATCATTATAGAAACCTGGAACTTGATAAATGCTCCCAGCATTTTCAGCACTACTATTGCCTGACTCCAATATACGACTAATTGTATCCCTCAATGTCTTATTTGGTAGAAGATCGTCGGCAAGAATATTTGTTGCACCACAAATGCACATGGATTTGGAGATGATGTAGTCCCTAATACCTATATAAAATCCTGAGTGTGAGCTGTGTACATATAAACTTATCATTATTGAAGAATAATCCACAAGAGATGCCAGGAAATTCATTGTATGTATTCAATTTGTATTAATAATTTAAAACTATGTATTAGGGAATAAATTTGAAATTATTAAAAACAAGAAAGAATTTATAAATTATTAACACCCTCCATCTGCGTAACAGAAGTTAAACATCAAAACTTACATCTATCACAGAAGCTTTTAAAACAACATTTGCTTGTTAGCACAGCATCTTTCATCACCTCCTTGCACAATGGGCAGTGTAGCTCCGGAGGAAGATCACCAATAGAACGTGTGGATGGTAACCCTTCCATTTCTTTCTCAAAAGCATCCCTGTTTTCAAAAAGGTTATTGTTATTTTCATGTCAACAAATGACATTCTGTCGGAACATAGTCACTAAAAACAAAATTTTGGACTTACTCATTCGGCTTCAACACAGCTACTGCACCACTGGGTAAAGCATAAGAACCATCTGGGGTTGCCATCAGCATGGACTTCGGAATACCAGTTGGTGGCTTGACTCTCTTAATGTCATAAGTTGGATCCCCATTTGTAGGACAATGTTGAATAAAATGTCCTAAACAAAAAATAATAATAATAAACATGCTATGCACATTTTGGCCACATTATCTTCCCCTTGCGTGATAAAGATGAAACTCAGAACATGAACATACCAGGAACCTTGCACCTGTGACATATATAGCCCTGTGGAGGTGTTTTGCGCTCCAAACCTGCCAGACCACAGTACAATGAATAATAAAAGTAAGTTCATCACAAATTAAAATTCATGTTCACGGGCATATAGAATGATGTCAAATGTAGAAAGAAATATATCCACAAAACGCAAAAGGGAATCACCAAAACCACGTCCACCCCCCATTCTTCCACCCATACCCCTTCCAAAACCTCTACCAGTGCCATAGCCATCAGGACCTTGACTGCAAAAAACCAACATAAAACTTAATATCACACTATGAAAGAAAAAAAATTAAATGTTCCCTCAAATTAACCCAAAACCATTACTGAGACATCTTAATGTAGAAAAACAACTCACCGCTGCCAATCCAAAGCTGGTGTATCTATTAAAGCCTTGATCTTACTGTCTTCATCTGCTTTATTTGTAGGAGGAGCATCTGGAAGCGAATTGCTTGCTTGAACAGGCACCACATCAGGAATTGCATACAAATCGTTGCCAAATTCATCCCATTCTGACTCTTCAGGCTGTACAGTCATATTAACAACATCATTTCCCAAGCATTGCTGAAACTAAGGTGCATGGAACAGAAGCCAAAACTAAAGAAACTTTTATGACAAGAAGCTTACATATTTCGTTCCAAAAGTATCGGCGGCAGGTAAGCTACTCTTTTCTAATTCCGCCTCCTCCACCTTATTTCCCACTTTTTGACTGTAGAAAGGACAGATCACAACTCAACCATGCTCAAAATTTGGCTTACAACCAAGGACAAGAGAAAGAACTTACTATTGCACATCATGCTACTACGAGATTGACTACAGAAAATAAAATGACAATGACTCATAAATTAGAGGGCTAATAGATGATGCTAACTCATTTCTGAGAAAACACAACAACTGTTAAAGAGATAAAAGGTTTGGGATAGTACTCTTGTTCAGTAACAATGGGCATACGAGGTCGTCCTGGAACGCGGCGAATTAATACTGAGGTATTTTTGGGAATCAACATTGCTTCATCAAGATATTCTGAAATTCCAAAACAGAGAACAGAAGGACTATAAAGCTCTGCAAAGATACTAGTTCATGAACCCAAACATTAAGTTACCAAAATAATGTCCCCAAAGCAATCCTGTATTTTCCAGGAGTAAAAGGCATTCTAACCACATCACCAGATATCCTAGTTAAAAACCATGCCCTCTCTTTATACAACCTTCTTTGACATTTAATTTCACATCACAATTTCTTTCAAATGACATAAACTTTACCCAGATGCAGGTCTTCCTCTATGAACAAAAGGGCACATGATAAGGTCAATTCTAGAATTGTAACATTGAAAACCCAATCCTTTAAACAATAATATTATATTTAGACTACGTAAATAAAGGCAAAGATCCAGATTTTAAATTTATAATTAGATTGAAAAATAAAAGAAGCACTCACGGCACCGCCTCAAACCCATAATTATTAGAAATAATCAATGCAGTATTTTAAACTAATCAGAACCAACCTTCATTGGTCTGGGCGTTGGTAACCAGAAGGTCGAAATCAGTACCCCTGCCTAAGTGCTTGGATTCGAAAATTTTTTCTTTCAAAGTACCAACAGAGATGAAAGGACCGTCCATGGGAATTGAATCATAATCTCTTGCACTCTTAAATTTATAATACACCGCCATGGTATATTTTCTCTATGTATAAAGATAAAACCAAACCAAAACAATAAACAAACAATAATCAAAGGCCTTTCAAAAAAAGGGGCCTGCTATTGAACTCCAAACAAATCAAACAGTACAAAATTCAAACTCTTTTTCTTTCTCTTTTCTATTTTCAATTTACTCAAAGTAAGAATCAACAAATCGAACCGCCGGGAGAAGTCTTCTAAATTTCTTCGCGTGCAACCAGATGCCCAGGTCTTCTCTTGATCAAGGTCCTTTCAGAATCAATGTCTTTTCCAGTGTCCAGGAACCTCCGAAAAAAAACAAATCAGAATTCCATGGTTGTCAACATCCAAGAAATGTAACAGTTGGGATAAATTTGATAGATCCCATAGACAATCGCAGAAACCCTTTTTGATCAATCGCCGGACAAAGCAACAGCGAAGCTTTCCAGTTAATCTGTATAATTGAGACAATCAGTATTTATCTCTTCAGCTATCCCTGCGATGAGACAAGGCAAACCGCGAGCAGATATCGGAGAATCGAAGCGAACCTCTAATTGGTGCAGATGAATCGAACTCTCGGGAGAAGAATCACGAACTCCTTCTGATACACCAAAAACAAAATCGATGTCTTTCAGATAAGTCCCGTGGAATCCAATCAAATCATGGTTAAGAAATTTTGAGATCCTTATTCCATTGATGAAAAATCGAGGTGTATTTTTAGGGTTAGGGTTTGGAAAGTTGAAGACAAGGTGATGGGGGAAGATAGACAAAGAGATAGTCGATAGCCTAAAGGCTTTGACAATTTGCAGTCTCCGATGTCTCGACCTATAAAAAACTTCATTTATAGGAAAACTTCATTTATAGGCCGGAGTAAAAGAGTAGGCTTGATTTGCACGAACGGACGTTACTTCCACTCGCTTGCCCAAGCGTGTCCGAGTGTCTCCATCTAGTCTTGACGCTGTTAATTTGAAGGCTTATCTTACACGAGTCATGACGCATTAGTCCACTGTTTTTTTGCATCTTTGTGTTTAGAAATTTCTTTTAAAACAACCTAATTTGATTTTCCTTTCCTTTTTTGGAGGACTTACTTTGAACAATTGATAAACTTTAATTTATTTTTAAAATTATGAAGAAAAAAGGAAAAAAGTTAGGAGACTAGTGAAAAAGGAAAAGAAAAAAAAATTATTGTAGTTATGCCTTTAAACTATTTTATTTGAATATCAATATATTATTATTTTCTTCAAAATCTTCCAAATTTGCAAAAATTAAAAGAATTTTAATTTTTTTTAATAGAGAAATACATGTATACCTTCACTTTCTATCTCACTCTCTCATACTTAGAATTTGATACCGTACCCTCTTATATTGTTTCTTCTCCATCCATTATCCTCAATCCAAATTGAACCAGATGCATCCAAAGACCTTAATCAAATCTCGTCTTACCAAGTATGAGAAGAAAGAGGATTACAGACTAAATATGAGTATCCATTTAAAGATTTAATTCACAGTTGAATGGGATATCCTGGCCAGGTTATACATCTTAAATAGTTACAGCCAGAGAATGTTCAAATGTAATCTCAAAATATTGTAAATTTCCAACTATCCCAGAGAAATGAGTTTCTATCCATGTGCCCAAGACACCACTTGCGGCACCAGAACCAACAATAAAAAGGAGAGAATATTTTTTTGTTCTGTAATAGAATTTTAACAAAGGAATGTAAGAAGATAAAAGTAAAATTCATATATCAGTCAAGATTAATGAAGATACAATCACTACATATGCCAGAAAGAAGAAAAGCGCAATCTGAATGAAAAACTTGGGGTTTTCCCTCATGTTTGGAGATGTAACCGCCCTGAAAAAAGATAAACTCCTTAAGCTCAGAACAAGCAGGAACGATAAATAAGAAAACAAGAGAGGGAGGACGAAAGAGGTGAGGGATTGAAAATCTGTTCATAGACCAACTGGTCTATTGATTTCAGTTTGTATTAGGAGCAAAAATTTACCTAGCAATTCTCTGAGAAAGTCTGTGAAAAGGTAAACTCTGTATAAAGACAATTCCTGGTCCTGTAAGAACAGCCGTGATTAGATTGTCACCCTGCAAATTCAAAATCACATGTTACATGAATACCATTTTATTGAAAGTGGAATGTATGAGACAAAATGCAGTATATGCAAAGATCAGGCATATCATCTAAAAAGCCAGGATCTGTGTGTTTCATCTATGGTTCTGGAAAATAATGCAATGTGCAGTGTGTATAAAGCAGCACTTAGCTTTTCCAACACAGCAACCATAGAGGGACTTCATTGGCTTAATTCAATTGGCTTCTAAGTCTTGGGTTCACCAAGACATTTGCAATCATATGCAGAAACAAAATCACTTCAAAATGTCATAATAGATGACAACAATGGAATATTATCAGATCTGTAATGTTTATTAGACCATTATGCATAAATCATTTCCCAACATTTCACACAAAATGTGTCATTAGAGAAATGTACAAAAGCATCCAAGGGAACATATAGCAATATAAGAAGACTCTTAAGAGTCTAGAGTCTCCATACTGTAAGCTACTTACCCCAAAGACAGCCTTTCTCATGGGGGCATTATATTTTATTTGAACATTAACTGTAGTTGTCACAGCGACAATGCAAGAAACATCCACTGCTAGTACTTCAGCCTACCTCAAGATTTTTCTGTACAACTAGCAATAAAAAGAACAAGAAGAAAAGCCCATAAGATTAGAATAAGAAAGGATTGTGGTAACAAAATAACTTAAAAATATCCAAGAAGTAAATCGTTCATCAGAAACCCTCTCATACCAGACCCGCACCCCAGTACGAATGCAAAGCCCTTGACCAGATAGCTTCTGTCTCAGAAATCCCTATAGTGATATAGACATGATCAAAAAGGAAAAGAAGTTAGCAAAAACCATCAAATAAAATAGTAAATCAGATGCAGTCACAAAGCAAAAAGGCCAAAGAATGCAGTCATCACTTCATCTATTCACTAAATCACGGCATGGCAGCATATGTGACCAGACAATTTGCTTATATTACACACCATATCCATTAGTTATATCCAACCATTTGATGTAGGGGAGGAACCAGGAAAATACATCTCATGTGTCTATTATAAGTTGTAACAAACTAGTGATATATAAAGCACACATGTCATGTCAGTGCTCTACATACCCATCAGACAATAGAAGCTGGCTAATCAAATACAATCTATATAAATGACGTAACGATGCTCACCTCTGCACTGGCCATAACATTACGTGCCCTCTGATCAACTGTATTGGTAACCTTCACATCATTGACAGAACAAAGAAATGCATCTGGCTACAAATCAATTCAAAAGGAGTTATATGACCCTCCAGTCAATGGAGATAAAGGAAAAGAGAAATATCCCTGTATATAAGAGTTACAAAGGCGGGATAATTATAACACTTATCTATACCTGACATAAAATCTCTCCACCGAACACTGCCAAATCAATCTGTTTCCAGTTATAAGTTTCAGATGATGAGCTATGGAAATTAATGAAAAAGGAAAAAAACATAGTTTAAATGATTTGGAGATGTCTGAGTGAACAAACCGGGAGAATTCTTGCAAGAGATGGTGCGGTAATTCCAACAAATCCATCATTTGACCCAGTATTTCGAAGGACAATGCTACTTACACTCTTTCCAAATAGCCACTGCCACATGCCTACTTCATTTTCAGGGAGGTAAACATTTTCCATTTCAATGGATCCAGACATAAAGCACATGGAGCCTATAATATATAGTTTTATACATGTATTAGTTCCATATACAGTTTTATTAATAAACAGAGGATGCGATTTACAAGTCACATAGATAGAGAGAGACATAGGTCATAGGATATAAGAGGAAGTCATTCTAATCTGTTAAGCAATGGAAAACTTTATATAAGTGATGGAAAGACTACATTCTATCTATGAATGGGGTTATTCTGCTACATTACTGGAGAATTATGTATGAAAGCAGGCAAGTCCCTATAATTTTACATAAACCCAGGAGAGTTTGGCCTAATTTACTCAAGACAAGATAGTTTTCAAAAGTCAAGACTCATTTGTAATTTGTGACCATGTTCCATGCAACATACCAGGCTTTCCGGTAACTTTTTCTTGGGGCTTCAACATTATCTGTAATGCAAGAAACAGTACCAGGGGAAAGTTATGCACATAAAGATAATAGGAGTGAGAAATAAGGAATTTGTTTAGTTTTGGGAAATTATGCACATACCTGTACCACCTGAGCTTCACCTCCTAAAATCTGAAAAGGTATGACAGCATCTTGTGGACTCTAAAGTAAATTATCCATTGTGAGAATATAAAGAATATACGAATACATTTTGTAAAACTAAATTGATTACATTAATAGGGAATTCCTTAAATTAAACCAATGCACATGACATGGAGCACCAACAGTTTCAAAATTAATAAAGAAATAAAAAGATAAAGAAGGTAGCAATAACAGCAAGCAACATGGCATTTGATGCAAATAAAAAATATGTATACACCATTTATTGGCAAGTGTTGATACTTTATGTCAAGGTGATATAATAATCACCACTAACATTTTTTAGCATTTTCAAATTTTATTTTTCCTTTTTAGATATTATAGCGAGCATACTTCATTTTTCAAGTTCAAACACTTCTGTTTTTCCTTCTCTTTCTCTTTCACTTTGAGAAAGTGCAAGAGACAGATATACAACTTGCAGATTACTATATCGAAACAAATTGCATCTTGAGCTAAAGACTTATTTATTGTTGGGAAACAATCCACATAACATTGGATGCAGGTCTGAATTTCACAAGTTTTAGTAAGGTCTTTTAATGTCATTCCATGGACAAAGAATCAAATCCCATCTAAAGGGAAAAGAAAGGGATATCTCCCATTTTAATCTATGGGCCCAGTGGGCAATGAGCTTCCACTAAGCCTTTCAAAAAAAAAAAAAAAGAATTCAAAGAAGGCTAAATATTGAATGGTTTACTTTACAATATATATTTTCTAGAAATTGGTTGATTAGATATATAACATTGTTTACCATTATATTTTATTTGCATGATAATTTACAGTTAGGTTTAACATTCACAATCATAACAAACATGGTACACTGTACACGTGACCAATCTTGATAAAGAATTCCCTTATCTGTCTCCCAATTTCCATTAATTACCCAAACTTCCTTGATGATCGATAATGATACAGTCCTTTCTAATCAACATTCTGCATTTTTACGTATGTTTGTGAAAGTCAATTTTGATGTTTATTCCTAGAGTGCACTGATGATTTTATAAGCAATGAAAATAGTCTGATATATTAAACAATGACTCTTTGGGACGGGTAGTGAAGACAATCCAGAGTCCAGACACTAGGTTGCCACTTGTTGTGGAGATGTCAACCCCAAATCCAATCTTCAGTGGACTAACAACTCAAAAACATGACTCTTATAAATCTGGTGACCACCCAATGGTTGGTATCGCAATAACATCATCAAAAATTTATTCTTACACGGAAAGCAATTATTAGCATATTTGCTGTTATCTCACTTATTATTATTGTTTTTAAAAAAAAGGATGAATTGGAAAAATGTTCTTATCTACATGAATCCAATGTTCACACAAAGTGGTAAAATGTAGTTGAGCCGATACATCACACACCAAGGACACAAGTGATGGACACCATTCAAAAGTTAAGCAAGACTGTAATGAGCAAACTCCATATGACATGCCAGTTATCCTATCACTGCCTGGGATGTCTAGGTAAGTGGCTTCTAACAGGGTTGGATGGGTTCTTTAGGATGAAATGCTTTTTGGTGAACTAAATAACAACCAAACTGAATAACCTGCCTGAGTAGGATGAGGCTGGTATATAGCAAATATGGCTGAAGAGTTTTTCCGTAACAGAAATGTATTATCTTTCATAGCCATTTTGAGACAGAAACAGTTATTTCAAGTTTTGAAAACACCCTTAGGGCTGTATTAGGCAAGGCCGGTCTGATGCAGCTCCTATTGCCCATCCAACCTTTAAGAGAGACCTGTCATCTCATCCAAAATAAACCAAATAACCGCACATGACATGAGCACCCTATGCTCATGAGCATGGCTCACCGAAACAAAGGATGGCATCATATTCATTTATGGTAAACTCAAATCAATTTTTCTTTACAGAAACCTCATATATTTGCAAATTACAACTAACATATAAATCTCTTCACTAATGTTCAACCCAATCGTTATTGACAGAAACAACGGAGGGGTTCATGTGCATATATGGTAAACTCAATCATTCTCTTTCTTGCTTTAAAAAACCCTTGTATATTTACAATTAACATACTGCACATGTCCTACCTAACTAGCCAGACTTTAAGTTAGAATTGCCTTCAATGTTTTCTTCGTCTTGCACCTCTTTTATTTCCTATTAGAGGGATCATATCCTCCTATATTTGAAAACCACTCTTCTTCTGACAAAAGTATGCCTTTCAATTCAAGCACTCGGAAAACAACTAGACACATCAATAATTAAGAAATAGGATCTTCCACTGAAAATTAAATGCAAAGCTTGTGATCCAGATCAGCAAGGCTCAGAAACCACTCATTGCAGGTAGTTCTACTACTTCTCATTTACTTTTTTTAAGGTTGCTTGATTGTGCACAGCGAAATTCATCATTTTCCAAATTCAAATAAAAAATGTGCAAGTTCATAGAACCAAGACTAAATTTCGCTGATTAAAATGCAAAACTACAACCTCCAAATTAAACCCTAACTACCCAATCAGATAAAATGTAAATCTGCAAAAAGAAAATTGGAACAAACTCCAAAACAAGCCAATTCAGAAATTATCATGCAGTGGTCAATTCAGTACTGAGGACATATTTATCTAAAAAATTAAAAATAAAATTATTAAACCCAAAATTCTTCTATCTCACATATAAGCAACCAAACAAAATGGAAACAAATACTAAACGAATTCATTCATATCAACAAGAGAGAGGACGCAAACGAAGCACCTGATAAACGTACGGCTGAAAAGGCGTCGATAAAAACGGTGCAGCCATCGCACAACGCCGAAATCGGAGCGAATGCAATGGAGATCGAGCCGGTAACGATCTTCTTTTCTTTCTTTTGAGATTTCGGGAGGCCTCTGCTTACAGGATCCGACCAAGCTAAATTGATCAGTCTTGAACAGGGAATGGACTTCGGTGCTTCTGACTGACTACACATCTGTTGTACACGTGGAATGTTATGAGACGTGGCCTGTATCCATTGGTTAGAATGTTGACCTCGACGTGTTCTTTTCCTTTCTCTTTAATCTGCCTTGGTCATTTGATTTTCCTCTCTCTGGAATTGGATTGGAAACCAAACGACACCGTTGCTTTCTCTGAATTATCAGGATGGTAATAATCCATGATAGCTAATTTTGTTTTAAAAAAACATTAAAAAAAAAAAAGACAAGATAAAACTACAATAAATTGTTTGTAACTTTCATGAGATTTAGCTTGTTGAGAATACAAGTTTAAAATTGGAAACACATAATTATTGAAGCCTCTCAATCGCCATAGAACACAAAAAAAAAGAAGCACATTAGCTGACTCGGGTGAATATCAAAATATTCAAAATTAACACCAATTGAAATTTCAAGAAATTCCGACAAGCATGTGTCTAAAAAGAGTAATGACTCATGAAGTTCTATATGTATTAGAGCCCGTTACCCGTTTGTTTGCTGTTCCCTCCATCAACTCTCTCTCTCTCTTTCTCTCATTTTCTCTGACTTCTCATTTTTCTGAATCTTTCTTCGAATCACGCTTCTCAGATCCACAACCTCCCTTCATATTTGTTTATCAATAAAGTCATCATCTTCCTTAGATTTCTAAAATTATTCATTACATTGCTGTCTTCGAGGTTTCTCAAGTCTGAACCAGGTATGGTGTCTTTTTCCCGCTTGTTTTGTAGTCGGAATTTTAGTTACTAGATCCAACAGTAGCATGCATATTTTTTCACACTTTTTTGTTTCTTTGGGTATTCAATAATTAGAAAACCCAATCTACAATGAGAGGCGAAGAATAGACAAAGGCATTGCTTTGAGATTACCTTATTATATAATGCTTCTGATCCAGTTTCTTGATTCATGCTTGAAATAGTCTTATTATTCGAATCAGAGACATTGAAAACTCTCATAATAGAGTCATGTTTGAAATCAATGCTTGCAAGTGCTACGCTTAATCTGTCTGTCACTATATTAGCTTCAAATGAACTTTGTTCACGTATTCAGTGTCAAAATTCGTTACTGGGTCTGGAACAGAGTTGTTGCTAATTTGAGGTTGACTATGTTTCTTGCTATTTGGCACTGGATGTTGGTCATATTGTCTGTTAAAATCCCTGCATTGGTTTTTAACTACTACCCAACACTTTCCTCTTGGGGTTAAGATTATTTATTCACTCAGGATTTTATGGATAACTCGAAATTAAAATGGGAATGAGTATCACATACCTGTTGAACCAATTGATTACTCTAAAGTCCTACATCTTTTAATGCCAACATGTTTAGAATTTAGAAGTTAAGCCGCTAAGTGCAGACTGAAATGTCATATCTTTAGTTGTAGAACCCAGTTCTTGGTAATTGCTTAATAATTCCCAAGAAGAATACTGCACAGGAAGTCGCAACGTTGATATCAAGCTATAATTAGCAGTGGATTTGCATTTTCACTGAATCCCTGCATGTAACAAAACAAGTAATTTTTAAGATTGAGAAATACAATTTAAAAAATGGACAATACCAAATTTTATATCATCCTTAATTCCATTCTCCATTTTTTGTGCTACATGTCATGAACTAATCTTCTAGCACTTAATTCTTTCTATATTCGTCTTCTTCTAGATTAACACTACCTCCTGTTTCTGGCTTCGTGGTTCAGTATATTGCTCAGAAGCTTCAATTGTGGAATTGTAGCCTTTACAGATTGTCATAAGTAGATCTGTGGCATTGTCAAGCTGATATATGTGCTTTACTGCTTGCATTGTGATGCACCTAAATATGTGAAATATCCCAATTTCTTTTAGGACTGATAGAATGGTTTGTCCATACTATGGTTTTCGGCACTTGTTACAGTGTTTTATAGGTTGGTTACATTATATCTCCAATTCCAATGATATGAAAAGAATTTTGAGGTGTGCTACTGTTATCCTGATGGGAGAGCTTTTCCAGCAATGCTTGGGGTACAGAGTTGATTGGCACAAATTGCTCCTTATAGGGGCCATCATGACAATATCTGGTGTCATCTTTCAGATGCTTACACTTACTTATCCACTAAACAATGGGTTCCTTTCTCAACCAGAAACAGTTACACCATACAATTCCTTGAATGGTACCATACAGTTGGGTGAGGTCCTCAAAGTGGCAAGAGTTGAACCAGTTCAACTAATTCCATGCTGCCCCTGTCAGTTCACTTAATTCTTCTACCAAGTTAATTCATTCAGTTCCACCTGAGCCAGAGAGAGTTGAGGATCCTCCAAGGAAGAAATCTGTATCTAGAAGGAGAAAGAAGAAGAGCAAGCTGGATGAAAAGCCTACACCTCCTCCTCCCCCTCCTCCTCATAGGATTGTGCCTCTTCGTTTGCAGGTAGACTTGATGAGAATTAGAAATTCTTTTAGATTTCATTTTCAGTACAACAAATAGATTATTACCAACAACCTTTCTCTATAATCCAGAGATACATATGGTCCTTGCCACCTAACGAGGCACTCTTGTATGCAAAGAAAGAGATTGAACATGTGCCATTGGTTGCTGATGATCCTGATCTTTATGCTTCTTTGTTCAGAAATGTTTCTGTATTCAAAAGGTAATTCTTCATTGTAATTTGCTTCAGATTGTTTATCTTTTGTTTCTTTTTAGTTTACTTCAATCATGAATAGCATGAGTTGTCATTGATCTTTTTAGCTATACATGTTTGAAATTCTAAAGAAGTTTCACTTTCCAGTTGATAAATGCAAGTTGTATACCTGTTTTTAGTGCACTTTTTTTCTTCATGTTAAGGATATCTATATATTAATAAGAAGCCACTATTTCCCAATATATACACTATATGTTAAAGATCATCTGGAAACCTTACTTTTTGTATATTTCTTAATTTCAGGAGCTACAAAATGATGGAATTGATGCTTAAAGTTTATATTTATCGTGACGGGAAAAGGCCCATCTTTCACCAACCTCATCTCAAGGGTATCTATGCTTCTGAAGGGTGGTTTATGAAATTAATAGAGGAGAACAGGCAATTCGTTACTAGAGACCCCGAAAAGGCCCACTTATTCTATCTACCGTACAGTGCAAGACAACTAGAGATGGCACTTTATGTGCCTGAGTCTCATAATTTGAAACCGCTTTCCCTCTATCTGAGGGACTACGTGAACTATATAGCTGGAAAGTATCCCTTTTGGAATCGCACACATGGGTCAGATCATTTTCTTGTGGCTTGCCATGATTGGGTATGGTAGCTGGTGTTGTCTCTCCATATAGTTAGTTGGTTGTGTTAATTTGACCTCCTTCATTTTTGCGCTGATTGATTGGTTTCTTTCTTGTTGTACATTACAAAATCATTTTTGGTGACTTTATTCTCATTAAACTATGAGATATTTTCCATTATAAGATGAATTCTAATTGCTTTACAGCAAATGGCTGCTATATCATGTGAAGTATTATTCCATACCATTTATCTGCTGTCTGAATATGATCCTTAAGCAAAACTCTTTCCAGTAAATTACTACTTCGGACTGGGGATACAATTGCCAAACCACCTCATAGAATAGCTAACAAAGTGTGTGTATCTTTCTGTCAGAATCACCTAAATGGATTACCTGCATGTGGTTGAGCTCATGTCATGAGACTGAGGAAGTGAGTAATAGATGGAAGGGGAATCTGGTTTATCATTCTGGAATATTAACATTTTATGTCACGGTAACTTAAATTGGAATTTTTAGCATTTGCATGTTATGAAGATTAATGTGTATAATTCATTGTCATCATGTTTTATTTACTCTCTTCCCTTCCATTTTGACCTTTGCAGGGCCCTTACACTGTGAATGAGCACAAGGAACTAAGCAGAAACACCATAAAGGCCCTTTGTAATGCTGATCTATCTGAAGGGATATTTGCTGCAGGGAAAGATATTTCCCTTCCAGAAACTACCATAAGGACACCCCGAAAGCCTCTTAGAAATGTTGGTGGTGGGAACAGAGTATCATTGCGCCCAATCCTTGCCTTCTTTGCTGGAAACATGCATGGTAGAGTGCGCCCCATTCTTCTCAAGTATTGGTCTGACAAGGATGAAGACATGAAAATTTATGGGGCTTTGCCTCTTAGAGTCTCCCGAAAAATGTCTTATATTAAACACATGAAATCAAGTAAATTTTGCCTATGCCCAATGGGATATGAAGTGAACAGCCCTAGAATAGTCGAGGCTATTTATTATGAGTGTGTCCCAGTAATAATTGCAGATAATTTTGTCCTTCCTTTTAGTGAAGTACTGGACTGGAGTGCATTCTCTGTGGTAGTGACTGAGAAAGATATTCCCAAGCTGAAGGAGATTTTAATGGCTATCCCTCTGAGAAGATATCTTACCATGCAAATTAATGTGAAGATGGTACAGAAGCATTTCCTTTGGAACCCAAGACCAATCAGTTATGATCTATTCCACATGGTTTTGCACTCAGTTTGGTTAAGCAGGTTGAATCAGATTCATACTCCACAACCGTAGTTAGAATATGGAGATTCCTCAAGTGGATTACTTTTAACTCTGTAGCTTCTTTGGATGAAAGGAGAATAATTAACGACAAGATGGAGTTAACATCAGCACTAGGGAGCCCAACAACATTTAATTTGCTTATGGCTGGTTTCACATATTAAAAATTTGAGTGCTTCGGAATGAAGTTTGGGATTAGTATTTGATGTGAGAATGACGAAGTTACATCTGGTTCTAGATGACAGGTATCATAGTTAACTGTTTGCATTTTAAATTATAGCAGTGGCCCTTTCCTACATGCTTAATTACTGTTACCTCCAAACCCAATCACTTGAAAGCTATATACTTCCAAGACAACTGATCTAGTTTAATAAATCAATGCCAGAGCCCCACACATGGGTGGAGCTTTGAGAGTAGCCATGTTGTTCATTTTTATTTAGTATCACTTCATTACATGTTTAACATTAAGTAGTTCATATTCTCTCCGGTTCACATCCTCCGGTGTCACAGTCACTAATCTGCAGCCCGCACTCAGATACAATGTGATGCCTCAAAAAATTAGAGAAAATTAATACTAAGAGAGTGGTTGCTTCCTTTGTTTTTAGGGCGTGTGCTGAACCAAATAATTGGACGAAGCTGGAGAAGAGCTTCCATGAAAATTATTTCTTTAGTACCTGCGTCCCTGCCAAATCCCCCTTGGAAATATATTGCACATTGTGAATGTCTTTAGTTATGAGAAATAGCAAATTAGAAATGACATACATAGTTCTTGTCTTCTTTCTCATAGATGGTACCAGTCTAAATTTTTGTCATCCAGAGGTGGGAGGTTGCCAGAGGAGTATTTATGTATAAACTAGTGAAAACTGCATGGTGTATGGAACCAGATACTGTTGAGGTCCAGTGCAGGTTTCTTTTCTCTTTCTTAAAATTTTTCTTTTTGGGTTGCTATCAGTTGTAGTTCAACACGGTTACATCTAGAAAGAAAAATAAATGAGTTTGAAGCAAATTTCTTTACGGAAAAATTCGTCTATTTTAGATACAAGTAAGTTTACCATATATATGAACATACTTACACTTGGACATGAGGGCATAGGAAGATGAAGTTGTCTAGCTGAAACGAGTTAATTGGCACCAGCAGCATTGCGCTGCTAGCTTTAATCTGAGCTTAAATTTCTGGATGCTTTGGTATATGAAAAATAGCAACATTACCATGGCCTGGGGGCTCGGGCATTGCATTATGAAGTTAAGATTCAATTTTGGTTTCAAGTGTTTTTCTTTTCCCTCTTCAGAAAAATACACAATGTTTACCTCTTCACTATGAGCCAATGATCACCTTCAGCATAAAGAAACTTGTTTACCCAATCAAATCCCTAGGATCCTTCAGCTCAAATGTCAAAGAAATCATTCACATCAAAGTTAATGTCTGAGTTCCCACTGTCGCTGGTGCCCTCTTTGTTTACTTGAGAAATGTCCCGTGTTTTCTGAGGTCTAGTTTCTTGTGATGATGAAGATTCTAGTTTTTGCCCTTTATGATTTATTTTCCTGCCCAAATGAGAATTCCAGTAGTTCTTAATTTCGTTATCCGTTCGCCCTGGAAGTCTCCCTGCAATCAATGACCACCTGCAAGACAAAAATTTATCAAAATGCTAATTAGTATTGTTTGATTATGACAATTCTGTTGCAGTAGTACTCATCTATACCAACCTGTTGCCCAGTAACTTGTGAAGTCTAATTATCAACTCCTCTTCTTCAACTGATATGTTGCCTCTCTTGATGTTGGGTCTCAGGTAATTTAACCATCTTAACCTACAACTCTTTCCACATCTATTGAGACCTGCCCAAGCATGTAACACACCTGTTAAATATGCAATTAAACAGAAAGAAAATTGCTGATTTCTATAATTACTTTCTTTCTTTCTTCTCCAACTTATTTATAACGCCTGGTTAAGCTTGAAAAATTGATTGATAACCTGATTTAACTGCAATTGTTTCCCACTTCTTCGGCCCGTGTATTTCGATATACTGAGCTAGATTTCTATCTTCTTCTGGAGTCCATGCTCCTTTGTTATTTACTACTTTCTTAGTAGCGCCATCCTTCTTAAGTGCCATGAGAGGCACTTCTGGGAATATTGGAGACTTGGTTTACTGATGAAGGGGAAGTGAGTTTTTAAATGTGGAGGATATGGCACTTGAAAGGTCAGTGAGTCTGCCTATCTACCCTTCCTTTCTTTCCTAATGAGGGGAATGGAAAGAAGAAAGGAGAACCCAACTACCAGTACGGTAGTTGGTGTTGGTGTGTGAGAATGGGAACTAGAATTAAATCTTCTAGTGCATTTAGTTGACAGCTAAAAACGAGTCCATTTCAGCAATTGAGTTACCCCATATAACACTTGGCATTTGTTATCTTCTCAAATTGTTGCTCATTATACCGGTAGGGTTGCGTTTTTAAGTTATAACGTAAGCAATTGTAAAATGGAGAAATGTATTTTTCTTTTGGTTGTACAAGATTTAATTCGCTCTAGATAAGAAGTAATTCTTTTCAATGAAAATGGTTCTTAAAATAATTATGAGAACTTAACACAATTGACCAAGCATGATAAATACTAAATAGGCACTAATATAATTCGGGCTTTACACATTGACTCAGCCTAAGTTCACAATTCTTCACATTCGGACACTATAGTCAGTAAAATGGCGAATCAGAACAAATACCAAGCATAAGACTTGATTTGGTAATGATACAGCTTTTTGAAAAGTATTATGCTCTCATGACACTTTTAGAATTATTTTTTAAAAATTATAACAATATATATTATACTTTTATAGTTTTGTAGAACTGTTTTTGAAAAATTATAGTAATAGTATTTAGTAAAATAAAAAAAAATTACTCTCAATAAATAAAAATCACAAATTAATATTTAATAAATTTATTGTAAAATTATTCTAAATATTTTAATTGATTATAATAAATATTTATAATAAATATTAAGAGCAAAAACCAGCACCCTGACTTTTAGAAACCCGTAACAAAAACACTCCACTTTTTTTGACTTCCTCTTCGTAAGCATAAACACCGTAACCAAGCCCAAGTGCACTAAGTTTTGCAAGGAAAAGTTTTTCTTTACATTTTCTGTACATTCCTTGCCAATGTGTATTCAGTTTCTGTTTTCTACACGCTAAGAGAAGATACAACAAATTTCTTCAACATGGTAAAAACAGCATACAAAACCAAAACCATGACATTCTTCTTCGAAGCTAAATTCCTGAGGTTCACTTTTAGATCCGAATTTTCTCATCAACCTCGGGACACCCGCACCCAACAAGAGAAACCAAGAAACAACAGCACACAACACTGCCTTCACAGTCTCAGAAGGTCCGCGGGTACTAACCACATCAGTTGACACCTCCATATAGGACCATGTAGGGTCCACTTGACTGTTCTCTGCTTGGTTCAGCCGAAGACTCTCGTTCAACCAAGCAGACAACCTAACAAGCAGTCTTACAAGCCATGCAACCTCATGATTGGATATGGGACGCTTCATCCAGTCACCTCTGTATTTGATATAATCCAATGCATGGTTGCCACCTCTTCTACGCTTGAATATCTCATCACGGGATTGCCAGCATTGCCTTGCCTCTGAAGAAGCTGAATATGATTTTACACTGTGCCCATTAAATAGGCACCCCATCCGTGCTTTTAGTGAATCTATGCACTGGAGGCTGACATAACTAGGCACGGATGGGGTGCCTCTTTGACTCTGCACCCCACCATTACCCTTATGTGTGCAGGATTATCACCAGAAATAGATTGGAACTCAGACTCTGCACGCAATACGAACAAATACAATGATGAAACCAAGAAAATTATATATGATTATATGAATGAATAGATTAGCAAACAAAAACACGATAAATCATTTAGTATTACAACCTGAAGGAGCTGCTGTCCACCATCCTCCCTAGCACTAAAGAGTTTCAAGTCTTTGTTCCTATTCTCATGCAAAAAGGATCCATCACCATCATTCTTGCATAAACCATCTTCCCAGTCCTGGAATCACCAATACAAAATGTAAAATATATGAAGATTAGTGCTTGATGGTCAGAGCATCATTCAGATACCCAGATGTGTGTGTCCCTATTCTAGTCATGATAGATGAACTAATCAGGGACGTGGCATGTTCCACGAGCAAGTACCAACTTTTCAGGACATCAAGCATTTAAAGATATATGACCAAAATGACAGGGAAGAAATATGTTGAACTTGCATCAGAACGTTTAATCAACTCTTAGCTAAAATAATGGAGGAAACATGACAGTGCAAAACACTCTACCATTACTTGAAAGGTCAGATGAGTAGACCAATTTAAGGGCCCGAATAGGGGAGATGAATACCTGCAACTGTTCAAGGATTGAAGGAATATATCTCTGTAAGCTATTAACCACTGATTTCCCTGATCCAGCTTGTTTGGAATGAAAAGCAGTATCCACATTCCTTAATAGGTCGATGAGCACTTTGGATGATGTCAATGTATTTAATACCTGTAAGGATTTGACAGCAAAACACAATCAACCGACAGTCCATAGGTTGATATCAGACTATAAAGTTTTAATGACATGGGGGTCTCATTACATGACACAGCCAATGTGTTTATCCAAGAAAAATGATACCAACATTAAATTTTCTGACGTAATATTTATACAGGTTTTCAGAACTGACAGCAGGTAATTATGCCCACAAATGGGGACTCATCAGGAAGAGATTATCTTAACGTACAGACTTGAGAAATAAATTCACACATTTATCAACCAAACCCACCACCAACCACCAAAAAATAAAACAAAACGAAATAAAGTAAACACCGACATGTAAGCACCATCGTACACATACAGTTTTATATGATTCAAATCTATGGATCAACTTTTGAATTGCAAGAAACTATCATGTTGTCATGGAAGTTTGAAAGAGTTCAGTTACTCATTTGCAAAGCAATCAAAAATTCATAATATGACAAATGGACCTACAGATAATTTATGATAAACAAATTACCAAGCATGAGCTATAACTGGAAATTTAAACATCATCGGACACACATTTTATTTTTTTTTCACATCAAATGGACCAGTCAGATATTTCCAAAATCAAGCATCCATGATAATGGTTCACGAAACAAACCTTGAGCACCATCTGGACTATTATTTCTACATCACTGTGAAGAAACTTCGGCTCAAATCCAATAAAATGCATATCCAAGGAACTGTTGTAGAGGTAGTTTGACAAGACATAACCCTGCCAAGCATGTGTATATCCACGGGTTTCTGAATGAGAACTCTCCCTTCTTGCATTCGGAGGAGATTCCCCAATAATTACATCAAGTTCTGAAAAGTCATCCAAGGTTCCATATAACTAATCCAAACAGAAAAGACCTGTGATGCTTTCTTAAAGGAAGTTGCCACTGGGCAAAACAAAAAGGCCCTCTACAAAAACCCATAAAGTGGTCTCTGTACCCATGGGTTCCATAGTCCAACTGAATCGACGCAGGGGATATTGATGTTACATCCCTTTACTTCACCGTGTCAAGCGAGCCACAAACCCTCCACCTAGGACTCCCACTACATTCAACATTCTCAGACCCTTCTTTAACTGCTACCGAGCTCATATTCAAGTACTTCACAAACATTTTGGCCACCTCTCCTAACCTCGGTGGTGTCTCACCTAAAACAGACCGGAACGGAAAGGACAAACCAAAAGATTTGCACACATTCACTGGTAAAGGCGAAAAATCATTATCGATCAACCAAAATTGTTTTAATGTATAGACAAAAAATTCTGCTCTCATTATAACTGAATCATCATGACCCGAGGCATAGTGAAGAAGCTAACTACGACAAGGTTGGTGGGGATTCAGATCATTTATAGGCACAAATGCACGAAGATATGGGTGGAGAAGCCGTATATAAAGATTGCACTCAATCTTTTGCTCAATTCCACGTTTAGCACTCGAAAAACCTGGAATAGAAGACTTCCAATTCTCTAGCCTAAACTTTCTAGCTCTCTTATTCGAAACATTATCAAAATTCTCACAATTTCCTCTGCAAACCGGATAGAATGCAAACCAAAAAATGTAATACTCAAACACATTGAGCTGGATTTGATACAAAGAACCCCTAATTGAATCTTGTTTGACCTTACTGCTAAATAATGGACACATATCCGACAAGACCAGGCAATCCTTGTCTTTGGAGAGCATATAACTGGGTCCACTCCGGCAGTCGTTCGGTGGGAAACACGTAATTCACGAGGGAAAGGAAATCTACAGCGGAGATTGAGCTCATGAGTATCCCATTAAGGGAAAGGAAGGAGAAAAATCCTATGGGCTAATTCCGAATCATTGGCTGCGAGGACATAATTGATACAACCTTTGAGTGAAATTTGAGGTCCAGCAGAAGAGTTGGCATCGTCAAAGCCGAAGAGCTTGCAGATTAGAGCTGGGAAGGCGAGCGAGAAGAAATGGCGCGATTGGTCGGGTGATTGCAGGAAGGATTCGACGGCGGCGCAGGTGGAGAAAATTTGAGCAGAGGAGGAGGAGGCGATGATGGTGTGTGCAAGATCTTGGGATTTGGATTGGGAATCAACGGTGTACGAGTGAGGGAGCATGTTACCACTTCGCAGTAGCAGCAGATAGCAATTAGGGTTTTGATGGATGAGAGAATTTATGAAGGTTCCGATTGAATTGAATTGAAGGTTTCTAAATCAGGGAAGAGGTAAATGGCGCTCTTTTATGAAGGGCGGAACAAACTGTATACGTGGCGACATAATAGGTGTCCAAGGACGATGACAGTTTCCCTAGTGGGGTCCACACAAAAATATGATAGCCATCCGTAGGTTGGCAAGGTGCCGCAATAAATCCTATTATGAAAAAAAATATCACTTGAGTAAATTATTACGAAATTCAATTATAATTTATGTTAATTTTCAAACATATACCAGCTAAATTTTAAAAAAATTGAATTACGTTTGTTTTATAAAATGACCACAAAATAAAATTAAAATCAACTTTTTTTAACCTAGCTGAGCTTGATTTGAATCATAACAAATAATTACAGACTAGTTTAGCTTATTATCACCCAAACCATTCTATTTTATAAAAAGTTCTAATTGTTATGAAAATTTTTGGATAGAATGGTCTAAGTTGCAAGATTTTTATCTATAATAATGAGAACTAAAATATAATAAACAAAATGAAATAAAAGCATAAACTAGATTTTTAAAATTCAATTTCTTGGTCCACATTCAACTTCTCTCTTCAGTGCTCTTTTCTCTCTAGCCAAAACATGTCACCGTGAATTTTAGAAACCGAATTTTGTAAATTCGATTTCACTAGAGTTCAAAATTTTTGTCTTCATTTTCCTCATTCAAAGTGTATAATAATTTATGTAAAAATAATAATATAAAAAAAAAGTGCATGATATCTTTTAAATTTATAATTTATGATATCTTAAGAAAACCATGATTTTAAATAAAATTTATAAAAATTTTATTACCAAACAATTTTATAATTTCTCATGTAATATCACCCACTTTAAATTTAAAAAACATCATACATTTTAAAATTTAAAAAATCATAAACTAAAATTAAAAAATTTATGGAATTAAAAATTTACATTACATACACTATAATTGTAAAAATATTCATACACTTAAATAAAAATGATCATATATTTAAAAATTTAAAAGTATCATACACTAAAAATTTAAAAATTTATCTACACTAAAATATTTAAAAATTATTATCAATTTATATTTAAAATATCATATATTTTTTTAAAATTAAAAAATATCATACACTATAAATTTAAAAAAATATCACACACTTTAAATTTAAAAATGTCCCATGCATTTTAAAATTTTAAAATATAATATACTATAATTTAAAAACTATCATACACTGTAAATTTAAAAAACTTCATTAACTCATAAATTTAAAATTATCATATATTTTAAAATTTTACAACATATCATACATTTAAATTTATAAAATCATCACAAATTAAAAATTATCATATATTTTTAAATATACTAATATTTTATATTATAAATTTAAAATATATCATACATTTTGAATAAGGGAGAAAAAAACAAAAATTATAGACTCGTGAAACTATATTTACAAAATTCTGTTTCTAAAATTTACGATGGCATGCTTTAGCTGAAGAGAGGGAGCTGATGGAGAGATAAGGTGACGGGAACCATAAACTAGATTTTTAAAATTAAATTTTTACTCTTATCTTATTTTAACTGTTATTTTTTAAATACTATTATTATGGACAAAAACCTTGTGATTTGGGCCTTCTATCCAAAAATTCATGTTATGACAGAAGAAAAGCTTTTAGTTATAAATTTCTTGTGTATTGGAACCAGTGCTTTTAGAACCTATTAGAGGCCCATAATATTGGGCTGAAGATAACATAGGCTCACTTAGTTGTGACCAAGTTTTCATTTTCCTGGGCCTAGGCTAAGGCTTTTTGGTTAATTACACATCTTTCATTTTCTTTTTTCTTTTTCCTACTGAATAACCTAAGCTTTCATTCCATCAAGACTCTAAAAATTGGCCAAAGAAATTGAAAATTCAAAGATATTTCATTTTGAATAAATCTCTTACTCAAGTTAATTTATAGGACCATTGAAAATTGTAAGGTATGGACCAAATTTGCAGGACCATGAAAGCTAGCTTGTTGGCACCTTAGTAAAAAATGAATGGCATAGGACCATCACAAAACAGATGCCCCCCAGGCCCCAACTTACCTTTTTTCCATTGAAAAAGAGTTGGTAACAAATTACAATGTACCACAATGTGTATAATGCATCATTATGAGTTTAGTGCATGCCCCTATTCACCAATGGTAACTTGCCAATAATTATATATACATGTTATATCAAAAGTCAAAAAAGAGAACAATCAGTAATGTCAAAACAATCTCTTTTTTGTTGATAAATTAAAAAAAAAAAAACAATTAGACTATGTCAACTTCCAATCAAGGTGTGATTGAATGCTCACTAATTCTAAATTATGGATTTCAAATTTAAACATTCTCCTAAAGAGTCAAAAACAACTTATTACTAAAGAAACCATCAATATTATTCGATCATAAATTGTTATTTTGTAAGTCTCAAGTTTAAAATTAATGACATTAATATTTATATTTAAATCTCTTGTGAACAAATTAATCAACCTCTTTTATTTTTAACAAAAAGAAGAATAAAGATTTAAGACGTGTCAAACGCACATGCAATGATGCAATTAACAAACTTAATGAATTTTGGGAGCTAATTTTCATAGTACAATGTTGGTCCATAGTACATAAGTGCAAGGTCTATAATATAGTGGGATGCAGACTGAAAATTTTCCTCGTAGAAGGCTCCAACAAATGCTGGAATTCTTGGCTTCTCATCCAAGTTTGGGTCTTGTCGGGGCATTTCCTTTCTTTTTCTTTCCTTTATCGCTTTTTTTTTTTTATTTTTAAATATATATATATTTTAAAATAAACTTTAGAGTATAAATGCACAAAGTGAAAATACATTTATAACATATTCCAAAATAACATGATTTTACATTATCATTTCATTATTATGTACTTCATCAAGTGGTTAAGTATTTATTTTATTTGTTCAAAAAAAAATACGTTAGGCTATACACATCAATGACGATTAAAATGAAATGATGCATTAATTGAATTTTGTTTGATTGTGTGAAATTGGGTATTATAAAAGTGAGAAATATTGACTAATTAGTGATTAGTCCAACTAATTAGTATAGCTAAGATTTAGATCGATCTCTCATCCTTTTTATCTGTCACTTTTTCTGGGTACTAATTTAGTAGAATATAAATGGAGTATAATTATAAAGAATGTTATTCTATATTGTAGGCATGTATCACGTGTGAAGGCTTTAATAAAATATTTATTAACAAAATGAAAAAAACATAATTAATATGACTGACAAACAAAGCCAGCAGAGCAACTGGGCAAGGAGCCATCTTCTGCTTGCTCACTTGCGATCTAAAGTAATAACAATTACAGAACACCTCATTTTAAAAATTAAAAATTAAAAATTTGGCAACAAAGATTGTTACACCATATGAAAGTTTTTTTTTTTGGTTAGAAAATGGGCAAAAGCCCAAAATATGAGTCTTTGTAATCAAAAGAAGTACATATATAGAAGATTTAAATACACTAATATAACTATCTCAATATTAATCCTTAATCATATTATTATCATTAATGATATATGTATCATTTTTCTTAAATATAATTATTTCATAATTAATAAGTTATTAATAATTAAATAAAACATTTTAAAATTTCAAAATATCCTTATACTTGTGAGTGTCTACCTAATCTCATTTAATATTTATAACTATCTTATTTTTATAAATATTTTTTTATAAACTTGAATCATGACGTTTACCCATTGACATCAGTCAACGTTATGTTGATATGCAATTTCTTATAGTAGGGACACTCCATTTTATCTTTTAGTCTCTCATCTTTTTCGAAAGAAAGCACAATGAATTAATAAAGGGAAGTGCCTTTTTGAACTAAGAGGTTTGAGGATGTGAAAATAGAGTTAGTGGGATGCACAGGAAACTAATGGCAAAAGTGGCAGTGAGTGATGATCCTCAATTTAATTGAGGAGGGAGGGTATACAATGCCAATAGTAGAAAGTCTGCTACTTTCTTCTCGTTACAATAATGTGTCCACCTTGGTAGGAAAGATTTTGGAATAAAGTTGTGTCGGAATATCTTTATCAACGAATTTTATTTTATTTTTTAAAAAGAAAGAAAGAAATAAATAAAGAAACTGGACTGGAAGACATGCAAATGCATCAAAAACTAGAATACAATAATTAATTAAGAATCTTAATTATTATTTGGATAAAAAGGTAATTTGATTTCAACTTAATCCGAAGTACGAATTGTTAATATAAATCTAATGTTTAATTAATTAAAAATGAATATTAATAATTAAGAGAATATTTGATATGTTATTAACACTAAGAAAGATAATAATAATTAAAAAAAATTAACTAGAATTTAAGTGTAAAATTGATGAGTCTAATTGTTATATTACTATGTAATGGTGAGTTTTTTTTAGTGTATAATAATATCGATTATTTTTAAATATTATTGATATTTATACTCAATTAATTAAGAGAATAGGCATATTCCATTCCTCATCCGCACACCTGTAGCCTTCCATTATTGGGGGTGGGGGAGAAGAGAGAGATTAAAAAGAGAAACAGAATATATAAAGGAAACTCAAAGTAGAATACTATATATACTAGGAATTTTGTGTTTCCTTAAGAGGAGAACATGAAGAAATTAACTAAAAATATTTGAAGTTTTTTTTTTTTTTTTAACTACTTACCAGATGTGCATAAATAAATTATTAGGAACTAATTTATATAAATAAATAAAATATATGAAGCTCTTATTGAAAGAGATTTGAGATAATAAGCTACTGCAAATTATTTAGTGAAATTGAAGTCTCTTAATCAATTAACTAGTATTTTGGATAATTAATTTTGTTAGTATAGATAATGGAATAATTGATTTGAGCCTAATTTATTTTGTGTTTGGTTAGTTATAATTTTAAATTGTAATAATATTAAAAAATAATAATTTATTTTGATAAAAAAATAAATATAAAAATTCTGTCTTGTATTTTGTTATAAGTAAATTTTGAAAATATTATACATGAGTAGTTTCTGAAAAATTATATCGGGATAATTTTTAGTTTCAACCTAACATGTTATTATACTAGTTGAACATAATTTTCAGCTCTAAATTATTACAAGTTTTAAACACAAAATCCGAATAAGAATTATAATTTTTTCTAATTTAATGTTCATATCAATTTATACACATTATAACTAATTTATCTCTCTATTTTATAAAAAAATAATAATAATAATTAATTCGGACTGAAACTGTAGAATTACGTTTCTCTTTCTAATAAAACTTATTCTTTTATGATTCTAATAATTCCTTACTAATTAAGTGTGGTTGGCTCATTGGCTGGCCCCAGGCAACTTGTTAGTTAGCTGGAAAATCAAACTAATAATTGGGAACCTTTTATTATATTTTCATGACTCAAATATGCCATAAATTATGTACTAATAATTTTCACTATACACTATGGTCCATCACCAAAAATTGAAAAGTTTTAAAGGAAATTTAGCTGTATTTTCATGATGTTATGTTTATGTAATTGGTTAATGGAAGCTAGCGCTGTGTACTCTCATAGTCATGATGTCTGGTTCCCACAAAAATTAAAATTAAATAAATTAAAATATGATAAAAATTAGCTGGTTTTTTTGTTTACGAGCTAAAGTGGACAATGTATTGTTTTCTATTGCGAAGTGACTTTTTGATTGATGGTTATGCCAAGTGTAATGCAATGGCTCTATCAATCCTGTTGGGTCATACATCGTTCATTTCCTTAGTTTTAATAAAAATAAAAAATAATTAATATTTAAAATATATTTAATTAAATATAATAAATAATATGAAAATAATTATTATTATTATAATAAAAATAATTAATAATTAATATTTTTAATTAAATATAATAAATAATACTAAAATTATTATAATAAAGTCCTTATATTTCATTTTTATAAAATATTAATAAATACCTTAAAACACTCATAAAAATCTATAACAAAAATTTGTGAGTTCGATCAGTCAAATTTTAGAGCATATGTATGCAGAATATATAAATGTTTCAATTTTTTGAGGTAATATTCTTTTTCAATGCTTTGCTGAAATATTTATTCTTATTTTTTTTTTTGCTAAGATAAATACTAGGATACTCTATATGCTTCTTCAATGTGTAACTAAATCATAAACAAAATGTGAAAAGGGAAATAGGAAATGAAGTTTCTAGTCATGCTATCTTCATCAATCATCACAAGACATTCATAGGAAAAAAAAAAAAAAAAAAACTTTAAAATACTTAATATTTCAATCTTGGGTTGTCCCTATTGGGTAAAAAGAATTAAAGAAAAAAGTGGATAAATGTATGCAAATACATTAAAGTACTTTAGGGAACACAATCAAAATGAAGCAGCTGAATTTTATGCCACACTAAATATATACATGGATTATATGATTCACACATATACAAATGATCACCCTAAATGACCTACCAAGCCAAACCTGAACTTGGTACTTGGTAGTCATGGTTTAGGTAGTTGGTTTCTAGCAATACTCCCAAGAATAAGACTCCTCAAGCCGCAAACTTGTATCCATAGGCTCAGCTCCAGCCAGCTGCAGCCACGCCGACGAGTTATTAAACTCATCAATATGATGATTCATGTCGAGAAGAAGATCCGGAAGATCGAAAAACATGTCATCATCATCAGTGCTTGACGGTGAGTTTGATGATTCTTGAATGTCACGGGACGCAATTGTAGTAGTCGGAGAGCGAGAAATCAGCTCAGCTTTAGCTTCGGCTTCATTACTTGTAGGATAATTTAGTGTGGCGGCTTTGGCAGCGGCTGCTTGGATATCTTTGGCTGATTTGCTGGCGGGACGCGGTAGTTCTTGAGCTGATTCTGGGAAATTAAGGACGGCCGAGTGACCTTTAATTGTAAGAGCCGCCACATCATGAGCTCTCGCCGCCATTTCTGGTGTCGGAAAGGTACCTAACCAAATTCTTGATTTCTTCCTTGGCTCTCTAATTTCTGATACCCATTTGCCCCATTGACGCATACGTACTCCTCTATACGTTGGATGCTTTGTATTACTGATCCTATTCTTCATTACCTTTTTCCTACTTTCATTACTCTTGGAAATTTTTTCTACACAAAGTTGTGCAAAACTTTCAGTGTAAGAGGGTGAAGAAGAAGAGGTTGTTTGAGCTTCATTATCTACAATGGAAACTTCTTCCATGGAAGAAATTAAAAGTTGTTGTTGGGAGGTGTTTAAAGGAAAAAGAAAGTGTTGGTAAGCAGAGAGCTTAAAACAGAGTGCGGTGACTACTAAGCAGGGAGGTACTTATAATTCTTTCTTTTACATAATACAGGTAAAAGGAATACCTAAAGAAATGGGGCCCAAGAAAAAAAAAAATAAAAAAAATAGAAGGTACATTTTTTTGGCTACATTGTTGAAACACCTAGTTTGATTTTAGAATAATGTAAAGTTTGGCTTTATCTTTTGGTCCTTGACCTTACATCATGACTCATTGAACCGCCTTACATCAATGATTATTTCATTTTTATTTCCTCGTGTGCACATTAGTTAGTTATTATAATGTAAAGTTGAATATATACATTTATGCGAAGGATTAACATTTTTTATATTAAGTTAAGTTGTGTGTAAGTTATCCGCACGTATTAAATATTATATAAAAAAATATCTATAATGTGTTATTTTTTTACTGAACTTTGAGATTTATTTTATGTTGTAGTCTGTAGTTAAGACTATTATATAGTTTTACATTCATTTGCCACCTAAGAATTTTTGTATTTATTGTTCTTCTGTTGGTAATAAGAAATAAATCTTACAAACTCATTAATGAATATTTTTTGTACTTTGATCTTTATTGTTTAACAATTTAGTTTTCATTTTATAATTGACAATATTACAATCAATAACTTGTAATATCAAGATAATATATTACTATCATAACAAAATTATAATAAAACAAATCCAATATTTAAATATGAAATATTTTATTATTTTGATTTTAAATACATATGCCCTCTATTACAAACATTTTAAATTAAAAAAGATGAAAGTACATTGTAGAATAAATTAAACTTGAAATAAAAATTATTTTGGTTAAAAAGAAATAAAGATTGCATTATTGGGAATGAAAAAAGTAGATGGACTTGCCTAATTTAGGAACAGTATTTTTTTAATTTTTTTAGTGAAAATTTAGGAACAGATATTTAACATGAGGTAGAGACATTGTCACGTGGAGAGTGGGAACCACTATATAATAATATATTCAGATGAATACAGTTACTTTGAATTAATTGAAAGACATGAAAAGGAAAGCTTTTCATTTCATTTCATTTGGTTCCCAAAACCCAGCCAAATTAGTACGTACTTGTTGCGCTGCCAAGGTGTCTCCCATCTCCTATTGCTTTCACTGACCCCCTAATTTCATGTAATTACGATTTTAATATATGATGACTCCATTAACAACATAGTTTTATTTAGCAGAGTCTAATTTCTAATTCAAAATTGGTTATTAGCTTTCAAATTGACATATAATATGAGAGTGACGAGTAATAATATCTCTTAATGTCGTTATTTTATTAGACATTTGAATTATAAATTTGTATTATACTAAATAGTAAAAGAATATTAACATTTTATTTTTTTTAACGGTCAATATGTTTGTGTCAGATCAATTCATTAAAATTATTATATATGAATTGATTAATAAGTCTTATTCAATTTTTATTTTTTTATTAGTATTTTTATATTTTTTTAGGTGTGAGTCTAATCTCGTTCAGGATTTATAACTGTTCTTCTCTAATAGTATTTTTCTTCGAACTTGAATTATTGACATTAAAAACTATCCTTAATCGCTGAGCTTAAATATATCATATTACTTGAATACCGTCTCATGAGAATATTCTTATTCAATTTGATAATATAATTACGTACAATTAATCAAAATTTAGTGTATAATCACTGCAAGGGATATGTGGAGCCTCAAAGTTACATGCTAATCAATAACAACTGCCCCATAAACAGTCTCCTTTTGAATCTTAAACTAGTCGGCAATTACAGTTTATGATAGCAATGGTCTTAAATTTTAATTATTTATACTTCATTTTATTTTTATTAGGAATCTTATAAGGTCTGATATTAGATTTTAATCAATTTTATTCCAAGACATAAAATTGTTAGAGTTAGACCCCACAATTATTCCTTTAGCTAAAGCACTTTTTGTGTAATTCAAAATAAATCTTTTTTTTTTTTTTTTTTAATAATTATTCCTAATAGAATAATGGGCATCAACCAGACATCCACTAAAGCATCTTCCTCATGGGCCTCAATTTCTTGGCAGATTCAATAGATATTTAGAGGCATTACATATTTGCCAACAACCACAAAGTTCATGTGGTTCTTAAAACACCACAAACCCTTCCACCTCAGTTACTAAGTACCAACCTTCCTTTCAATTTTCTGTCCTCAAGAAAAATGTGACTGACTTTGTTTTCTTTCCATATCTATGGTGATTTTCCATTAAATTAATAAATGTGCAACAATTAGTTACAGAAAGCAACAACAAGGCCCAATAAAGCCCAATGTACTAAAAATCTAAATTGGGCTGGGCGACATTTCTCTTCCTCCTGAAACCAGGCTATACGGGATCTTCAGCCTACCTTCACACATCTCACAAATCACAATTAGGCTTGGATTGGTCATTTTCAAGCCCAAAATGTCAAATAGTATTAATATGTTTTCTACCTAAATGCAGTAGTGAATATATAAAATCAAGTAGTGATTTAAGGGGTTTTCTAACAGTAACTTATTTAATAAGCATAACGAGTATCAAGCAAATAACTACTAAATATAATTTAAAACAAATATAATGATATTTACAAACAGTTTTTAACTTTAACAACGATAACTGACATAACAAAAAATAGTTGGACATCATTTAACAAAATGATAACGATATTTAACTTGAAACAACATCACGACCAAGCAAAATACCACCAAACATAATTTAAACTTAAGAAATAGTATTTAACTAGAAAATCACAACGACACAACCAAATAGAAACTACTAAACAGAGTGAAAAACATGAAAAATTGTCTTTACGAACCAGAATTAACTTGAAAACTAAAACCATCCAACATGTACTAGTTCAATCAGTTGAATCAATTCAATTTTGTTCTTCTTCTTCGGCCGCGCGGCACATAAGCACGAGCCCAAAGGTGCCTCCTATTTAACCACGAACTTGGCCTTGTCTTGCCCATTCAGAATTATTGCTACCACCAAGGCTGAAGCGAAAATCACTTTCCCAAATACAGGAGGACGTCCTACACGAGCCTCCTCAATATAAACATCTTCCACGACCTGCCCCCAATTCCTAAACAAATAAAGATTCCATCAACGTAATTAAATTCAACAAAAAAAAAAATCTGGTTTGTTTGGAACAAATCAATAGAAGAATTCAATTGAATTCGTTTCATTTCAATTCAATTCAGTTCAATTTAAATTCTTGTTTACTATTTGAAACAAATCAATGTCTAGATTGATTTCAATTCAATTTAATTGAATTATATTGTTTGGATTACAAATATAAATATTAGATTTCAGTTCATTTTAATAATTTTACAATATTAACCTTAATTTTATATATCACTCTCTTAACCCTCAATTTGTCTCATCAACCCCTTTCTCTCATCTCTTTATGTGGTTTGCCTACTTATACTCAGTTTGTACAATCCATCAATGTAGTACCAGTCCTATATGTTGAGTCATCTTAATTCCAAAAACTAAGAAATTCAGTATTGGAGAGGCGGAGAATAAGAGAACGTGTGGGGTTCACAAAACCTTCGACAGTTCTTGTAAATTTGAAGCTAGCTTAGGGGTATAGTTGTCAATAAACTTTTTAAAATTCAATTGAAGTTTAACATGGTAAAGAAATTGACAATTTCCTCCTTGGTTAGAGGCTGACCAATTGAGAATGTTAAGAACAAAGCCTGCTCTCTTGTGTGGCAATTTGGAAATGGTAAAATTCAGTGGCACCAGGGTTCAAATTGGATTGCTTTGGTGCTTCAATTGAAGACTCAGAAATGTTGAGGGTCGAACCTTGTGCACTAGTCCCCTCTCCAATGGAACTAATCACAGGAACCGAGTGCATTACATCGACTACTTCAATGGCTGCCTTCTCACCAAAGATTTTGTTACACACTGTCTTCATAACATGCTCGTAACGCTTGTAAATGAACTTCCGGTTATACCTAAAAAACATGAGGTTCACAGGTTCATCCAAAAGCTGGACAAAAAATGGTGTGCTATAATTAGATTCTTCGATTGGTTCAGCAGCATTAGGTTGAATGCATTCAAGGCATTGTAATGCTTCCTCAAAAATGGCTTCAATTGTTGTTTCACTTACAGAATGGATCCTTCGGATAAGATCATGGTAGCCAACTTCCTCTAGCATAAGCCAGAGGGCTATGACTTTCTTCACCAGCTGAGGATTCTTACCCATTGAAACCACTAGCCTGTTAAAGAAGGCTCTTTCATGTGAATAGAAAAGCAGGAGGTCTACAAGGCTTCCCATGCCACCCATGTTGAAGAATTTGGTGACGAACAAAATAAATTAATGGGATTGATGAGAAAAAAAGCTAGAACTGGTTTTTGGGGTGGTTGGTAACTTGGTATATATGGCCAATTTAAGTGATAAAACCCAAGCGAAGCTAAGAAAACTTGTGTGTGTACATGAGGTGTGAGATTCTTGAGGAAGAAACTGCTTTCTGTGACAAGTGTTCAACTGTAACGGCTAATTAGAGGGCTTGATTACTTAATATTCAGTTGGACTTCAAGAGTCATTTTCCTAGATACCAATATTTGGTAAAGGTGAAACTGCTTTGAGGAGTAGCACTTACTTGAACAAATTTTCTTTCATGTTTACCTTCAAAAAATTTGTATATATTATATGGTAAGTAATCAAGCGTTACAATTATGATTCTAGGGAGTTCATATTTCTGACATGTACCTTCCTATCTTCAAACTCAAAAAGAAAATCGAAGTAGAGTGAATATTTTAAAGAAGAAATCTTTGGCTTTTCATTTTTTAAACGTAGAGATTCTTTTTCTTTTTTTTTTATTAAAAAGGAAAAGGAAAAGAAAAGAAATGAAGAGAAAAGAAAATGTCATTATACACTACAATAGTTGTAATTATGGAAGGAGAAAAAAAAAGCACCACTTATTTTGTTTGGGAATGTAAGAAAGAGGGAAAAGGAAGCTCCATCTCAACCATTTTGCATAATAGAAAGGGCTTTTACAATGACGTCCCCTTACCGGTGGTCATCGTAAAATTTAATTTTATTACAATATTCAGAAGAAACCAACAGCCTAGTTAGAGTCTGGCAGAACGGAGCTGTTGCTTCAGCATCGGTAGAACATATTCGTGGTACCCATCAGGCACAACTGAGTCATTCAGAGGGTCCTTCCATGCCTCCTCATAGAGTTTTGGATATACATTTCCATCGTAGCGGCCAAGAACCGAACCAAGGAAATGATCGGTGTAATTAAATGCATCGACAAGAGCAATTGCATTGAGACGAACCTAACAATTCAAATAATTGAAGTTACTAGTCATCCAGCTTTTCTTTCAGTTAAAGAACAATAATCAACAGAAAGAAAAAAAATACCCTTAAGGGACAAACCTGGGAGTACAAGGATCTTAGCTGATCATTTGCAAGCGAAGCTTGCTTGGGAGTAATGCAGCCAGTTGAGATGAAGTCACCCAGATGCTTATGCAGAAGAAACAAAGCATATACATTGCAAAGAATTTCTAACTGTTGTTTCACACCCTTTCCAGGTATATCTTGCTGCAGCTTCTCAATAAACCTGAAAAGGTAATTTTTTTGAGAAGCAGGGTAGTCAACAACTTGTGTCTACATAAAACTTGACTGAAAATTAGCATTAAATTATAACAAGCTCTTATATGCTACACATTGGATTGCTATATTGAGATTTGGATGAGCCCCTCAAAACCAAAGAATCATTACATATGCCAGCCGTCTTTCCTGTAACCTGTGTACCACCCTAATGATCATAATTTAAACTTATTATGATCAGATACTTCTACTTTACCAGGATATTATGACACATATTTCCGAGCCAAACATTTTTTCTCTAACAAATCATTCTTAATGTACCTTTCCAGGATATTTAAAGTCATTCTTTATCACAGTAAACTGCAGGGTACAAAAGAAAACAATGCAATCACAATTCACAAGGTTAATGGAGGACATCATAGGCTTTCAGCTTATTAATAAAAACTGGCATTGATAGTGTGCAGTAAAATGATAAGAGCCTCACTTGGAAACAATAATTAACTGACAATGAGCAGCTGCCGCTTCAACTAAATCAGCTGAGAGTTCTTGGAAGCCTGAATTCGGAGAAAAAAGAAAAAAAAGATGGTAGTTAGGTATAAAAAAAATCATTATTTTACCAACATACGAGGGAAACTGTCAGAACTTGGTTAACAACTTACAAGCTGCACATGTTTATCTGTACCCTAAAGTTTCAATTCAACTTAAATAATCAAAACTAAAATGTTATGTGGGACAATTCTTTTGATAATAATTACATATTGGGGATATTACACCGCACTCTCAACAATCCCCAACCACCCAACGTTCCCCCCAACCCCAAAAGAAAAATGATATACTCCTTACTAAACCACCTTGGTTTCAGAAAGTTCCACTTCACTCCTCTACAGTCCGTTTTGTTACATCCTGCTAGAGGTAAAGTGGGAAACTGAAACATTTGGGACTTACAATTGAAACTAGTCAAACCACAGGTGTGCTTATTTAAATATGCCACAGGCATGTTCTGCCCTCAAAAATTGGTAGCATAACGGGGTAAACAACCTGCCTCAAACCCCCCAAGCCCATGCATGGGGACAAGTACAGATAGCTTTCAACATGAACCAAGAATGGATTATAAGTTACCCTCTTCCGGATTGTCAATCTTGCTAAGGCTCTGAGCACAGGCAACAGACATCCTAGCAGCCCTAGCTTCAAATGCTTCCAGTATTACATTAGGCTTCAACCAATCCTCAGCTGCATGCAGTTTAAAGAAGGGAAGTTAAACAAAAAATGTATGATACGACTGGCAATTGAATGTGTTCCATAAAAAAATTTACATTTAAGAAAAACCCTCGTTATATTTTTTTGACTTTTCACCACATTGACCGAGCAGAATTTGCATCTTCTGAAAAATGAAGCAATTTTCATTTATACCTTTTAGAACATTGGAACGATATTGAACCAACTCTTCCACCCGTCCCATATAAGACGTTGTCCCAACAGGCTTCTTTCCATGATCCTAGCTGGGAAACCGTCTTCATCAGATGCCTAGCCACCTATAAGAGATTTTTCAGTAGAATGTGAAACATATATATATTAAGAACAAAAGCAGTACTTAGGTGCAGGGGTCTGCGGTGAACAAAACCAAGAACAAGCATATTAGCTTCAAGCCACCCCACCAAGTGAAATTTTACTCACATATAGTACGTACCATGGAAATGGATATCTACCTCAGAATTTAACTTGTTTTGATCTTTTTAGGACGTCCTCACCTTCCTAAAGTACTATTTGATATGCATATCTCCACAAATAAAACTTAAGACACTATCATGGTTAAGTGTGTCCACAGTATCTGATATTATAGAACTTGAAGTTTTTATTTTTTTACTCCTAAATGCACATGTGTTTATCAATATTGTGAAAACACGTTGACATGTAAACATAAGAGCCCAAGCTCTTCTCAAAAAGGTCAGCTACCATGCTCAACCAACTGAACTAGTTAGAGTTTGCGCTCCTGGGAATTCCAGTTTACAGCCAAGGAAGACTATTGCTGCATATCAAGACAATTGGTTGCACATTCTCAATATGTTCTTGTACAAAGCATATCCATTTCAAAATTACAGCTATTAACTACCAAAAGTTAATAGAAACCTGCAAAAGTAGCACAATATTGTCCCCTTCATATGTACAAGCAGGAACATAGACTGCAAATAATTCAGGGAGACCACTGCTACAGAGGTAACCATGGCCACCACAAAGTTTACGGCACTCTTCAATCCCATCCTGCAAATATATAATATTCAGCTTCATTCGAACTTGAAAGCAGAAGAGACTATCATCATTACAAATTATTTATTATCCAAGGGGTGATGGTCAGTAGGAATTACATACAGCAGTTGCTGAAGTGGTCAGGGATTTCAACCCCGCAGTACATGCATGAGCCTCAGGCAATGTTGAAAAATCATTGGCTTGCAATCTTTGTGTCACATCCATATATAGCCATTTCAACCACTCGCCAACAAATCTGAAAGCATAGGCAGAAGCTAGCAAAGGGAAGAGTCTAGCTTGCTGAGTTTTGTAATCAATCACCTAAAAGACAAAACAGTTAGCATGAAGAAAATGGACAACCCTCAACATCCTACTCTGTCACTTTTAGTGGTCAGGATACCTACACATACATTTCACTAAGATATAGTTAATTTACATGCATAAGATTAGTAGGGATCCTGACAGATTTCTGATCTTATAAATTACATAGAAGTGTAGAAAAATCTATACATCAGTGAAAAAACAGATTGTCCAGAACTACCCTAAATTTGAGCAATAAATCAGAAGTTTAACTATACATACCAAATAACCATGCAACATTAGTTAAAAGTTGACTCAGCATATTCTCATAGAGAAAGGATTCTTCAATATCCGCACAATAAGAAAACATTACCAAGCATACCTGTGTCTCAATTCCATTTTGTGAACCAAATTGTCTTCGAACAGCACTATATCTTGTTGCAATACACACAGCTCGTGACAAGGCATTTGATGCATCAGCCACAATTGTTTGTCTTACGTATACCATAGTACCATAAACTAATTGTCTTGGAACGTTGGATTGCATATATTTTCCTTCCCTTGTAACCTGTGAAACTCTGGTACATTTTAAACAAACTTTAGAACAGCCATCCATCTAATTGATATATCTGAAATGATAAGCTCACAGTGCATCCGAAATTGACAACAGAAATGAATGGCTTTGATAATGTATGTTTTTTTTTTTTTTTTAAGGGCGCAGTTAAATATTCCTCCACCCTCATTTCTGTCCAGTCTCCTTTAGACCATTGGAAGGGACTCTTACAAGATGTATAATTTATGCATTATTTACAAGAATGATGTGACTGTTTCATGAATTTTATGATAAATATATGCTGTACCATTACTGTTTGTGGTTTTCCCAACACTAAAAGTCCCTTATCAGTTTAGTGCCTTTTTATGGTTGCCACAATGGTTCTGAATTGAACATTTCCAAAACCTCAAACTAAATTGCTTAATTAATTCACACATTTGATTACTCAATATCAAATTCAGTTTAGATGGTGATAAAACGACAGCCATATTACTTAATGTTCTTTCACAACAAACAGGTTATAAGAAATAAGTGTGTGATGAGGGGGATGGGGGGAGTAAGATTCTGCTTGAAAGTTCAATAATAAAATCCCATGGTATTTTGGGATTGCCACTGTTGGGGCTAGGGAAGATGGGAGGAGGTAAAAACGAACAAACCTCATCAACATTTGATTCCTCGGGATTCGTACATGGTCAAATCGTAGCACCCCATTGTCCATGGTGTTGTATGCTCCATTTCCAAATTTCATTCCAATATCACCAACAGTTATTCCCGGAAGAGGTAAGTGATCATCCAAACTCCGTAGCTGGACAATGAAACCTTCAAATTGGATGCTTAGTTAATTAATACATTAAAACTGAATACATCTTCAGAAATTTCTGATCGTTGGATCTGATAATTACCATGCACTCCATGGTCCCGACCATCAGTAATTAGACGAGCATAAACAACAGCATGTGTAGAAACTTTACCCAACCCACCAGGCCACCACTATTTTCAGCAGAATAGCGAAGATTATTAGAATCATATCCAGTAGTGTAGGAGAAAATAACATCTTTATTCTTTACCAATTACCTCTCTGAACATATACAAATGCATGTAAAGGAGATAACAGCCCTTAGGGCATTATGCTCAGAATTGTTGTCATCACATTTATAAGACTCTAGAATCTCAAATTCTCAATAGCAGATATTTCACAAAAGATCAGGCAAAGGCTCCCATTTTACTCACTTTGCTGGAAGTCAGTGTGGGGCTATGAATAATAAACTCATCCATCTGAGGATCAAATGTTGCAGTCGTTTCAAGCCCCTGAACATTAGATCCATGGCCAAGTTCTGTTTGTGCATAGCAACCAATTATCTGCATCTTATAAGCCAAAGGCACCCACTTCTGCTGCTGCTCCTCGGTGCCTTGTCCTTTGATAGCTGGTACAAACATTCCCTACAGTAGAATAAAAAGTAACCTAAATTAGTACAACCAGCAAGAATAATCTTCCATATACAAATGCAGGGTAAACATTATGTTCATCTTCATAATAAATTGTTCAAACTAATATTTCACTCAACCCAACAGATTCTTTCTCATACCATATAATTCATCATGTAAAAGCAGAATATGGAAAATAAGTATTGCACAGAAGAAGAAAAGAAAGCATACCCAATGAAGATCCGTAAAAGCAGGTTCGTCAACATAGAACCTTAGACGAGAAGCCTCCTCTTCTGTTAGAGTGGAACTTACAAAGTTGAATGGTGTGACTAGATAACAGTCACAGTGGATAAAAAAAACGCAACAAGGTGGGTTCTACAAAAAAAAATTACAAAAAACATAAGGCAAACAACATTAAGAAGAAAAATCAGCCATGAAGAGTCACCAGAAAGACGAAGCTCGATAATTCTCTTCCATGCATGAGCTGCTTTTCTTAAAGTGTTCTTAAACAATTCCTTTCTCCCCAGCATGGTTCTGTTGTCCTTTCTAAATGCCTAAAGACAAGAAACCAAAGAAATTAAAAAATAAAAAATAAAAAACTTGGAATATCATAATGATAAGCACTCCATTGAAACCAAATTAAATTCAGAAAAAACATGTTTCATTTCTTAATATCACGATCAACCAAGTATTTGCAATGCTCCCCATTACAGATTTAATAACAATAAGTTTAAGTACATCAGACATACTGAATACATAACCAAGATCAGCGACTCAAAACAAATCATGAAAGAAAAGGAAAAAAAAATTCTACGAGTCATCAGTAATATATATTACGAAAAAATCTCATTTTTAAGAGTCCAATTCTTAGGGAAACAGAAGCAGGAAGAAAAGTTCACCGGATCGCTGGCGACGAGGCGAGAAATCCTATCGGAGACTTCAAAAGCGTGACGAGAACCAGCCCAGACGATCTTCATCTCTTCCACATCAAATTGAGCCTTGTTCCTCTCGTCGGCCAAGTGATCAACGCCCTCCATTTTTCGATATCAGATTCACTCAAACTCTTAACACAAAACTGTTCGGAATCAAAAACCGAGTAAGTACTGCCAAAGACTGGAGCTTGAATAGCTCTGCTCGCTTGCCATAAGTATTATTGCCTATTTTTTTGTAATAAGAAGTGACGTGCCCATTTTAACCCCGCAAAAAGAAAAGTGACATTCGGGGCTTGGTAATCGAAAAAAACAGAGATGTTTTTTTATATGGACAAGCTTTTTATTATATGTAGCGTTGATTTTCCCGATGAATATTTTCTTCTCCCAGATAACCTCAATACTTTTTGGATCATGTTAGAAATTAAGATTTTACTAGACACTTTTTTTTTTTTCTCTTTTTACTTTATGCAGGCATTTCTTTTGTTGTTTTTTTAACAAAAAAAATAGATAAGTTGCTCCTTTTATCCCATCATATCATTTGCTTCTAACCAAAGATATAAATATATATATATTATTTATTTTATTTTTTTTGGGTGAAAGATAGAATGCATTAAATGTATACAGTAAGGGGCGAGTCCTAGCTAACAGAGTCACTAAGTCTGGGAAAGAAAATTCTCCTACAGTCCGCAAGCAGAGCAAGGAGAACCACGTAGGGGAAGAAATTAGTGTAGTGATAGTAATAATATATGAATAGATGGGATGCAATAAGCCAGCAAAGCAGGTAGTTGTGTATTAAACTGAGACAAGTAGGAAACGCAAAAATTTGGCCAGGATACAGGGCCGCATTCAATTCTCTTTATAATTTCGAAGTACCAATCTGTAGGGTACCCGCTTTCTTACATGACAGAAAAGGGCAAATTCACATGGTGACCAGAGGTTTAAACAAGGGTATGTTTATCTGTTCTTATCCTACATTTTCATCCCCAAGTTTCTTATCCTCCTTTGATCAGCCGCTTGGAATGGATTCAAATTGAAGAAAAGGAGCTTGGCCTGGCTGCAATTGACGTATTGACTGAAGCAAAAACCTCAATCCAGAACTTTTAAGTTCAATTTACTGAGGCACTTGATCATCTCCCACTTTGTGCAGGGACCTCCATGTATATGAAGGGACCATCCATTCTGCAAACTGAATGAAAACGGATGTATACAAGACGCCATCTCTTGTCATTGACAAACAAGTCCTATTAATTCCTACTGATATGATCGGAATTTAGCCATCTATGTTCTTGAAGAATACTAGATAAAGTTTATGCTCAAGTTAACATGGAACATTACGGCAGATCAATTGTAAATCATGTATATTGGAGAACTTTAAAGCACTCTGGACTGTGAGTCAATTAATTGCAAAAATCGAATGTGACCTTCCAGTTAGTTAATGTCAAATGCATCCGCACGTAAAACAAAATTTTGAGAAACACTAAACATATTCGAGTTTCACTGGGAAACACTGATAAAGATTTTCTTTTCCCACCTTTGGCCAGATCAATTGGTAAGACAAAAAAAAAAAAAAAGTTACTGAGAAACTGCAACCTTGGTGGAGTTTGTGCCTAGAGTAGGGGATGTTTCTTGACTGTATACTGACCGTAGCTTGTCAAATGATTTAGCATAGATAATGCTAGCAACCAAGAACTGCAGGACATAAACAATTATGCAGAACTCAGCATGCGTCGTTACATTCGACTGCAAGATGATTTAAGAACTGTCAAGCTTGCTTTATGAGGAATAAGAAGACCCACTGCCAGCACACTCATAAAATCACTCCGAAAGGGGCTTTGACCATTTGTCCCAAAGCTGCAAATTTCAACATAATTCAGCATTGTTGTAAAACATTAGTCACAAAGCCGTGAGACTTTGACCTGAGCAAAAGCCGGATTTTCGCATTAGTTCTATACTCTCGGCAATTGTGGATCCAGCAGTCCCAACAAAACCAAGCTGAAGCACAGCTGCAAATGGTCTCCTCTAAATAGAGTAGTACATCAGGTAATCTCTGAAAGGGACAATGCTTTTTAACAATGTTATCCTCAGAGCTGAGGCCAGGACCCTTAGCCATGAGTTTTTTGGCTAACTCTCTCACCAACTCATCTTCCTCTTTCAGGAAATGCAGCTTATACTGATGTGAATCGCTGGCCAATTCCCCCAAGTAAGTGTCAGTCCAGTTACCTTCAGGAAGATCAGTCATTAGGAAAATACGGATAGGGAGAGTTCCTTCCTTCCTTAAAGATTCTAGTTTTTGTTTTAACCCAAGAAAAGTAGCTTTCCAATGGTTCTTGAACTGCCCATCTAGCAATCTGAGTTGTGCACAAAGAAAAGGATCCTGTATGTTCACATGAGCATACTTCTTTCCAGCACTTGTGATTCCTGGGGCAAAGGGAATAAACTTGATCTTCTCAATCAAAGATTGCAGCCTTTGATCCCCAGGAGCTTCATGGACATCCATGTATAGTTCAGAACCTTTGTATGGGGATGTAAAAAGGCTTCCAAACACCAGCAGAGAGGATGATTCAGCTTCAGAGCCAGGTCCAAGGGTCTTATATACATCCCGACGTCTTCGAACATACGTTATTTTCTTTTTCTTCTTGAGTTGCTCATCAGGTTGGAATGAATCCAACGTCCCATCCTTATCACCATTTTGGTAAGTCCATACTGTAGTCCTGCAGTCTTCCTCAACTGCGTATAAGCACTTGTCCACATTACCGATAAGTCCAGACAGCAGAGATCCGCATTGCTTCAGGCTGTCAAGAAAAGGAGACTGCAACTTCGATTCGTTGAAGCAAGCAAAATCTATGTTGACACCACACCATAGGGACACAAAATCTGTGAGATCTATTACTCGAAGAAGAGAGGAAGGAAACTAATGGTGATATGTCCATAATTTCTGCAATGGAGACATACCTGCAACAAGGGAAATACATAATATCACAAAATGACTAAGTGAAGAGTCATTTCATTATATAATTTCACATAATGACTAAGTGAGGAGTACATTTTATTATATAATTTCACTGAACCTATGCCAAGCAACAAAATCTTATTCAAAAAACAATAGTTCTTCCTACGAGAAAGAGGTGGGAATTTCATGATTATACAAGTAGAGAAGAAACTGGATTGATAAAAGTAGAAATTTTTTTCTGTTTTGTTGTGTACTTAATTCACAAATATCCAAAATGAATTAATAAAAGCACTAATTTACATCTGTTTCTTCTTTCCATCAATTCGTTTGCCAAGCAAACATAAAAGGCAAACAAGTTCTGTGCTCGGTAAATTTGGAATGAAAGAGCGACTACTAACCTTCCACCCTGAATGAGCTCAACCACATGATTCCAAACCGAGATCCGAATCTCACTTGGACCCAGAACCCGGAACTTGGGGCAGCTACCCAAAACTACGGCATGGTGATCCAAAACTGGAGGAACAATCAAGGTTCGATTTAATATCCCCGCCATTAAAATAGCATTTTTGAACTCCGAAAGCTGATTGCTGAACCCACTGTGTGGTGCATACCATAGGAACTTCTCTCCTAGGGTTAGCGATTTGCTGGTACATCGTGGAGAATCAGATTTTGAAGTTTTGGATGAGATGGGGAAGAGAGAATTGGGAGTGAGAGAGTAGTAGGAGAAGAGGACGACGAAGGAGATGAGAAGGGTCAGCAGAGAGAGATGGACGCCAGGAGACCTGTACTGGGATTTCTTGTTGGGCCACCCTCTGTTTTGTCTACTCGGATTCATGGCCTTGTCGCTCTGCGAGTACTGGGCTGGGAAACGCTGAGGCATCCTTATGAAATTAATCCAGGATTTTCATTTGCACTTCGGCTTAAACTTTTCTCTTGTCAATTATACCCTTCTTTTTTAACCTTTATATCTTGCCAAGCACTCAAACTTGCATCCGTGCTTGCTCGTTTTCCACTACAGATTAATTCTAGTTTTCCAAAGTTATAACACAAACAGTAACACTTTCTGATGCTACATTATGTCTAAAAAATATGTACATTATCGGACATTTATTTGCACCCTCGGACATTTTTCATGGAGCTGCTTATTAGGTTTAGAGGTAACGCAACTAAGATGTCATACATAATCACCTTTCCATGACAACCGAGAAAACAAAAAGCTTGATACAAATAGAAAAAGTATAAGTAACCTTACAAAAGACGCTACTGCCTAAAACCAAAGAACTGGATAGATTAATGACTAAAAAGAAAACCAGAACGCTTATTAAGGCTGACCCTCTAACAAATATATAATTAAATCCACACCAGACTGCACAACATTAGTCCTGTATTAACCTATAATGTTCATGACACCAAGTTGGCCTAAAATCTTAATCTAAGTGAAAGCTGCTACTTAAACTGCATGTATCACACTGCCATTTATATTTGAACCTCCAGAGGCTGGATTTGCATGAAAAGCTGACTGCCGAGAGGATCCTTCAAGGAGTTTTAAAGAAAGCGAGGAGGGGCCAGAGTCACCAACTGATTCTCCTAAGCTCAGTTTCGACATGCCAACCAGCTCATCAACATTGATCAGGCTTTTTGAATGTACTGCTGTTGGTTTCAGCACCTGATGCTTGTCCATTTTGGCAGGCGCTGTTGTGTATCCTGACCACATAGGCAGGGGAAATGGGAAGAAAGGTGAATAACATGCAGGATATATCACCGGGTAAGATGATTGTGATTGCGAGCTATCTGGCTTTGACGGGGTGGACTCTCCATCATTTGAATTAGTGGAATCCATTGATTCACATTCTTCATCAAGTGCTGGAGCAGCAGATAATATGTCATTACTTTCTGTTTCAGCCTTTGGGTGATTAGCAGATAAGAAGTCTTGCGGTTCCAATGGGGTGTCAACTGACTGCAAAAGTTATCACAAAAATAAGGGCAACATAAAGTACAAGGTACACGAAAAGGAAATATATATGGTATTCTAATGCTACTCTAGAATTGGAAAGTTACACTATAAATACTGTTATATCCAGAAAAAAAATTGCAACTTATGTTATTTAAAGGTCTAGGAACAAAATAATATTCCAATGAAAGAATCTGCAGACAGAAGAAAAAAGAAAATCATTACTTAACACCTACCAGAAAGTCAGTCAATAAAACACATTTTTTTCAGTGAGAAAAAGATGAGACGGGTGGGGTGGGGGGATTCTCAAAACCAGGTACATGGATGGATACTTTACCAATATTAATGCTTGCCCTAATTTTCTTTACCATTAACCTAACACATCAGACAATCTTAACCACAACATAGCTTTATGCAGCATAAACCATGATAGTGTGATCACATGCATTCTCATACATTCGTTCATGCATAGCATTTGTAAAGAAGGGTACTAACATCATCTGCCACAATATCAAACAAGCTGGACCGTCTTTTTCTCCTAGACATATTGCTTTGCCTTATGAAATATTTCTGAGCATGACTGGCAACTTGGGTAGGCGTCCTTGATATAACATAATTGCGTGCAATTCCACGCCAATCACCTTTGCCAAGCTTCTGCAACCCAAGTAAGAACATCCTATGTTCCTCTTCAGTCCACGGCACACCTGCAATATCAAAATATTAGTCACTCAATAAACATGCATTATATAGAATAAGCTTGTTCTTCTTCTGTTTTTTCTTTCTTTCATTATTCTTGGGGAGGTGGGTGTGTGTGGAGACATTGTCACTTTGTATAGTCCAAAGTCCAAACTGATAAATGATCTTTATCTATTGGAATCTCCTGGCTCCTGCCCTTTAAGAACAAAGGTGGAGGATAGAAAGTTATGCTGTACTTCCCTATGCCAGTAGAACACAGCACCCATATGTTTGAACCCTTATCCTTGTTCTCTACCCCTAGTTTATTTGGGAAGGAAGCTATTTTCTAGTTTCTAGTGAAATTTAAACACGCATTGCCAACATGCCAACTAAAACAATACAAGCCATCCTTTCCACCTTCACAAAACACGCAAGAAACCTCCAACAACGAGTCCCAGTATATTCATATAAACTCAATTCCTCTGCATGTTCGATTTAGCTCAAGTATATTCACTGGTGTCCAAGCCCAAAATCCTTAGACATACCCTGCAGCTACAGGCCCCTTAATTGCCTGAGGAAAGGTGCCAAAATATACCTATACTTTCATAAATTGAATCTACTCCAGAGTTCGTAAATCATTTATATTTACACCACATAACCATTGCTTTTGGCACTTAAGGAATCAGGTTGTCTCTCCCAAAGGGAAGCCCATACACCACCACTCACCCACTCACAGCCTGCCCCACCCTTCGAGTTGCCACATGAGCTTAATAGCTGGTATAAAAAGCACTTGACTTGAATTTTCAATAACATCAATCATGTTACTAACGAGTAAGCCAATTCAATCTTACAACTTCGCAGCCAAGCAAGTTTTTCACCAAAATCCAATTTTTCAGTTATAAAAGGAATGAATGTCGTATGGACTACACCCTTATATTTTCTAGACTCACATACACATGACAACAATAAATCCAGATAAACATTTACGGAAATAATAAATACTACTCCTTAGATGAAAGCCACCAGTAACAAACTGAAGTCAGAGGATTAACACAATAACCTTTCTTTATCTCAAATAATTTCCATTATGATCACAATATCGCTTACAAAACACAAAAAATCACAACTTTTTTTAAACCAAAAAAAAAAAAAAAACTAAATAAAACCTTTTTTCCTTTCACGACAACTTGACGACGAGCCGGGAACGAAATCCTCGGAGGCATATCCGTCCGGTGCCACGCTGTGATCAGGCGTCTCCCCGGGAGAACCCGGATTAAGAGACCCAGTGTGGAGACCCGAACTCGTCCCAGCATAGTGGCTCAGATTGCCCATACTGGCACTCTTTCGGATCGACCCATCTGTCAATCGGACTCCAAAAAGCTTGACTACACGATTGGGACATGTCCTCGAGTTGTGTCCATTATGGCTGCAATGAGAGCATTTCCGAGTCATGGTAGAAGATCAGATCGGACTAGATAAGATTCGCCTTCGTAGCTTCCGTGATTATGAAGGATATTCGGATCCAATAGATCCGACTTACATGATCCGAGAGAGAAAAAAGCTTCGGTTTTCGGTAGACTGAATTTTTAATGTTTTCTCTCCCTGGCAAATGGGAGAGAGACAAAGAAACACTATCTATATATCTCGTCGTACATAACGAACAACAATAGAACTATGTCGTTAAATTCTGGCCGTTGATTAAACTCTTGATTAGTCCTTTTCGTTGATGCTTGTAATAGGCTTACGTAAGTGTTTTTTTTTTTTGTTTTTTTTTTTCATTTCTTCCTATTTCTATGTCACTTCTAATTTTGTTTTTAATTCTCGATTAATAAAATTTATTTACTTATTTTATTCATTAAAAACATAACTACGTTCTTAATTTTACTTAACTTTCTTTGAGTAAGATTGATGAAAATTATCTTAAATTCATAAAAAATAAATAAATTTTCATGTGTAGAATTAAGTCCATTATAAATAAAATTCATTTTTAAAGAAATATAATATAGTAAATAAGTAAACGAACTTGGACATGTGGACGGTGGGGGTAGTCCTCAGATCTTGGTTTATTTAAGATTTCATGGTGGCCGTACACGTGGGAATATTTTGAAAAGGATATTTCTAGCGTATAATAGCATATAGGATTATCTGATCTGACTACAAAAGCTTAACGCCTTAACCACCTAATCCAATTTCAGAGACAAATTTTTTATTTTTGCTAAGAATTTCAGAGACAATTTTTATAAGCCGCTAAACACACCTTAATTATTCATCAATTTTTATTGCTGGAGCTGGAGTCAGTGGAGTGGCCCTCCGCCAAGTCAAAGGAAAAGCTTTGAAATATTGCAGTCTTCGGATTTGATCCAAATCATCCAATGGCGATCTGCTTGCCACTAAATAAGATTTTCGTAAGAATAATTAAATTCTGAATATCAACTCTGTATTTCTCCATGCACATAGGCCACAGCATTACATATATAATTTTTTTTTTTTGGCTCAGATACACATATAATTTGTTGATAATGAAAGTTGTATCACCTCTCAAAAGAAAAATAATAATAATAATGAAGCAATTTCTATTATCTTTGCCCAATACAAATGTGATAGGGTGAGTTACTTTTACAGAGACAATTCTTTACTTACTATTATGAAGAATGTAGTTTATAGTTACACCAAGGCTGAGAGAAAGGGGAACTGGTTGGTCTCCCTACTCTGTAAAACCTCTTAGAAGCAGGACTTGTTGTCAATAAATTCACCTGCCTATTCAAAATATTTCAGCTGTCCCTTCTTGGGAGCCTTGTGTCCTGTTTATTGAGTCCTTTGTATCCTTACGATTTACGAAGCAAATGTGGCTTTCAATCTCTCCCCGAGGTAGTCCCCGCTGCGGACTGGCGGAAACCTGCACCAACAATTCACAAGTATTTTCTCATATTTTTGGAAATATGATAAGAAAATGAAGCATAAATAACTTCTTTTTAATATAATATTATCGAGTGGAAATGAATCAAACAACCCAGGCAACTATAAGTTTGAAGTAAAATCACATGGCATGTTTGCAGACGATCTTTAATACAAAACTCAAATTATGTCTACATGAGAAAAGTTTTGGATAGCCTAGCTCTGCTTAATCTGTACTACTAAGCAAATTCCTTTTGAAGGAAAGGGAATTGTATTGAATTTTGACTTAACAATGGAGAATGCTCAGAAGCTAATTTCTCTTGATAGGAGTAAACAAATTTATGTATACCTTGGGGGAGATGACTCATTGCAACAACTCTTAAGGCATTCCACCACACAGTCAGGGTCAGGATTTAAGAATAAAGCTGCCTGAGACATTGGATAACTTTCAATTAAAAAAATAAAAAATGAAAAACTGAAATTAGAGACCTTGGCCATGTTCTCTATAAAGGTAAAACTAATAGAGAGCATCTATGTTATTCAGTGTACATCATGCGAATTTATAGTAACATCTATAGCTGTGGATGCAACCCTGTAACTGTTACATCATGTTCCTATTGTGGTAACAGCAGAAGTACAGCTTGAACTAGATGGTCCATACTTGCAACAGCTGAACTTTTTCTCATAGTAATTGGCCCAAATAGAATCTCACTTCAATTTCAAATCAGTCTCTCATGCATTCCCATTGGGTCAATCTACCACGATATAAAATATCCAGTGTGAACAGTGAAGTGCACTCCTACTTGTCAAACAGGTAAGTCCTTGTAAGATCTGATTCAAGATGATGGAATCAAGAAAGCAAAACAATAACAAGTAATAAGGAAGTGCCAAGTGATTACAGAGTATCGTTCTTTTCCAGCTGGCAAAACTCTATGCAATGTTGACCTACAAAATAGTGATATCTAAAAGAAATAAGAACCTGTTCAATAAGTAAGATAAATTTCCATTCCAAAGGTTTAACAAGCTCTTTTATTCAATGAGGAAAAGGAGTAGCTCTTCGAATTGACAGAATGACAGATTAACCTGTACAAACAATTAGTCCACCTCTCCATCATGTCCCCCATGTTAATGATAAAGGCCCTGCAGTTTAAAACTCAATTTCATTTCATGCCGATGCAATAATAGAAACTAGTAAGTTTTCAGGAAAAAGATCACAGGGAAACTTCTATTGGTTCCAAGACACAAACAGTGTCTGTGTTAAGAGTTAAGACTTACAAGGCACCATCTGCAATTGGTATCTATCATAAAAAATTTCCTCAGGTAATTGTAGTAACTCAATCAGATAATTTACATTAAATATCAGAAAATTACACTAGCATTAATTCCTTGAAAAAAATTGTGTGGTATGGACTCACCCCTCCACATGAGGCAAATCCTCCCATACTTGCGGTTGCTTGAATTTTTCCTTGCAGATCTTTGCAAATGAAAATTTAGCTCAGTGCATTAGATAATCAGACAGTAAGTATTCTAAGGAATCACAGATCAGTATTACAATAATTTTTGAAAAAAGGAAACCTGAAGTCCTTGAACACCATCAGGTTGCGAGGAAGAGTAAGCATGCCATAATCTGAATGAGCAGAGGCCGCATATATCTCTTCACCATAAGATCCAATGTCACCTGAAATAAAAATTAATCTTCAACAGCGTAGAAGAGAGTCATAACTTCAAAAGGTCTAGAATCAAAGAAAGAACTCGTTAAACTAGTTGAGGGGACTTCAAATTCTAACACTTCATAGATAAAGCAGGGTATCTGAATCAGCGATCTGACCTCATATCTACCAAGTTAGATGACCTTCCAAAAAAGCGTGAACTATCTTGAAGATGAACTAACAAGGTTCTGGGTCCTAATGTTAAATCTAGAGGTCAATAGTTCTTTTTGGCGCATCAGCGATATCACCCAAACATGTATCAGTGCCACATTTCATATAAACAAACTAAGCAATCTACTCTAGCTTTGAAAAAGCTCTATGGTTGACAGTCAATTCTCCATTCTGTGACTTTTATGTTGATTTATGTAATGCATAAGAATACAATTAAGATTCATGAGCAAACATGCCCCACAAACCCAATGCCAGAGCCCATAGGCAAGATATTTAAGCAGATAAGTTTATCTTTTTCTTAATTAACGGTGAGTGTTTTACACTATCAAACTCTACTGTAACAAATGAGGTATAATGTTGATTCTGCATTCAAGAAGAACCTTACTATGAAGATGCATAGGTGTGCTGGGTTTCAGAGCATATTTTTTGCATTGTTTTGTATGATCTGTTATTAGGGAGCTAATACTTATGCATAGTTTGTGCCAATCAAGGTTAGCTATCTGAATCCTGAATATAGCAAAAATAAAACTGGCAAAATGCTTGTACATCCTGGCAGAAGTTGGTAGGGCAGAGAACAAGAACTGGTTAATTTAGATTGATTGTTCTTGTAATCCCGAATAGTCATTTAAATTGCAACTGCCCCAACGTAAGGAAATCTGAAGAAGCCATATTGTGCAACTAAACCTGGATAATGCAAAAGGCGGACGAAAGCTGTCGGTTTTACCAAGCCTCCTACTTTCTCAAGAAATCTTCGTCCAAGTTCAGTGACAGGGCAATTAGAGACGCTAGCTGTTTTCCAGCACCGCTGTTGCAGCGAAACAAATCATTTTTTAGGACTTCAATAAATATTATAAAATTTGGGATTACTACAAGAAAATAAATAAATTTTGGATTATCTGCTGTCCATACCGAGAGACTAAATCGACAACAGAAATACAAGTAAGATAGTGTGGTTCTCAAAATACATATGCATTAAACACTTCCTCTGCATAAATCTGTATGCCAAACAACAATCATATAGGACAGAAATAAAAAGCTACAAATATTCATATGGCCATTTGTTTTTAGGTTTTGGTGGAAAGTTTCCAGTAAGTAGCCATCTTAGTTCATAATACAAAATGCTTGAACACAAATTTAACATTGAGGGGGAAGTAAAGCTTACAAGGCTTTCCTGTAGAAGGACTCCACTGTTGATCTCCAATTCGGTAGAATTTCTGGAGTACCCTTGCCAGGACATTATCTCAAGTAAAGCTCAATGAAAAAGTTACCCAAAATAATAATAATGAAACATACAAAAGTTTGTACTTAATACAGTTAACATCAAAATTAATATGGGAATTGCTCGAAAATAAGGAATTATACCTTTTGAAGGCCATTGATTCAAATCAGAATTTGTAGAATCTCCTATGGGACCGATATAAAAACTCTCTTTTGAATCACCTGATTTTAACATAGTAAATGATTAAAAAATTATTCTTCCCTTTCTTAAAAAAAGCGAGGTGATGTAATAGTAAACCCAAGAGTGCCACTGGAGAGTTTTCTACGCTACCTGAAATAAAATATTAAATTGAAAATAGTAAACCCAAGAGTACCTCTGGAGCTTGAAGCGGGATCTGGGCTTTCAGCATACATAGCCGTGTAACCTCTATGTTCCTTGTGATCCAATTCCATCTTTTTTTCTACATGCAACGAGAAGAACTTCCTACTCTCATCAAACACTTTGCCAATCAACTCTTTCTCCACTCCATGGTTCACCAGGTAAAAGAAACCATACTCAATGCAAGCCTATGACACAATTCACAACATTAACACATCGAAAACATCTGTATGATTTCCGAAAATAATTTACGGGTAGCAGAAATCGATGATTTTTAAATCAAAATCACGAACCTGGCGAATTGTTTTGGCAGTGGAATTGCGGTCCGGTGAGGACAGGTCTATGATTGGGAGTTTCAAAGTTGCCGTCATTTCCTTTCCTCCTTCCTCAATCTGCTAAATGCTAAGGATGTTGCCGATAGTTCATTTTCAGAGAAATGCAATATTTGAGAGGACTAGCTTCATCGAATTCCTCAGCCGACTGACGTGCACTGCTGAGGTTCACTCATCTTCTCAAATTGTGTCAATTCTGGTCTCTGGACTCAGCTAATGCATGAAATCATTTTCATGGAAACCTGTTTAGTTTTGTCGGATTCCTTAGCAAGGACACAGGCCATTGACATTACCATCAAAGCGTACCTTACCTCCTTTTTCTAATAATCAATAAATTATGTAAAAATGACATTTGGACCCGATTCAATCCGGTTTTGACCCAAAGCCATTTTGTCCCAAATCGAACTAACTAAAAATGATTCGTGAACTATGTCGGATGTATTGAACCTGGAATTTTTATTTTTATTTTTGTGTGCGCGCGCTCGTGCAAATTTATTGATTTATAAAAATAAGATCTACTTTATATTACAATATTAATTCAAAAAATTAATTATTGCAATTAACCCTGGAAAAAATATGATATGATATTACCTAAAGTCAAATTTTCTCTTAATTTTAAAGAATTAAATTCTTCAATAAACTTTATCGAATCAAAATTCTTAGTTTCATTCTACAAAAATAATTTCTGAATTTATGTCTCTTTATTTCTTTATATAAATTCATTAATACCTAAATAAAGTCAAATTTCTTAATTTCATGTTATAAAAAATAATTTCTTAATTTTAGAGAAAATTTCTTAATCAAGTCTCATAATTTTTTTATTTTAATTATTCAACTCTTTTGATATTGTTATAAATTATTCTTATTTTGCGGTGCTCTTTTTTTTTTTCTTAAATAAACTAGTAACTAATTAATAATAATACATAGTTCTTATAAATGAAGATAAATTAGTACAACAAACATAAGTAAACTTGAGGAGAAAAAAGAAGAAGATCGAATTGATTCGATATGACCAAATCCAATTTATGAACCTACGAGTCATGATCTAATCCAATCCGAACTGGGATTGAAGTTCAACATAGTGGATAATAATCCAATTTACTATAATCCCTAAAAATGTAATTATTTCATTAATTTTTTAGATATTAGAATATCAAATTGGTTCAATCTAACCCATCTAATTCATCTAAGAATCATGATTTGATCCAATCTAGATTGGGATTGAGATTCAACATAGTAGATAATAATCCAATATATTATATTTTTAAAAAATATGATTATTTTATTGAGTTTTTAGATTTAAATTTTCTTGAGAATGTCTGGTAAATAACTAAATATATCATTATAAATTTTCTAGGTGTGAATGGACTCAAACTAAGACTTATTTTACTTTGAAATTTGTGTTTGTGAAGTGGAGATTATGAAAATTGTTTTCTAATTTAATTTGATAAAAACTAATTATTTAAAAAATGAACAAAAACATAATTAGTTATTAGAAGAATTATTTTAAAATAAGATAAAATTAATATTCTGAAATTTTAGAAATAAAGTGAATAATTTTTTTTATTTCTTTCTATGTCAAGAAATTAATATACTATTATCCATTTATTCGAAAAGAGAGAAAAAAATGTTTGTTAAAAGAATAAATAATGAAAAATTTAATTTAAAGAGAGATTAAAACAGAGAAGAGACATCTTCCTATTATAACAATATAGATAAATCATTTTTCTTTAAGTATTTAAAATTTTGAAATGTACCAAAAAAAAAAAATTACTGTTAACTCGACCATCAGTATCTACTCTTTAAAAAGATACCAGTTAAAAAATCATACAATAAGAAACTTTTGCCAATGCAGTGGCATCACGTCTCTGGAAATTGAGCATGTAGACACCTTGCAACAAAAAAAATAAAAAAATTGGTCAAATACAACTTGTCAGCTCACAGATATTCTCAGCCTTGACCAACCACTTCTCGAATTTTTCTCGTATGATAAAATACGATTCATCAACTTGATTGCCAAAAAAAAAAAAAAGGACCATCAAAAGTGGGATCGTTCCCTACTGCATGATGTTAACTACAGAAAAGGATTTCTGTGCTTTCATCTCTTGGACAATCTGCTTCTTCTAAATCTCCTAGTTGGAGTAACATGATGTGCAATTCCCATGGCTCTCTCTAGACCCTGCTCTTCCTCCTCGTCGCTGGTTTCATCTGATCTCCATCTTGGCCCGCCATCAGTGTTTCTGTCCTCAAAAGTCGAGCCGTTCTCAACATGGCTGAAGTTTGGGAAGCATACAGAAAAGGGTGGTCACCAAAGAGCAATAGCAAGTGAGGCTAAAGAAACAGGAGATTAGATAATTACCTGCAAGAGGCGTCCATTAGATCATCCGGGGATACCATAATCCAAGGTCTAACTTCTCTATCAGGCTGGGCAATTTTAGTAGATGTATTTGGGTCTAGGTCCCGTGCAAAATCTTTAGAAAACTCACGGTTTCTGGTGGTTCTAGTATAAGAATTAGCAGTAGCCCTGTACGAATTTAGAGGACTAGTATATCGATTTTGGAAAAGGATCCCATTTTGTTCAGCTGCCGGGGAGAGTTTGCCAAATATATTATATGTTGGATTGCCTGCCGAGCTTCTGTTCTTTCCCTTAAAAGGGGAGGTATCCATGAAATTGGTTTGATGAGTCCTAGGACTTACGGTGCTATCATATCTGAAACTATCTTCTATGCTTCCAAGCGGCATCAGCCCCCTCTCAGTATTGGAAACTAACCGTTCATGAGATGAACCAAAGTTGCTGAATTCTGAACCAAAACTGTAGACAGACCCACCTAATCTTGATGCAGTTTCAAAAATTGATGGCCTCAAGAAACCGGAAGTGTGATCTGTATGTAGCAGATAAGAAGAATTAGCAGATGAAGGAATCAGTAAACTGATCGATTTTGGATCCTGTATATCTGGCAGATCAGCTTTTTCTGGGATTTCAGCTTCCTCTTGAGAAGGAACAGCAGGCTCAGGCAATTTCCCACTCCTCAATTGTTGCCGCTTGACTTCTGGCAACAACTCTAAGCTTTTATCCTGTTTTGAAAACGTTTCATTACTTCAAATGTTATTTACAAGAAAATTCTACATCTGCTAGAAGTCCTAAAAGTTAAATCCTTGCTAACTGACATGATAGTTGAGATGTCATGCACATTATAATATCCATACTTTATGGACTTAGATAAGTACAAAACAATCAAGTAATATACATCTAAGACTCGGTACAAACAGCCAAACTTAGGCTCATTTGGCTAGAGGGAAATGGAGGGCGAGGAAATAAGAGAAGGGGACAGGTACCCATACCATTTTCCCTAGTTTAGGAGTTTTTTTTTTAAGGAGAGAGAGGAAATAGAGGGTGTACCTTTCTAAATCCCTCTAAAGTCCACTATTTTAATTCTTCTAAATTGGGAAAACTTTGAGAGAAATGAATAAAAACATATTATAATTTTTATTTGTAAGTGACTAACATACTCTTATTCTTTTTATAAATACCTACTAATATTCAAATAAGACATTTTAAGAATATAATTGTAAAATTATATAATAATATATCCTCTCCTCCTTTCTCCCTAACTTCCAAACAAAAAATGTACCTTACCCTTTTCTCTCCTCTCCCCCCAAACTCCCAAATATACCCTTGATATTTGTTCAGAAAAATAACCTAGTAATAAACCTACTAATTAGGGCAATCAGCATCACTCTTTATTTTGTAGAATTTATCATCAACGCAAATTACTATGCCTAGCCTGTCTTGCATCCGCACAAAATCATTCTAATTTCTAACTCTCCAAATTTACTTACAGCCAAAACAAAGCTTTCACTTATGACAATCTACATAATTTTTGAGCAGTATGTACCCATTTTTCCATATGATGTGAACACTCAAATATGGTTTATAATTAACAAGTGAAGATACCAGAAAAACTAGCATTCCTACCATGCTAGATTTAAGTTTGTAAGGACAAACACATTTAAATCACTTACAACCAGAGTGGCTCTCCAGTGACCGGTTAATGTTATTCTAGGTTAGAACTTCCTCGGCAACATAGTTCTTTGAAATGAAGTCCTGCTCCACTGTTTGAAGTTTAAGATGAACTTGAAATGCCTCGGCATACCTGTTAGCGCTGAAATGGAAGTAAAAAAACAAATAATGAGAAACAAAGACATGGTTTTAAGCTAAGAATTTTTTGTAGCCTTTCAAGAAGCTAAAAGGAAAAGGTCCATAAATTTTCACTTTCTTAGAGGATGTAACCTAGACATAATTTATAGTATCCTGGCAGTGATATGTGAACTGCTATAACAATAGCAGCATAGCACCATAAAAGGAAAGTAACACAACTAATTTCCAAGCTGACTTTTGCTTATATTAGGCACACAACCCAAAAGAAAAGGAAAACAGATACCGAGTCTGGCATGAAAGTATGTATATGTATAACAGCATACATCATGGTACACATACCTACTTGAGAATCTGACGTGTTGACCACAAAAAGTTAACAAAACTAATTATGAGATAGACAAATGACACTTTTTTAAGGCACAAGGTGGAAAAGTTGAACAGACCACAACAGAGCTGGTAAAGAGAATCTTTTGTTGATGTATCATTTGATGCATATGAAATGAAATACTTTGTACTAGGGGATAAGTAAATGTTTAATCCAAAGTGGTTCTTGACTTCTTGTCCTTACCCAAGATGAAAAATAAATAACTAAACAAATGCTTAGTATGAATTAACAGCTGGTCAACAGTGTAGCTGTACTTATATTTGTGTGACCAAGGATTTATCAGAAAACCATGTATGTGTGAAACAAAGCAGAATCAAAATCATTAGCATAGAGCTGTAGAATCTGGAATAAAAACAGTAAAGCAATGACGGTTATGTACAAGACAGACTATCATGAACATAAGTCAGTAGTATCAACCTTATATTGAATCAGCATCTCAACTTTGACAGACTTACCTGAATATAAAACACAACAAGAAGACTTCCAGTAGTTCTCAAGGGGTCTTCAACAGCATAGTCAAAGAGGCAGGTATGGATGTGTTTTTCCTCATCAGAATTCCAGGGTAGTGCTATCAAACATTCCACCAAATTCCTCCTAATGCAAAGGCAACAAATTTCAGTCACCAATATCTCCACCCAGTCTGCCCAACTACTGCCTTCACCTTTTAAATGGGCAGTTGCACCCCCAGATGGTCCATAATTCAACTTATTTTCCCTAACTCTGGTGCAAAGCATTCTCTGATGCATAAATGCTTCAGTTAGAAGCCCACATTCAACCCTCACACGGACTGCAGTAACAGCCTCACCAAGTGAAACCATCTGTGATCCACCATCACGCGCAGACCACCGTAAAACCATAAGGGCTGTATCAGGGCTATCCCTCTCTAAAAGAACTTCTGCAATCTTAGGATGAGTTGCTGGGCCTGATATATTTCTGGAAGAAGGCGACAAGCTTCCTAGGCAGTATAACAATTTATATATTACTATGAAGGGGATGAAAAAAAAGTGTGCTGCATTGACATTCGAACATTTAACATGCATCAACATTTTTATAAAAGAACCAAATGACAGAACGAGTCTTCAATTCTTCAAATAGAGCCACAGGAATAAATGGCATCTTTTATTTTACCAAACCCTTCCCATTTTCCAATTGAAGTCTTCTTTGTTAAAAATACAAAAGTTTCCATATTGTTCAGCTTGAGTTGAAGAAAATTTACTCACTATTGAAAAGGAGAGGCAGTAATCATAGCCTAAGTTACTCAGAGGCATTTGACAGTATAAACTTATTAATGTATCAACATTCTTACTTGATTTCTATAGGTTTCAAGGAAAGAAAAATGCAAGATGTGATCCACTTTTCGGGTGACATTAATGACCATGAACTGCTTTCATGAAAGCAAAAGGTGCATCCTAAAAGTCATTTCCAAGACTTATATAACTACACTGGGTTACTAGTGAACTGTAAATCTCATCCTGGCAAAGATCAAGGATTCCAATTATCACTCGCCAGCACTTGAAGTAAATGTCTGAAAACAAAATTTTGAACACAATTGAGGGGAGATTTTATCTAATGCCTTGAAAGAAAAAAAAAATTAGACTAGGTACCAAATTATGCAAAACTTACCTGTAAAGCAACAAAATTTTGAATACAAGGAGATTTTATCTAATGCCTTGAAAGAAAAAAGAAGAAGCATTAGACTAGGTACTAAATTATGCAAAACATACCTGTAAAGCATCATCTGTGGTATCATCGAGAAGGTTAAAGATCAGGGATTCCAATAATGAGTGCCTGGTGATACTAAAAGTAGCTGCAAAGTCCTCTATTATGCCTCTCCATTCTTCATCACAAATTGTCCAATGCCGATCAAACAAATAATAGAGAAACTATGTAAATTAAGGAAATATGGAAGAAAGAAAAAAACATTTGTCTAAATATTATACTCAAGAGAAAGGCTACAGGATACAATTGCTTGCTTTGCAATCACCAACTCCGAACTTCCATGTAAAAAGAGTACATCAACAGCATCTTGAAGACTTTTAAAGGGATAGTAATCAGCCATTTCCTTTACTCCATTCTTAAGCAAGGATGCAACTTCTATTTCTTCCTCCAATTTCTAGGGTTAATCCCTGTTCCATACCAAGATTAGCTAGTGCATCTTCAATGAATAGGGAAACATTCTGTCTGGTGGACTCTAAAGAGGGATTTACTGCATCCGGCCATGCTCGCTTGATTGCCGCCTGATCTGCGTTCACGAACAGCAGAATCCCATAATGCGCTATCCTTATAACGAGATCTAACATTCTCCAAAAATTGGTGTCTTATACACCATATCATAATCTCCAGATGCTGGTGGGAAACAAAGTTCGAAAATACATGAGTAAAAATGTGATTAGCTTCCCCCTCCCCCCTTGAGTGAGGAAGGAGTCAGAACACCCAAAGAACAGAAAACAACTACAATGGGGCAGAAGTCCCAGAATACAGTCAATAAACTCGAATGCTAATAGAACATGACCAGTAAAAAAGGAGCAAAATAGCACTTCATAGCTATCAAGAAAGGTACTGTTACAAGCCAGAACCTAATGGATTGTTGAGTTCGGTAAAAAAAAGGGTACTAAGAAATAGTAGCTATAACCTTACCATAATGACATTACATAAAGTTGAGCACGTTGAAATCAGGTTAACGTCAAACATGAAAAGAAAAACCTAACAGCGATTTTAAGTATTCCATCAAATAGAAGATTTTGCAAGCAACCAAACCTGCTTTGTCTTTAATATGCTCTCTTGAAGCTGGTGCAAATCTTGAAGATGTGCTGAATGAGTACCCTTAAAAGATGACTCCAAAACTTCAAGGACGTTAGATATGCCAGCCACATGTACAATAAACTTGAGAAGTAAACTCAACCTACTTTCCATCTCTTCAACTTTAAGATTATCTGATAAAAATTGTCAAGAAATAAGAAAGTAGTTTATAGGAACGTAAAGGTACAAAGTAATAACAGGATTTGCATTTCAAAACATTTTTGACATTTGAGGATACAAATTCCCTGTAGTTCTGTTAAGATGTTTTTGAATGTCCAGGTTGCACCAATCCTTAACCACCACTTCATCCAACAAAAACGCAATGATTGGATCACTAGACACAGCACTTTCATCCATACATACATCTGTAACATCTGTATTATCTGTTAAAGAAAATAGTGAACTCCCTGTTGACAACCACAAAAAAATAGAAGCTACAGTATAAAGAGGTGCCTTGATTAATGCCAAAAAAAGAGAGGAAAGGATAGAATTTCTTTTTGATTTTTCTAAAAATAAAACCATTCTAAAGCCCTGAATAAAAGGAAAATCTAAGTAAACAAAATAACAAAGGATACAGTGGCAAATCAGGGAAACTAAGTTATTTTCCAGTGCAACATCAAACAAAGAATAAAGGCGCTGGACATCAGTAGTTAGTTGTTTTTCCCCATCTTCTTTCTCTTTAAATCTCTCATCAAATCTTTTCGGAGACAAGGCCAGCTTCCATGCACTCATAGTAAAGGCGAAGTCTAGTGTCACTCTTTGCTATTGGAGTTCTACAAATCGGGCAAATATCACACCGTTGACTACATTCTGCACATAATGAGGCATGTCCGCATGAATTCAACACATGTTGTACATAGCTGACCACAGCTTCTCAAGTCCCTAGTTGCCCGGCAGCACTCAATCTTTGCTTCCTTGCACAAGTCAATGAGGTCAATGGATGCCAAGTGTTCCAATGCTTCCTGACATGAATTTATTTGGATGTGTTTTGCAATCAAGTTAGTAACCATCAAAATTTGGTGCACAATATTCTCTAGGCTATCCTTCCTTGGAAACATTAAAGTGAACAATTTTACCAACTATCTATCCACATACAGTTTTCCCACATTTGAATGGGTAAAGTGAGACTCTTTATTGGTACACCCTAATAGTTAAGACCTTTGAAAGGGATTACCAGAGAGCTCAGAGTTCGATATTTGATGCACTGTGAATTTCATATAATTCCAAATAGATTCAGCTTAAGAAAATTGCTCACCATATTAACTGTCTCTGACCAACACTTGCATACAGTAAAAAGCATAAGACACATCCAGCTACCCCAATTCCTCATCAACCAAACGTGGACTGCATTTTCTAAATACTCTAATGTAGTGTACCCGCATATCAAAGGCAACTGTAGCCAACGATTAATTCTTAAACCCCTAAGTAACACCTAATCTTTCATGAATCAACACAACGGAGATAAATTTAAACAGATAAGGATGTACTGAGTAGCAGCATATTATCATTTCGAATACATAAGCCTCTTTTGAAAAAACTGAGCACTTTTTTTTTTTTTTTTTTTTTTTTATGAGGAGGGGGAAGGGGGAATAAAACCCCAAGTAAGCTTCCTGGAGAGTCGACCCTGGACCTCCTGGATAGCAGGGCATGCTAGGTGCCGCTGGACCACCCTAGCAAAACAAAAAAACTGAGCACCTTACAACATCACTATGCACGTTATCAGAAACACTGTTATCTCTACTTACAACATAGTGAAGATACTAACTTGCTAAAACACCAGAACCTAGTAAGCAGCTACGGTTTACGAAGTGGCTCTATAAGTGAAATCATAAATTTCAAAAATATTCGTACCTGGACTGCTGGGATACTGTAATTTGGTTGCAGAGGTGGGTAAGAAGATCTTGTGGCACTGCCTGCAGAGGAACTGGAAGCTACGGTGGGTCCGTTCAGCTTCCTATCCATCTCTCAGAGACTACGTGAGCTGTGAGAGAGTGTGAAAAATCGTTCCAAAACCCAAGGAGAAAGACACAATTAAATGCACGAGAAGAGCTTAGGAAAAGGCTGTAGATTAGATGTCAGTGAACGACGTCATTGGTGCTCGCAGAAGTTTCTCGCCGGGAGGGAAAGAGAGGAGGAACGTTAGACAGAGTGCTCACTGCTCACTGCTCACTGCTCACTGCTCACTGCTGCTCCCTGCACCCGGCCACGGACATTTACTTTTCTGCGTTTCTTTCGGGTTCGGAAACTCGAAATCACAATTGTTAATAAAAGAAAAAGACAGTGCCAGGGACATTAATGGGCCTAACAAAGAAATAAAAAATATATAATGGGCTTAGCCAGTTAGCCCAAAGAAGTGGACCTAATGGGAAAATATTAGAAAGTCAAGGACAGAAATTATAATATGAAGTAGAACGAACTACCAGCTTAATTAGTGTTGCTTTGCATATGTAAGAGCAAGCTCTGCCTTTGCCTATACATACACGGACAGTCTCTTCTTGTCTCTCTCTCTCTAACTTCACCAAGAAGACGAATGCCACCGCTGCTCTGTCTCACTCTCTCTCTGGTTTTCTCTCTCTACCGACTGAGGATTTTCACCTCTCTCTCTCTTGCTAGAGGATACAATTTCAGGGTAAGCGTTCTTTTAGCTTGAGTTCTGGGTGCTAAATGGCTACAGAACCAGTGAAGTCTCAGCCACTGCACAACTTCTCCCTCTCTTTCTTGAAATGGGGTGGCAAAAATCAGACTAACACCAACAACCGTTGCCGCCGTCCCATATCCGGTGACTCCTCGCTAGTCACTGCTGTCCTTGCCGATCACAACTCGGAAGCAGAATCAGAGCCCGAAACCCGATCACACCGGGTCGGATCGAGGACGTCCAGAAACCGATTTGGGTTCTCTTCATGTTACCAGGGTGATAAATCTCAGAAGCTACTGCAGCATTTAGAGACAGCAAGCAACAGCCAAACCGATGATGAAGTTGGAGGAAGAAAGAGGGAAACTGAAGAAATGGAAGCTGGAGAAACGATGCAGAAGCCTTGGAATTTGAGGCCTAGGAAGCCGATGTTTCCGAAGGGTACTTTTGAGGTTGGAGGAGGAGCTTCGAGGAATGGAGAATTCCGGGAAACGTTTCTTTCGGTTACTGCGACTCGTTCGGTTCAGCAGAGTGAGAACCCACCGCAGCCAAAATCACTTCGGTTGAGGGGTTTCTCGGAGATGCAGAGTACGGAAAGAAAAGAAAAGAGGAAGTTCTGGATCGCTCTTTCAAAGGACGAGATTGAAGAGGACATATTCGTGATGACTGGGTCGAGACCCTCTCGGAGGCCTAAGAAAAGACCCAAGATTGTGCAGAAACAGCTCGACGTATGAGTTCTTACCATCATTTTCTTTTTCGTGTTTCTGTTTTCATCATATGTCTTCTTATGGTGGCTTTGAATGAAATGATGTGGTTGCTCAAACAAAGAACTTTTATTGTTAAATTTCAGAGTGCTTTTCCTGGATTGTGGCTTGTGGGGGTCAGTGCCGACTCTTATCGGGTCACGGAATGCTCCAGCAAAGGTCGCTTTTTCTTTTCCTTCTCCTTTCTTTCTCCCCGTTTGTGTCCCTCGTTATTTTCAATGCTAAAAATCTTCATTTTACGTGTTGCAGAAATAGATATTTTTAAGGATGATGGTTACTTAATTTCTCGTACAAAGGTATGCTCTTTTTTAATTATTTATTTTCAATTTTGTGTTTGTGTGTTTAAAGGCACGGTTGGTTCTGGGGGTGGATAATTTTTTCCCAGAATACAAGTTTTTGTGATTTCCTTGTCATGTTTAGATGTAGAAACTGAGTATCTGATGATGGGTCTTGCAGGGTTACAGAAAACTAGCGCAATTGGTGAAAATGCTTCCAAAGCTTGTACCTGCAACGAATTTCTTACCTCAACCCGTCAACTGGAGGTACAATACACCAAATTTTGTAAAAAGAGGAAGTTACCAAAAGGAAAATGTTGAAAAGAAACGATTAATTTCTTTGCTTTTCCATTCTGTTGTGGTTTAGGCTAATATATGGGAGGCAAAGTTTAGTTGTTTTATTTACTAGTCACAAGTAGTATTAAGCTGTAAGCATGAAAGTACAGATGAATTAATAAAAAGAATTTACTATGTTTTATCTCACTTTATTTACCCAATCCAATACTGGGTTTAGTATGGGAGGCACTGATTGCTTCCTTGATCCGTAACAGCCCTTCTTTATCAAGAGGGACCCTGGATGAGGTTTAAAATTAATAAGTTCGCTGCATGCTTTCGACCATTATAATTTCATATTGGTAATAGCCCTTCTATATTTTCTATTGAAAATCACGGCCATTGTAGGTATTGCACTATAGGCAAAATTATTAACATTAGTAGTAGATTAGTTTTTGAACAACATTAATTGTTCGAAAACTAGTAAAAATACTTTCAAGTGCCAAAATGATTTTAGAAGTTTGATGTTTAAATATGTGGGCAAATTCTGGTATATAGTATTGTTTTTTTGTTTTTTGATTAACATGGTATTGTTTTGTTGCCTAGATATGTTTGGTATGTTTTGCTTGCTCAGGTCAGCTGGTTACAATATTTTCTGTGGGGTTTATGGTGGTTTCTAAGAGGAATCCTCCCCCACTTGGAAAACCTTGTGACGACCTGGTCTAGTCCCTTCTCTAGTAATTTCAAATTGGGGATGCCACCTCAAAGCAGTTGTAGAATGATTAACCCCAACCAAACACTATTCTTCTTGAACAATATCAAGAATCAAGTTGTTGTACTTGTGTCAAAGAATCAACTTATATTTTTGGTTTTTGTGGTGGTGCTCTCTTCTGTTCATTTTCTTTCCTAGAAAGGCTATGGTTATGCCTCCTATATGATATTTACACCATACGAAACTACAAGTCTACAACCAGTGTGTTGGATTTGTGGCTTTTAATTTTCGTTCTTAGCCTTCTAAACCATTTTCACCAGTATGTGCTTACCTTATTCAGTGTTCCAAAAAGGGCATAAAGTCACCATAAATTATCATGAATTCCTCTGTCACGTGTGGAAGATTGCATAACTATATTTAGACGACGTTGATAATAGATTGATCACTACATAGTAGTTGGCAGTGGTGGTAAACTGGAAATATGATTGTGATCATTTGTGGGTAGGCAAATACCACATTTTCTTGGTCTCTGTAACTGGCAAATAAACTACTTGTGTTCTGTATTATTTCTGCTGAATAATTGCTTTTCTTGCAGTGTCCAGAAAACATCATAAGAGCGCCATCTCTGCTCTCTCTGTTTTTCATTTTTTTTTTTTCATCTGCGTGTGTCCTTGCATTTTACAGCTAAGAACTCTGCTACTAAGTCATTTGGATATATTATTCAGAACGGAGAAAAGAACAAGTATGATGATGGTAACATCTTAGTAATACATGTAGATTCTTTCATGTTGCTCTTTCTCATTTCCTTCATAGTATATATAGGTGCCCTTTCATTTTTGTTCGTTCTCTTCCTTGATGTTTTTAGTTATTGGAAATGAAGCAACATTTTCAGGTTTTGACTGTAAACGAATCCTTGTTTGTGAGAGTAACTGCTTCATCCAAAATTCTGCTGTTATGAATGGCGAGGAATGTATGGTCCATTTTGTTTAAAAGTAGCTACATTTGTGTTTTCTGCAAGTTGACTTATGCATTGCCCATTGCCTGCATTGCGGTGATGGATCAGTAGGATTGAGATCTGGATATGTGAGTACTCGGCAATAATGGTTGAAAGAATTTATCATTTGATTCTTCATTGTTGATCCGACATCATCCTTGGTTCTAAATGATCTCAAACAGGATGTTACAGGCTTACAGCACTATGTCAATATCCGTTTTCTGCATGATGCATGTAGTATGCATGTAGTTGTGCAGATATGAAGAACTACTTTAGCCAGTTCAAGTCAGCCGCAGCAACAACCTGTATTCTTGTGTCGTGCATGGCAAGCATAGGTGTTGATTCTAAAGAAAGTGTTATCTTTCAGTAAGAAAATTTGTGATATTCTTACAAATTTTCATGGTACAACAAGAAGTACACAATATCCCTGTATCTGCAAAGAATATAATTCTTAATCTGAAAGAAGAAGAAAAGAAACAGATATGGGGCAACTCCCCCAAAGAAATGTACTTCTCTAGCAATTACTGGTCACATGGTCACAATTTGAGGATGTAAGCAAACCAATCTAGGTTCTCCTTTTAGGTAAAATAATGTGATGCTGCTGTATCTACAGATGAGAAAGCAGTTTTCCATTAAAAAATGGCTAGGTCCCATTTCCTCACCAAGAGAGAACTCTACAATAGTAGGACATTTTTCCCAAGTAAAAAGCATCAAGGAGACTTTCTATGCCTGATTGTTAACTCCTCTGTACATGAATCTGAAAACGGTGACAGACCTTCAGAAATAAGAAGACTGATCATGAATCACATTCAAATGAGCCAGTACTCTGGCAGCCAGAGATTTCATACTTCCAGTACCCCGTTGAGTTAAGTCAACTAAAGGCATCTGAGCTGAGGCTCCATACATTTGTTTGAACTCCACTAGCCGAAAAATCCTTTCCAAAGCATGTAGAGCCTTCTCCTGCAATCTGGGGGAAGGGGAACCAAGCAATGTTATCTCCTGAATTTAAAAAAGACCGGGTTCTGTTCATATTATTAAACATATGTAAAATAAAATTTAAGTTCCGTTCATTTTTATTTAAACTCTTAACTAGTATTTTATAATTCATTGTCACACTTTGAGTTTCTACCAATGATCTCTAGGCCACATTCATCCGAAGCATAGTAAGCTAGTACATTAATGGCCCCGCATCCATCAATAATGGCATAAGAGTGGACTGAACCCCATTCTATAAGCATAAATATGGGTTTTAATGTCGCTAGTTGATGTCGTTGGGCTAAGCCTTTGAGGCTCAACATTAGCTCAAAAAATATAATCATGTTCGATATTGGGCCTCCACTGTTTCAACTTCTGAAAAGTAGCCCAACTAAATGTCCTTTATCTCTGCCAAGTTTCATTTTCATATGGGCTTAGTAGTCCTTAGTCAGATTCATACTCTAAAGGCCCACAGTTTTCAGTTTCAAATTGATATATTTTTCATTTTCTATTTTTTTCGACCAAATAAATAAAAAAAACGAATTAAAGGCAATCTTCAATGTCAATTGGAAGACACCACAGCTATTTTTAATTCATGTAAATGAATATCATATCGAACCGCTTTTTGTATTATAATTAAAATGATGAGTAATCATTATAGGTGTCCTAGATCGATTTAAGCATAATTTAAAAATGTACTAAGTTTGGGTTTCAATCAAAGTTAGTCTAAGCAGGTGTAGTTCAAAGCCAGCTTAAGATTGTTCAAATCAATATAATAATGCAACTAGACCACGTTTTATACCAACGAGATTGTCCTTTATTTATTCTAGGACATAATGACATACCTGCGGGAAAAGCTAAAATTATTATTATTTTAATCCAACACGGACCTCTTATGCTTACAACCAATCAACTACTTCTACTTGTATTAGATTTGCAAATTAATAATCTTCAATTGGAGCTAAATGAATAGTATATAATATACAATCAAGAGGAAATCTTAGAAAGAAAATCAAAACTAAATATTATAGAATTTGATACTTGTTGTATATTAAAGGTTTGGTACAAATAAATTGAAAAATTTTAATTGTTCCAAAGAACAAAATAATTGGGTTAGTGTAAACAAACTGTCATGTGCTATAATAATATTCCCAATAATATTTATAATTTTTTAATTTCAAATTGTATTCATGCAAATAAGAAGAGAGTATATAGTTTAATGAAATAACATATCAGATAAACGATGGGATTAACTGTTTAAAATCACATGGTAACCAGCTAAGCCAGTCGAGGTCACATGGCCAGATACGGTGGGGCTCGCATAAATTTTTCTATAATAGAGGTGGTTGCTTTACAACTATTTCTTGCTTGTTAATGCTTTGCACGTGCACGTGTGGCGAATCCTGGAATCAGACAGCTCTCATTGTTTATTGTTTGATCATATGGCTATGGAATCTCCGCATGGATAGGTGACCGACTACGTCGGTTAAGAAGATGGCAGGAAGGAGTGGTAAAGATTTATTGGGATGTGTGTTTTGACTGTTGACTAGATCCCTTTGACCAAAAATGCACGTGAGGAGGGAACATTCTACTATTGTGCTTGGCTGTGTTTTGATTCTATTAATGGCGGTGCGCCAAGTAGATCCACGAGGAAGCCTAGATGTAAAATATTAAGAATGATAATTTGATTAATCAAAGGTGGGCCGCTTAAATATTTGCCATACTCAAAATTTAAATTTAAATTTTTAATACTTTCGAGTTTTGATAGTTCATGATGCATGGTTTAATATAAAATTATGTACAAAAACACAAATATTTTATTTTCATTGTCACAAGAAATTAAGTTTAACTCATTTCAACTAAAAGCATAAAATATACACTAGAAATAGCTCAAGTATAATTTGATAATTATTAGTTTTTTTTTAATTTTTACAAAACATGAAAAGATATAAACAATATTACAACAAAAATATTATATTAACATCAATACTATACCATGCATTTAACAAGTAATGTAATATACAAAATCTAAATAACAAGTGAAATTTATATGTGATTCTTCCACATTATATGGAAATTGTGATAAGGAACTATGTTACAGACACTAATTGGATTAATGTTAAAATCGTATAACATACCAATATTTCTATATTCGTCTTCCTTGTCATTTTCTCAAAGCAACAAAAAAAAAAAAATCTATCAAATTAATGATCATTATACTCCCAATCACATTGCAGTGGATGAAAATTATTTATTTACTGCAAAAATTTACTGGGTATTACTTTTGAAGTAAGCGACAGACATAATGGAATTGGCGTTTGGTGGGACAGAAAAATCAAAAAGAGAATCTTATGACGAGGACATGACTAAGCCAACTCAGAAGTCTAATCAGTGGAAGGGGAAGCTAACGTAATAATTGGTAATAAGAGAACAAGAATTGCAGCACGCATCAATCAACACCAATCATTGAACTACATGATGATCAAATGCAGGGCAATATGGTCAAGAAACAAAAGTAGGGTCGGATTCACGTGCTAATCACATGCGTAGTTAAACCTTGTACGTATAACTGGGAAAACAGAGATCGGGCCCATATTTGGAGTTATCTTAGTACTAACAACAAGTCCCAATTATTGCCCACTAACATGACAATTGACAAGCCATTCATGATATTTCAGGCTAAAAAAGCCATCACATATTTTCCTATTTAAATAGGCATTATTTTTGACAAAGTCTGGTTTTATTGAAATGTACTCGATTGTGACTCTGATTCATATTTGTGAAAGGACAATTTTTGTGATTGTCAAAATTTTGATATCAAAGTAATACATTCCATATTTAGATATAATAATTTATAAAAATTTAAGAGAATTAGGATAGGAGTAAATGTGAAATGTGACAACTCATAATGTTTTAAAGTGTTATATAACTTAATATAAGGAGAATTATACTATAGTATTAATTATGATAATAATAAAACTTATTATGAAAATAAATAATATGACGGTGGTAATTGCCATCATGATAATGTTCATTATGTTCAAATTAACTGTTATGACGTGTGTACATTTATGATTGGATAAGAATAATACGTTAATAGAATTACGACGTTTGGAATAGAACAAAAATGCACAAGGGAAGGGTCCTGGTTCACGTGGAATTCATATGGGGAATGAGCCTAGTACGGGAAGGAGGAGCAAGGAAAGGGAGTGGGGGTGGTGCCAAGTATGGTGGGTTGGTTTTGTCGGTTAGTGTCGTTTTGACAATAAGTGGTCCTATTAATTATTATGATGCCATTAATTAAATGATTATAAATTTTAATTATTATTTAGATGAGATCTATCAATTGGGTTTTGTGGAAAGCCGAAGCCCAAAGTGAGGGAACACGTGGGACAGCTAGGACGCACCCGTGGGGACATTGGTAATGATCATCCAACATCCTGTCTCGTTCAAAACCTAGCCCCACAACCTTAAATTATCAATACCAGCATTAAATTTAAATCCTTAACAGATTAAGTCAGTAACTTATTATAATTCTCAATATGATCTGTACACGCTCTTCATTAGTTTGCAATAGTTTTCCTGATTGGTTCCTTCTATATATGGGCGTGCAACTGAGATTACATTATTTAAGTTTGCCTAAAAATAGATAATGCAAGCAAGTGAGATTAGCATTACTTACAATTAGTACCAGTACGCCCACAAAGTGATGGGAATCATATTAGTTAGTTGCATATAGATATACAATAATTTAACGACTTTAAATTATCTAAATTATTTATTTATTAAATGATAGATGTTAAATTTTGGTTTTGATTGATTTATAATTCATTATTGGAATCTTATCTATTAGATCAAATCTCAACAAACTCGCCTCATATATATTTACACAGAATTGAAGATGTTGACCCAATTGCAATATGGGGGTAATGGAAATAATTCAACTACATAGCTTCTTCAGAATGTCCAGATAGGAATAATGGAATCCACGCGGCTTCCGAGAGCGTGGTACAAAAGGGAGCAGGGGTGTCCAAAATGATTGCAATATGGGGGTGTCGAGGCATAGAGGGACAGGATGACACACACGACTGTGTTGAGTTGCGATGTATATGGTCCCACGTGCGAACTGATTTGAGTGGTCTAAGGTATGAGAAACCACGTGTCTTGCAGCAAAACATGTTGGTCCACGTGAGTTAGTGGCAGGTTTTTCTTCAACGCTTTCCCTCATTTCCGCACCCCCCCCCCCTTCCCACGTGTATTCCACTCTCCTTTGTCTCCTTCTCTCTTTTCCTACTGCTATTTCCCGAAAAGGACACTTCTTTTTGGAAGAACCTCGGCTTTGCTTTTGGCTCCAACCATGCTTCTCTCTAGCTCCAACAGTAGAATTGTTTTGCTCCATATTTATCTCCTACTTTTAATTAAAATCTAATTTGTTTTCACTTTCAAATTTTCTTTTGTTTAAAAATATTTGAATACCAGGAATCAACTTTATAACTTCATATTACTCAGAAATATTATTTTTTGTAAAAAAAATGTACAAGACTCCCACTAATACTTATAAATCTATTTTTAAATTCTTAATTTTTTTTTTCACTATAACAGAGTCACACATTTTTCTTTTCCATTCTCGTTATTGTATAATTCTTCCTCTTGTTTGAAATTTTTTTCTCACTTTTTTGTTATTTTCATCCTAGTTCCAGTTTTTCTTGCGCAGTAAAGAAGAATAATTATCAGTTTTTAAGGTCTAACTCTATACTAAATGAAAAAATATATATATAAAAAAAAAGAAAAAGATTGGAAACATTTTTATTTGATAAAATAAACAATACATAGCTGGATAAGGGTGGCGTCAGATTAAAGCTATCCATTCTAATAACTCATCGGCTCATAGTAATAGGCATCCAATGAGTTTCTGAGGTATACAATTATCAGCTAGACCTTTCTTTGCTATCACTCTGATATAACCCATCCACTCCTTCAGCTTAATCTGGGGATAAAGAGGTCCCACGTGTACTAGTTTTATCTAAGCCGTCGATGGAGGTAATTACAGTCAATTGCAAAAGGTCTTCAGCTGCGTATGGGCCCAAGGTTCAATTTTTCTTATCAAATTGAAATTAGCATCACCAAGTCTTTAAGTTGTTTTTTTGTCTTTTTTTTTTTTAACAAGTGCAAGCACCATCATTAACTTGGTCTTGCTAGAGATTTGTAGCTTTCGGCATTATTAGGAAGTCTTAATTTCTCAATAATTTTATTGGGCTAAAGTATAAATTAATCTTAAACATACCTTTATATAAGATGACTTCTTTGGTAGTTGTATTATTTTTTGACAAATGTTAATGTAGCGGCAAATTTTGTCTCTTACTTTCATATTTTAAAGCGGCAAATTTTGTTATAAAAAAATAATACAAAACAACAAATATGTGAAAAGTCCTAAACTATTAATGTACATTATCCGTAATGTTGTCTATTTATATCTATGCTATATTAACATTTTAATTGTTACTATAGTATTTTCATAAATGTTATTTAATGTTTTAATTAAAATTATCATAAAATAATCGTGTATTAATTTTACATTTCTATTATGTTAAAAGCGTTTGATGATTTTTTTACAACTAAATTTAATTTTTTTATTAAAAAAAAATAGAGAAATAACTATTCAATACTAACATAATTATATTTGTAAATAAAGACTCTTTTTTTTCTTTCTAAATCAGTTAACAAATGAAATTAGAATAAGATTGATTATATAATTCTAAAAAAAAAATTATGATTATTTATTCAATTTAATTTCTAAGAATGTTTTTAAGTTTTTCTTTTAGTTTGAAAGAACTTCAAGCATTTATTAACTAAGCATGCACAGATTTTAGAAATATACCCATTTATCATAAGAACCTTTTGATATTCTACAAGATAATATACTCATATTTAAAAATCAATTCAATTATCAGAATTTATCAAATCACTAAATAATTACTAATTACTAAACAGTAATATTTCTATTTTCATACTCTCTTGTTATCTCTCACCCCTCTACTCTCCTACTCTCGCTCTCTCACACTCCTATTCTCTCCCATTCTCTTAATATATAAATAATTTTTTATTAAATTAGATTAAAATAAAAATATATAGAATATGCACATATGTAACACTAGAAATATATGTAAGAGTAACATGCTGATTTGAGAATATGTTGTATTTCTTAATAAATTCCTATTTATCCTAAAACACAATTGTTATTCATGTATTCATTAAATAAATAAATTATTTTAAAAGAAAATGAGAATAGTTGTCAATTATTGAGATTTCAATAGTCTTAGTGAAAAGCATTGCACACCCAAAAAAAAAAAAAAAAAAAAAACCCAGTCCTCGACTTACCAATTGGAGAACCAATAGAAGAGAGGGACAAACAAAGAATAGTTGCATTACTTTTGGGCCAAAAGCCATGATTGAGATAAATGGGGACCCCTGACGCAAAGTCATGATTGAACTTCCATCCAACCACTCCGCCCAGTCCCACCCATTTTCTCTTCTTTCTATATAAACCCCCATCACTCCTCCTCTCCATCCAATTCTTCCTCTCTTGTCTATCTAGAAAGGATCTGTTCCTTTCTCTCCAAAGTCTTGCACCCTTATACTCTAACCTCAGTCCTCTGGGCAATTACAAGGTTGTTCAAAACCAAGAACAGGTTTTGTTCTTCTGGCAGAAAAAGAATGATGGTTCAAAAAGAAGACTTGGGTCTGAGTCTGAGTTTGAGTTTCTCTCAGATTCAACCCCATCCTCTGCAGCTAAATCTAATGCCATCTTCTTCTGAGGCCAATATTCAGAAAACCTCATGGAACGAGGCTTTAACTTCTTTAGGTGTGTACCATTTGGTTTTCTATCGTTTTTTCAATGGATTCTGCATCTGCATGGCTTCAGGATCCAGATCTGGTGTCTTTTAAACAATTTCCCGAGAAACAAACGTTTTTTAGAAGAATTTCCTACTAATTTTTTTCCCGACGAACTTCAATGAGAAAAAAATGATTCCTTTTCATCTTTTAGTTGTCTTTTGTACAATTTTACAATCGTTTTCGTTGGCCCTTTTTCATTATTCTTATTCAAAACCTTATAAATCTGCTTTTAGTTTCATTTATTCTGATTCCTTTCTTAAAAATCATTTTTTTTCAATTTCACTAAATCTCACTGTTTGGCGCGCAGATCGGAACTCCGAAACATATCGAACGGAAGCCCGGTCTTTCCTCAAAGGCATCGACGTGAATCGGTTGCCTTCGACGGTTGATTGTGATGAAGAAGCCGGCGTTTCATCGCCGAACAGCACTATATCAAGTTTAAGCGGCAAGCGAAGTGAGAGGGAGGCGAACGGAGATGATTTAGATATTGAGCGAGCTTGTTCCCGAGGAATTAGTGATGAAGAAGATGATGAAACCGCAAGAAAAAAGCTCAGGCTTTCAAAGGATCAATCCGCGATTCTTGAGGAAAGCTTCAAAGAGCACAATACTCTGAACCCCGTAAGTAGTAGTGGGAAATTACTCTGCTTTTTGGGTGGTCTGTGAAATCTGTTTGGTTGCTGGGAAAGGAAGAGCTGGGGATTTGGGATTTTGAGGCTCTTTCTGATATCAAAAAGATTTGTGGGTTTTTTATTTTTGGCTTGAGAAAAGAAGAAAACTAGTTTTTTTCTTGATTTTCGTGGCAACCAAACTGTGAGAAAAGTTCGTTGGGCTCATTGGCTTATTCTTTTTAAACGATGAGGTTAATTTTGTAATTTCGTCACCAATGTTTTGTTCTTTGTTAGCAGAAGCAAAAGTTGGCATTGGCAAAGCAGCTGGGCCTTCGACCAAGACAAGTGGAAGTCTGGTTCCAGAACAGAAGGGCAAGGTGAGATATTTCAATAATCTTTCAGTGGTATTTATTATTTTGGGTTCATCTATTTCTTTTAAGATTACAAATATACCCTTTTAAAGCATCTTCATTTTTAATTTTATGAATTCATAATTTCAGAACTAAGTTGAAGCAAACCGAGGTGGACTGTGAGTTCTTGAAGAGATGTTGTGAGAATCTGACGGAGGAGAACAGGCGGCTGCAAAAGGAAGTCCAGGAGTTGAGAGCACTGAAACTTTCCCCACAGTTCTACATGCAAATGACCCCACCGACGACTCTGACCATGTGCCCTTCATGTGAGCGTGTAGCGGTCCCACCTTCCCCATCGGATGCGAACCATCCCCACAAGATGGGTCCCGCATACTCTCGTCCCATCCCCATTAATCCATGGGCAACAGCAGCTCCCATTCAGCACCGGCCGTTCGATGCCCTCCGCCCTCGATCGTAATTTTTTGTCAATCGAAGGGCATCTTGGTTATTTGGAATTTATTCCGAGAAAACGGTTGTAATAGCGTACTAATTTTATGTTGAGAAAGTCCAGGTCAAGATATGGCTGTTAGAAAAATGATTTGGTGGGTCTTCGTGTTTTGTATTATTTGACCCATCTCCATTAGTTTAGGTTTTTTTTTTTTTTTATTAGTACTAGATAAGACTTGCTTCTCCCCATCCGAGGGATTTGATGTAATCAAATTAATGTCCAATTAATTATATTAATTAATTCACTAGAATTAAGGAAATCGTGTTATAAGGTCAAAATTCAAATGAGACTTCCATTTATATATTGTGGAAAGGAAACTATAAAAAATTGTTTAGCAAAAAATTTGGAGATGTGGGAACGAATTATGAGATTGGTGGTGGACTTGTTAATAACTTGATATCTTTCAACGGAAAAAAGTCGTTTATTAGGGGCCCAAATTAGCCTTTTTAATTACGATCATATTCCTGATTTTGAGGATTATGCATAGTGTTGTATCGTTTCCTGGTGTGACAAAAAAAAGAAAAGAAAAAAGGATAGAGATATTTTGGAACATTGAATGAAAATGATTGAATTTAGAATTTCCATTCAAACCCCATTCTATTGGCTTTGTTTAGATTGATGGTGAGAATCGTAGTCTCTGTCTCATCTTGGGATGGACGATCAAAACATGCCTCTGGACTTCTTCTCAAACATGCGACTTAAGATACGTGATACGTCGGCAGCTGCCCAGACGTCCCGGCGGTCAAACCAAACAGGTCTAAGTCGTAGTAAACTTCGGGGATTGATATTTTACATGAAAACTTTTGTCTGTATACGAAATTAAACTTAAGAATAGTGGGATCCTCCTTTTCTTGTGTTTGTGCTTTCGTCCACATGTCACCTGGCCTAAAAATTTATGAATAATACAAGTTTTTCCTTTGTCACCTAGCGTTGCCTGACTAAATCCAAGTGAATTAAAAAACTTCTTGGTTTATCAGTTAACTTTCTGTATTATTTTATGGGTGTCTCAACTCTATTTGTGACATGACTAGAAAATTAATTAAAAAATTTAGCATCTCTCTCTAGAGTACATAAAAAAAAAAAATCACAGTTTCTCAATCACCTGACCATTGGTTATTAAAAGAGCAATGCTAGGTGAATTAAACTTTGATGACGAGCAAGTTTTGCTCTTTGACAAGGGAAGATTTAAAAAAGATAGAAATAAGTCAAGGGTTATTCAAGATTATCATCAACAAACTTCTTTCTAGTTAGGATTGCTTTTGCTTTGTAAGAAGGGATTAGAAATTCCAACATATGCACCAAGATATGAGATGGGGAGAATTAGCTTAGTTTGATACTGGATAGACATTATCCAACATCAGATTGGGCTATTCGGGTGGTATTCAATGATTCGGTCTTTCACAGCCCACGAGATAGTAGGCTGGGACTCATTTAACTTGCACACAACTAACAAGTAGAAGCCCACCACCGACTTAAATTGAGGCTGCGGACAGAATTTTTTAAAATTAAACTGACGCTAAAGTCTACAGAAAAATTACAAAAGATTGCAGCTCTAGATAACACATTTTTTTCTTGCTGTAAATATATTTTGGACTGGAAATTGTACTCCATACAGTCTTACATCCAAATTAGTTGAAGCCGGTTATATGAATTCTTTTGCTCCAGTGACAATATTCATAAGGTAGCGTTAGTTTCTATGACATCCACAACAATGACCTTCTTAATTTATTGAGATTCGGATGCCACACTACTGTAGCATACGAAAGATAGCATGTGCAAACAATGGAAATCTGCTTCTTCAATGAAAGCTGAGAATAAGATATAATTTTCAAATAACAATGCAAAGATTATAATCATAACCAAGAAATTGAAGTTCTATGCACATAACCTTGTCTGGTGCAAATGCAGTTAGACTAGTAACGCGCCAATCTTTTATAACCTTTGAAAGAAAAGAGTAAAAAAAAGAAAAACTATAACACCAAGCCAATTACAACCTTAAAACAATGGGGAAGTAAACACCCACTTCAACAATGCAAGAGTTTATAACAACAAAAGCCAGAATTATCATCTTTGATTACCTTGGAGAGCTTCTACTAAACTGTGCACTTGATTTTTTTATAGACTCAATCCTCTGAAGCCTAATTTGCTCTCTGAATTTGGCAATGAACTCATCAGCTTTCTTATCTACATCAGGTCCTTCATCACCAACCCTGCTGGAAGCTGCTATATCATCATTCTTCGAACTTCGACCAATGTCTTTCTTGATTAAACTTCCGCCGATTTCATCATTCTCGCTTTCAGTCTCGTTATCAGATTCAATAAAGTCTACTTTCTCATCCTCTGGAATTCCCTGGAAAGTTGGCTTTGACAGAAAAGAGACATTCCCACGACCTATCAATTTGTCAGTTCTCAGTGACATTTGATTGTATCCCATTGTCTTTCTTGCAGATTTTCCCACGAAAGTTTCTTCACCTTCCATTGGGTTTTTCTCCACCGTTCCGTTTATAGCATCTTCTCCAATCTCTGTGCCTCTCCAAGGGCCTCCTAAAGTTTCACCACCTCTGATTGTTCTAACTGACTTTGCCATTGTTGTTCCTTCAACTCTGCCCTGCAAGTTATCTCCACCACTCCAATTGACGTCCTTCCTCTCGTCTGTGAAGCTTCGCCTAAAATCCTTCACATATGAATCCCCGTCGTCCATTGAACTAGACCTTGGTTTCATGGAGTTAGATTTATGAACCATTTGTGGTGGTGGTGGTGGTGGAGGCGGAGGAGGCGGAGAAGACTTGTAAAAGCTTTTCTTCCTCACATAATCCTCTGCATTCTTTGATTGTGATTCTGATGACAATGGAGGTGAAGAAGACAGCTTCCTGGGTGAAGCTAGTGACGGCGAAGGAGATAACTTTGGCGAAGAAGACGTGGAATTCGATCGTGAAGAATGTGAAAGTTGGGACCTTGACAACCGAGATTCCAGCTTACTAAAATCAAATTCCTCCATTGAAGGAGGCAGAGTATGCAGGGGAGGGTTTTCAACTTCTTCTTTCATTTCCATCCTTCCCGACCTTGATCTCCATGGAATTGGGGATGGAAGCACAACGTTTTCCTTCAATTTCTCCTCCAATTTCATATGATCTAAACCTCCTAATTCCCCAGTTAAATCTTTCTTCGAATTGCTTGAAAATCTTTTGGACCCAGACTTCGAATTAGACCTGCTTAGGGAAGCAGAGCTACTACCACTAGAATTCATTAAAAGATTCAACAACATCTGGGTCAGAAACAAGAGATTTCAAACTGCGAACAGGTAAAAGCAATGGCTTTTCACCAATTCTCGAACTGGTAGCTCTCTGCTCATTTACAACAGCATGTTGCTGAGCTACAACCACCATTGGTTCATTTCTAAAATACTGATTATTCCAAGTTTGCACCTTGTTTTCATCAGACCCAGATGGGCTTTCAGCCTCATCTTCAAAAACCGATGACACCTGAAGAAATCTAGAAACATATGATTGTGCATTATCAAACTTAGAGTTATTAGAGTTATTGTTCTCTTTCTCTGTCTCATCGCTACGACGGCTAAATAGGCCATAAGAGATAGCGATCCCAACGAAAAGAAGATGCAGAAGCTCCCAGCTTCTGGTAAATACAGTTTGGTTGATGAATTCAGGAGCTTGAGAAGGAAATAGTGGGAGAATGACTAAGAAAATAACCACCACCACAGCTTTGTAGAGAAAATTATAATAAAACTTACTTGGGTTTTCTTGGTTGTGCTCTGAAACTAGCTTTGGAGGTTTGATGTTAGAGTCTGTATCTGCCATTGAAGAACACATTGAAGCCTCCGGTGGAAAAATTCTCAATGAGAAAGAATATTTGAGAGAGAAGCGGAAGAAGGATAAGAGACTTAGGGGTTAAGGAAAAACAACTGAAAGAGAAAAGTAGGCTGTGGGGAGAGGAAAGTTTTGGGAAGATGTTAATGTTAGAGCAAATTTCAAGCTTTGCTTTTCTCTGCTTTTAACGGCTTTGTTAAATGTCAAATGTAGCCCTACCTTTTCTCTATGCCTATCATAGCTTCTTGTTATGTCATGATTAGGAGCGAAACTATAATCAACCCACAAATCTAAAGAAAATTAAGAAGATAAAAAAAGAGTTGCAAATATTGAATTTGGATCTTACTATTTTTTATTAAATTATCTATTCATTTACACGAAAGTCTTTTTTTAACAATTTAAATAAAATTTATTTTAAAATAAAGAACTCACATACCCGATCAATTTTTATTTTAAATTATGTAGATAATTTGCATTATGTTCAAATATATATTACATAATCTTTGTATCAAGATGATGTTAAAAAAAAGGTAATTAAGATGATGCCTTCTTAGACATAATTATAGGTTAAGACTGCTTCATTCTCACGCATATGACTCTGTTTTAATGTTTTCCATGTAACTTGGAAGTGTGAAATGGAACTGGCAGCAATAATTTGTGGTCTAGTGCCATCCACTAGTTCGTCACAACCCAGATCAGATGCATGATCATCTGCACAGATCATCCTGACTCAGCAACCGAATTTGGGAGATGAAGCTTTAGGGATAGAGTAGGAAAATATAGAAAACATAAGGGATAAATGGGTTAAAGTGCAGAATTCTTCTTTTGGACTGCCTACGCTAGCTTTTTATTTGGAGGGAATGCTTTTCTATTCTTCTTCTTCTTCTTAGTCAGAGTTTTATTTGGGATGATGTTAGATTCTCTTAAGGGCCACGCAATGACCTTATTTTGGACATTAACAAATACACAAAAGTAACATTCTTTGATTTTGAATTTGGATGATCAGCCAGTGGAACTTAGTGGGTTTTGATTTGCATGCCTATCATCCACGATTGGAAGATTATAATAATCTGACTCAGATATGATATCATATGTGTTGGACAATAAAAGTCTGGATTTATTTTTATATAAGTCGTCAACATAATTAAGTTGGTTCTTGTGCATTCCACTAGGCAAGGTATTATGCTTTCTATAGCAAGTGCCTTAACTAGCTCTTTCCATTCAACTTTATATATCTTAAATAATCTTTCTCTCTCTTATAGTTGAAATGTTAGTTTTTCTTTTTTAAATTTAATTTTATTTACTATTTTAAAAGTTATTTACTCAAGTAAATTGACAACCATACTAATAATGTATATGGTTATTATTGTGACTACTTATTTATACATAGCGATTTAGTATCATCATCTCATAAATCGTCAGTTACCTTGACGATTATTGGGTTTGAGTATCACATATTAGACTTGGCAATAAAGCAAGTTCCTGAAATTACTTTTACAAAGTTATAGTTGCTTTTGATAATCTATCATAAATGGATTCCAATTAAAATTTACTTTTTCTTTATTGATCTTTATAAAGTACTTAGGTTCATCTCTTAGATCTTTTCTTTTTATTTATTTATTTATTTTAGAATAATATCTACATCATATTTGTAACTAATACTATTTCTGGGGTGAAATTACACTAAACATTTTTTCAGAAATTGGATAATTTTTAATAAGATTAACAGTGAAGAATTAAAAACTATAAATATTAAAAAAGGTAAAGTGAGAAACAATCTTTTATGATTCTCAACCCACGAGCCAAAGCCCAAGTATGAGACAATCGAGCAACAATCTAAGCCCAAACCGTAATCGTGCCTAAACCGACCACGATCCACGAAGGCATTTAGAATCCCATGGTCATTATTTTGTCGGGAACTTTATCCTTTCTCCAATTTCGTGAATCGTCAACTACGTGTTAATCTGTGCACGAACTTTCACGTTCCTTCTCTGACCGTCAGGTAACTTATTCTTTTCCTCGCACCAATCTTTCAGATCCACCTTTCTCTCGTTTTTTCCTCTTTCCGTTTCAGTGTTTGTTGAGCGAACGGTGGAGTAGAATGTAAGCCATCCAGCCCATCCTCTCAATAAAGCAAATATAGGCTTTCAATTTCTGTCCATTCCGATCCCTGATCTTTCTTGAATTTCTGTCCTCCTTCTTCTCCGCCTCGTTTCCAGCTTCCGATCAACTCCTCTTTTGCAGACGATGGTGTCCATTTCTTCGCCAAATTTCAATCGCTGTATTTTCCCTTCAAACCCTTGTCCTATTCTCCATTGTTCTATTTGTTGTAGATTTTTTTGGCTTTCTCTACTATTTTCGTGATTTTTGAATAAAAATAAGGCCTAGTTTTGTTCTTTTCCCTTTTTATGTATTTTCCTTGTCTGGGTATGTTCATGGAAACTGAAGGGATGCAAATTTGTTGATTTTACGGGTTGATAATCGTGTATAGATATTGGGTAATTAGGATATTTCTGGTGATATTACTCCAATAGTTTTCTGGGTTCGAGGAGTGAACATGCATATTGAAGAATTTAAGGGAGGAGAGGTTGAAAGTGGGGAGGAAGGGAAATTATGTTCTAGTAATGCTGGAGGAAGCCTTGTTGTCTCTGATACCAAAAGGGTTCTTGTTGGAGCTAGCGCTCGTGCTCTCTTCTATCCCACTTTGTTTTACAATGTCGTGAGGAATAAGATTCAGGCCGAGTTTCGGTGGTGGGATAAGGTTAACGAGGTATAATTTCTCGTGCCTCGTATTGGTTCTAGCTGTTTCATTATTATTAGTATTATTTTCCATTTTTGTGGCTGTTTTCTAGATGTGATATGTATTACATTACATGCATTTGGGTCTGGACATCATGCCATTGCTATTTTAATTTTTGTATACTAATATCTGAGTAAGAAAGTAGATTCCAGTGGCATTGTGATCACCTCTGCTGCTTTATCCTGTTAAAAAACTATGCTCGCCTCCTTCTTAATGCATACTCGAATTTCGAAGTCGACACGAAATGTTTGCAGTTCTCTATTGATGATTATTTCCTGTGGCTACTTGGTGAATTTGGTTTAATACACTTCCCGTCACTTAAATGACGTGTTAATGCAGTCTGGATTCTTCTTTGGCTCAGAAGCATTATGTTATTTAGAAGTACTCCTTTTACGGGGTCTTCTCCTAGTTCTAATGCATTCAATTTTTCAGTTTATATTATTAGGTGCTGTTCCGTTCCCTGTCGACGTTCCTCGCTTGAAGGAGCTGGGTGTCCATGGAGTGATCACACTAAATGAGCCATATGAGACTTTGGTTCCAACCACCCTATATCATGTGAGTGTTCTCTCTTCCAGTTATTCTGCAGCATTACCTGCAACCTGAGATTTGTTAGGTACTTAGGTTATGAATTTACTTCTCGGTTTGGTTGTAATGAGTAAATGCTTCCATATATCTATGATTTTGTTATTGAAAACATTGGCAGGCTCATGGAATTGACCATCTGGTGATCCCTACCAGAGACTACTGCTTTGCACCGGCATTAAGTGATATATGCACTGCTGTAGACTTCATTCATGGTTAGTACTGTTTTAATTTGCTTTTGACTGTAGCTGTATCCAGTAAATATTTCTTAGATACTCCAACTCTCATTCCTATAAAGTGGAGTAAGTGAATTTTATATCTGATTAGCTATAGATAATCAAAATTTTGTCTATATTCTTTTATAAGTTGAGACAATCTCAAATCGGAATACTTGTTTCTCTATCGACAATCAAGGTAGTGTATAATTCTTTCCTATTATTTTGTTAAGATTGTTCCTGTTGTCTGTTACCTGTTACTCTAATTTCAGTGTCCATTGAGATTGTGGGTGTATCCGCATGGGATGATGAGTCTCAGATTGCTGTTTCTCTGGTTCAGTAGTCAATATCAGTTTCTGAGGGGAACTTATAATTTTGGACTATATGTTCACCATTCTATTGTCCTGTGCATCATTCAAATGTTGCAGACTTATTTGTATTTTCCTTTTTGTTTTTTTTTTCCTCCTGATAATCATTTTGTTTTTGTCATGAAGAAAATGCATCATATGGAAGGATGACATATGTTCACTGCAAAGCTGGCCGTGGCCGCAGCACAACAATTGTTGTCTGTTACCTGGTTGGTGCTACAGTTAAAAAAGTGTTTAGTTATCTGGTAGAAGGTTGTTCACTTTGTCTGAACTTTTTCTGTGTAGGTGCATCACAAACAGATGACGCCTGATGCTGCATATGATTATGTGCGGTTAATTAGGCCAAGAGTGCTTCTAGCTTCTTCCCAGTGGCAGGTAATATCATCTGTTGTATACTGTGGCTCTTATTTAGCCACAATTGGCTTATGTTTTCATTGGGTGTTGTCACAATGTTGTTGTGGATCTGTTCATATATGGAAGAACCTTTGATTTTATCATCTGTTGTATACTGTGGCTCTTATTTAGCCACAATTGGCTTATGTTTTCATTGGGTGTTGTCACAATGTTGTTCTGGATCTGTTCCCAAATATATGGAAGAACCTTTGATTTTACTTGATTACTGATATATGAAATACCCAACATTGTCATAATCAAGAATGGGTTTTATGCCTATATTATTATGTTTCAAATTATAGTTTTATGATATTTCCTAGGGCTTGCATTCCTAAGTGTGTTCGTTTCATCTCTGCATTTTAGCTTTTAAGATTCTGGAATTATTGAAAGATTGTGTGGGTTAATGAAATGGATTGGTGGCTGCTTCATGCAATTTAGCTTTAGTTTGGGTAATCCTTTTTATGCACATATTTGTACGGTTGTACCTATTTTCGGGATTACTTTTCCCATAATTTGTAGTTGGAGAAATTTCAGTTTTCCTGGCAGCTGATCTTTGTATGTTATTAACACTACTACTCTATGAGTAATTAATTGTTTATTGGTCTCAAATTGTTATTTGTATTAATAAATGCAGGCAGTTCAGCATTACTACCATTTCATGGTGAAGAAAGCTATTGTCTGCAGTCTGCCCACCAGTCTAATAATGAAAGCCCCTGTAGTGATAGCTTCACTAGATCCAGTTGCATTTGATGACGACAGCTCTGTGGTTGTGGTAGCTAAATCAGACCTGGAAGGATATGAATCAAGTCTTGACTCGGCCAATGTAGCAAATGAGATATGGGCAGATTTAAGTGTTGTCTACCATGTGCGAGTTGCTGGACAGGCAGCTTTGGCAAGAATCTCATGCTTATGGCTGCGCTGTCGGTCCCAGCACCAGATTTCTTCTGAAGAGCTAAGTGGGGAGAGTAGTTGCTCGATTAAGACTGATAATCTGGGAGGCATTAGCGTGGATATCCATGTTTACTGAAAAACATAATTTGCATATAAAAAGCTTACAAGTTTTCACATTCCGTACATAAATAATTTATGAGGCAGGTAGAGCTGAAACTATGATCGTTTCTTCCCCTTGTAAATTGAGTTGTTTCCGTGCTTGATTAGAAATGTAAGATGTACTTTACGGTCAATCCATGAGATGCATATCATTGCAATTTGATGGTTTTTCTCGTCTAAGATGTGCCAGCAAATTCCATCAAAGAATGAAAGTCAACGTCCTGGAAGTAAACCATTTTCACTGTTCAACAACCAGATCAGGCATCTGATGCAACATACCATCGAAAACATGAATAGTAGGTAACATACTCGCATAGAGAATGTAATACATTTTCCATGTTATCATTTGATAACCGTACACGTAGATTTTCCCAATCAGACATAATTTAAAACGTTTTCTTTTCTAGTACCACAATCAAGTATGAGGCGACCCTTCACTCAACTTGAGTTGCCACTTGCTTCATCTTATTATGTTGAACTACCATATGACTAACTTCATGCATCCTTCGGAGTTGGGACATTTGACTTGCCAATGCCATTCTTTGCTATTGCATAATCTTTCAAGTAAGGCACAACATATTTCGTCATGTCCCTCACGGAGATTCCCAGATGATCTCCTTGAACACTAATGTACTTGACCCTTCCAGCTTCATCCAAACTTCTCAAACCGATCCAGTCTTCAGTGTAAAGTTTTGTCTGCAAATCAAAAAGAGGGGAAAAAAATCACAAGATACTTTGATTAAGCATAAAACTAAAGCTACATCAAGAGTTAGAATATTTGAAATACTTCAAATAAGCATCTTACCTGTTGGGGAGATAAAACTGGTTGAAAGCTCCCATCTGGGTAATATCCAAACCAAGATGTTTCTTTGGGTATCAACACAGTGTCATGCTGAAACTGTTTAATGCACAAGTAAGATGGTGAATATGCAAGTGTTCCTTATCAGATCAGCATGTAATAGTCTTTTAGATAGAATAAAACTAAAAGAAGTGTTACTAAGTGGCAATACACGTCTCTTACCATGATAAGCACCAAGTTCTGTAAGTTGCTGAATCTTTCCTTGTAAGTGGAGTTTCTTCCATCGGGGAGCTCATTGTTAAGCTTAGGAAGAAATCTACATTTCTCCAAATATTTGGGGATAGCCTGGAATTCAAACTAATTAATTAGTTAAAGATTTCAGCTACTTCCACTTCTATGTGGACATGCTGTGAGGAGCATAATTACAAATTCATACATGACAGCTGATTATGCTAAAATGGAAAGTAGAAATACATCATTACTCAAACATCTTTAGGCTTCTGCCATTGAGTAAACTCACATTAGGTAATTTAAGATAACCACTGGGAGCCAAGTGATCCTGCAGTTTTACAAATCATAATTGAAAATGTAAGACATATCAAAGAAACTAAAAACCAAATATAAACAGTGCTGATAGAATGAGAGAATTATATAAAAAGACTTCAATATGTTTCAGAAAGCTAATTAACAGCAATATGTTCTACTGTAAAAACAAAAAGGACAGATATATACTTGGACATAGTCACTGTAGACCTCGGACTTGATGAGGTTGTCAGCAATGATGCAAAAAATACCAGTCTGTAGATGCATTACAGAAATTGTGATGAAATTAGTCAGTCCCAGGTATGCTTTAAAGAGCTCCTTTTAGGTGGTGATAAACTGAAATGAAGTAAACAAGCTCCCAAACCCAAATTTAGTTTTCCAACTATTGCTAATACATCAGTTAAATGAAGTTACAATGACAGAAACCATAATGATACTCACCCCACAGAGAGGAACAGAAGCAGTACCAGCATGAGGTCCACCTAAAGAGATAAAATTCTTAATCTGTTCCATCAATATCAATAGTAACAAAATTGTTAGACAAACATACACACACTGATATAAGATCAAATAAACAATATGTGTACTCAGCAGAACATATTAAAGTTAAAAAAGGTGCAGCATAATGACAAGAAACATAAAGGAAATCCAAAACACTTGGATGTCATTCCCCTTTATAAATCTTAATTTAACACATGATTCATGATAAAAGAAGATTGTAAATCAGAATTTGCAATTATGCATATAAGAAACAAGAAAAACCATTCTAAGATTTCTCAATGGTAGACTAAGAAACTTAGATGGTCAGACAGTTAATGATACACCTATAGCAAAAGATACTTATTCCAAAAAATAGGATTTAAATACACAGTCACCCAAAAACTCCCACCCACCCCTCAGCAGTGGAAGGAAAGTTCCAATCACCTCAGACTTTCATCATAGGCTTTAGATTTTCTGAGCTTCTTCGTTCAACGTTTCAAAATTGACTAGTACTCATGTCAGAAATTTAATTAAGCACTCTTAGTTACAGAGCTTCTTTAATAAGCTATACTCATTGGTTCAGTTTTAGGAGGAAATCAGTAGTCTTAATGTTTTATTGAATCATCTACCTTGATACATAATTCACATAATTTAGCTACTACGTGCATAACATAAATTAACTAAAAGAGTTTAAGTTCAACAGTAACAGCAACTAATGATCTAATGCAATGGATTAAACAAACGAGTAGAACAAAAAATAATGCATGAAATTTACTGTTTCTTACAGGAGGGCCTCCTTCACAAAATTCGAGCACACCTCGACCTATTAAATTACCCTGTTAAAATTTAAAACAGAAAGTAATCCAAAAATGAGAACTGGTAAATATAAGTTGCCAAGCATCAAACTCATAATACACTTAGTATTTAGTAATTAGTTCTGTCTCATTGATCACCTGGGAGAGCCCAACTATGTTGTAACCCTTTCTCAATTCTTTTATTTCCTTCACCTGTAAGCAAAGTTGGAACAAACAAGTCAAAGGGTAAGATCAAATCAAAAGTGAAACCAGCAATATAGACATAGCAACCCAGAGAGCTTTATCACCTTGCTGCAAACAATATCCGCCTGCAACACGTAAAACAATCGAGTTACAACTAGTCAGTCTATGTAGTGTTTCCATTTTCATAGATTTTTATCATATATTCCCTTACCTGTTCCTGAAGAGGCTTAAACCATGAATCCCATGTTCCATCCCCTATTTCTCTGCGGAAAAGAAGCAATATAATTAGGCATAAACAGAGATTCTATTGGTTTTTCCTCATATTAAGACTCATGTTCTAAGACAAACATTTAATTTGACAAAAATAACTTAAGTTCAGAATGATTCAGAGTTTGCAACTTCTTTGAAGTTGTGCACGGCTTTCATTTAAAAAAGAAAGAAAAAGAAGAACAACACTTTCTGTCGCTGAAGTCTCAAATCATCAAGTCGTATTTCATTGTCCTTTTGTTCTATTAAACAGGATTTCTTATATTGATCTGACGCTGGTAGCAAGAGAAGTCAATTATCAGTCATAATCAAATTATATGCAGGGTTGATTCAGTGACCAGTGAACTGGGATGATTCAGAAACAATTGTGTATTGCATGATAAAGAATAAGAAGAAATCGAAAAAGCAAAATTATTAACAGGATTTCTGTCTGGGAATGAATATACAAGCCTACATGCAATATCCTTTAACTCCAGAAAAGTTGCGCAGTTGCTCAGTGAATTGTTTAAGTCCTCTATGTGAGCACTGGTCTCCAATGCCTGCCACGAACAATTACAATAAACTATTGACGTCATTGAGAAAAGGTAAATGTAAACACAAGTATACCCAGGTATTTCAGAAACTCAAAAAAGCCCAGTGCAAGATTATCTGAACATCCTGAAAATCAATTACAAGTAGGATACAGGGCATTTGGATCTTTTCGAAAAGGACATCCACCTGAGATTTGAAAAGGAAAAAATATTGAAGTATGATCTTGGCTAAACATCTATATATCACTTTTTTGCCAGGGCAAAAAAGCATAACTTGATTCGTAATTACCTTATTATGACATGACCCAAGGTCACAAAATCAGAATAGAGACAATATTTTTTACATGGAAAACTTTCATAATGATGAATAACAAATACATAATCAGACTCATTGGCATTCACAAACTTATACCTCATAACTACCAACAAGTATTCAAATTATGCTTGACTTGTCAAATAGATAAAGAAAGAAAACATCATAATACCCAGAAAAGGAAACCAATAAATAATCACCCACAATCAGATTCTTCAAACCAAACATATACTTTATAATAGGAAAAAAAGAGAGAGGCAAAGTGTAAGACTGTAAAGTAACTAGTAATTACCATGGAGTACTATAAAGGGTACGGATTGCACAACCGGGATAATAATGAACCCCAATATGAAGATGAAGGCAACGGATAGCGAAGGAAAAGCCATTGTGGGATGAAAAATTTGAGAAAAAAGGATAAAGAATTTTGACAAAATATTTTTTCTAATAGAATTGCAGGAACTTAAGGAAAAATAATCTAGAGCTACTGAGCTAGGTACTCATTAGAACCCACAATTAATATTAGTTGGTGGTTGGCGATTGTTGATGACGACGCTTAGAACACGGCGGTCCGAATCTGATGAACCACCGTCTTTGCATTTACTGCGAGTCTGTGACCCTTACGCGCCTCTCAGCTTGTTTCTTCAAGTTTTCAACTACAGTGATTACTTCTTGACATGGATTCTCTTCAGGTAAGTTTTGTTTGTTGCCTCGTGGGCTTAGTTTCGGTTTCGGGCCGAAACAAAAATAAACGAAAGTGTCAGATCCTAATTTGGGCCCAAAACATTTATATTGAATCGATGTCAGTTTGTGTGCCAAGTATATTTACAAGAACAGAGAAGGAAACATAAAAATAAAAAAGCTAATAAATAAGGTGAAGTGCTCTCTTTTTAACTTTTTAAGAAACAATTTTACGTTGTCAAAAAACTGAAAATTTGTTGAAGCAATTTAGTATACAAAACTATACATTGAAGATGATGAATAACTAATACCGATACTAAGGCTAACTTCCACCCACACTTCATCTTATATGAGGTGATTTGTAGAAGCATTATTTATACTATTCCAATAATAACCTACTAATAAGTTAGACTTCAAAATGATCTTCTAATTAAATAATTCAGTCTCAAATGATTACATAATTGGTGGCTAGGATTCAATTTTTGAAGTTGTGAATGTCTTGTTCAGCAAAAGTATTAACAAGTTATATCAAAATAAAAAGCAAAGATTACTACAAATTATTAACTTCTGTTCATGAAAGAGACCACTAGCTAGTATCTTGTTTAACTAAAAAGTAACACTAGATCTACTCATCAAACAATGATATGATTTTATAAACTCAGAAAAATTTAATAAATTATCATTCGTTAATCCTTTTAAAACACAAATATCAGAAAATAAGCATAACGTAACCAAAAAAAAAAAACTTAAGAGCACCACCATGGAGCATCATATTTCAGTTGATTTGAACTCCAAACAGCCGGAAACCTTTTCTCTGGATATTGTTTGTTGTTTTAGTTTCCTTCATTTCCAGTTCCTCAAACTTATTCTCATCCTCATTGCGGACTTAGTTCAAGCTTCAATTCTGATTGCATCCTTGCATGTTCATAATCAGCATCAACGGAGCCTATCACTCTCTTCATGCCTACTATAATCAATCAGGAACTTCACCTCTTCTGCTCCTCCTTCAGTGTCACTGTCAGACATATAAAAAATGATAGTATCACGAGTCTTCAATTGATTTTCCTTTACAAACGAACTCCAACCCTTTTTGAATAAAAAACTCCGGCTGCTCTTCCAATAACAGTAACGGAATTTCCAAGATCTCGTCATCATATCGTTAAAAGTTAGATATGTATCCTTCACCTCACCATGCTCAACATCTTCTGCACTTCCAGAAATATGAGGGAAATATTTAATTGCGTATAGCTTGGGAATGGAAAGTGCGTATTGCTTGTTCAAATCACTTGGTGTCAGCTTCTTTGAAAATATTTGCTTATATTTCCTTCCACTTTGCATCACGGACAACTCTCTACCACGAGAACACGTTTTCAAATACTCAGCAAACTTTTTCTGGTAGCAACCCACTCTTATCATGTCAAGCAGAGTCTGCATGGTATAGCCATCTTGAAATTTCTCCTCTGCAGTAACATTGGTGCATGGAAAATTCCTCGTGTTTCCTTTATGATGAAGCTTGAGAGCCGCGCTATCATAAGCCATAGCTGCTTCCTTTTCAGAATTGAAAGTCCCAAGCCAAATCAGCTGGTAATTAGCATATATTTTTGCACCCCATTTTCCATCCTGTGGTGCAACACCCTTGAATTTAGTAGAGATCTCACTGTTGCCACATCTTGCTCTCTTGCTTGCAGGACACGGACATGTCATGCTGCTATTTGAATTTGAAGCTTCTCCAGTAAAATTTTCCTGAAGGTTGGATATTATGCTTACCGAATCCTCCATTATCGAAAATCTGCTGCAAAAACCAAGCCACATTGGATTTCTTAGTTTTGTAAGAGAGCAAGAGAAACTGGAACTTGAGGCAGAAGATACAATCAAATAACAGCTGCAATTAGTAACATATGACACACTAATTTTCTCTTCAGGTCCAGCCCCAGTACAATTTTCATATTATTCGACTCAAGACAGAATCATATATTAGATTTCTTCACAAATATTTACATTTGTTAATTGAAGTTTGTAAGTCTCATTAGTATGAAAAGCAATAACTCTCCTTTACTGTAAGGAAAAGAGATAATAGAAATCACATTTTCATAAATAACTTGCAAAGAAAGGACATATCAATATCATATTCTTCAGGTTTATGCAAACTAAAGCAGGCGGGAACATCATAATCACTTTTACCTCCATTGCTGTAGCTTTTGAGAAGCTTCAAATCAGAAAATGCCAAGCAAATTCCAAACTCCAAAATGTTCAAATGTGCCACAATTAGGAATAATGTCAGAAATAAGTAATCATAATTGGTCAGGACCCTTGTGGCCCAGCGGCACCCAGTCCTTTCTAGCTATCCAGGAGGTCCTAAGAATTGAACTCTCCTTGAAAGTCCTACTTAGAGAATTTATTCCCCTTCCTCTCAAAAAAAAAATTAAATAAAAATTGCTAACAGTACTTCTGCCGAATTCAAAGGATTAGAATTACATCATTTTGAGAGCTCCTCCAAACCCTCCTGAAGAATATATGTTTTCATGGAGATTAGCACCCTTCGAAAGAACTTTGTACTTCATACTATTTTGTTTGATACTTTGATCTGATAATCTGAAATGATCCTTCAGAAACCTTTACCAAGAGTGAAGAAAACGGACCTTTATGAAGAATTTAAGTAATAGTTCCTTCCTAGATACCTATCAAGTTAAAAGTTCATCCTAAAAATTGGTATGTTATGTGGAAGTTCATGGGCACTCCTACCCCATACGATTAAACTGAAGGCACAAAGGACATACTGACATAAGAGAGAGTTGCAGTACTTCATGATAGGACTAAAAGAAATCTGAACAAATAAAAATGTCCTTGTAAAGAATGGTCCTTATTCTAAAATGGTGATGCAAGCTTTTGCCAACCCACCACCAAATCACACTCGTGGATTGAAGCAAGAAAGACAGGAAAGTCACCAAGTCACGTTGCATTGTTTAAGGCCAAAATACTGGCGAGGAGTTCAATAAGAATTATTTTTAAGAAAGAAAATAAAGAGAAAATTAAAGAACCTCCACACAAAACCACGACCCGGATCAAATATTAGATCCAAATAAAGTATCTAATGCAGACTAATCATAATCTTAAACTACCGAACATGGATTCAATTGTAACACATAATGGCAGTTTTTTTGAGAATTATTTTTGCGGCTGTCCGCAACTGCAATTAAATCTCTGTTTCTGATTTATGATTGAGTAACTATAGGTACTACATAATCTAAAAAAGACGAAAACGATAAGGGGATTGTCCGATTGAATAGTAAGCACATACTATTAACAAGTTATAGTACTAAGCAAGCAAATCATTTGATTATACAGACATTAAAACTAGAAGAGAAGTTTTGCATCAGCGGTTACCTTTCTGCAAACAGAAAAAAGCCAGTGGTTGCCTCCAAACGCAAAACAAGTTTTCTGAAAACTGTGATCAAAATGGCGTATTCACTACTTGTATAAATAATTGAATCCAAGAACCATGGCAATAAATGACATATTCCCTCTAAAATCGTATGAATCCCTGAATTATTGGTAAATTTGAAATGATTACTAACCAGTATAAGAAAGATTACTTTCAAAACTTGATTCATGGAAATTAGGGAGTTCATATCTGTCCAGAAAGGGAAACAATAAAATCTTCCCATAATTAGCTGCCTGATCCACTTTCTGAAAACCCTTTCATTGCAATGGCAAGGAAATTTCATTCACGCGGACAGAATATATGATTGATATCTGCATTATTTGGCCCATAAAATCTCCTAAAAATAAAAAAGAAATAAATTTCCCTTTTTGGTTTCTCCAGGTAAAACCCAGATGGGGTTTGAAGAAAAAGTAAACTAAAGGGCTAAAATCCGAGCCAGATTGAGGATTAGAAAAGTGTAATACCACAGCCAAGCATGCCCATTAGCTTTGCATGGTCGACAAGAGTAGTACTACTGATCGAAAGAACCGGAACAAAAATTGTGCGAGTCCTAAAATACGGTTCTGTTGAATATGAAACAGTCACAAGTTGTACCTCGTTCATCAGAGAAAAGCATTACACCGTATTCCGTAATGCGAAAACCCCTGTTGGATAGGCTACTCTTTTACAACGAAATTCTCATTAAGCGTCACTTGTCTCTAAGGAGTGGATATCACACATTCATTTATTTCAATACACATTTTATCATAATTTTCAAATTTAACAATTTGTACAAGGTTCATGAGATCTTAGATCAATGTATTAAATTTTAGTTGCTACAAGGAAAACTTAATTGAATCTTGGTAACAAGCTGCTCTTGAAGCAAAGAATATTTAGAGAATGCTTCACAACAAAAGTAACTTACTTTTTCATACAGATGAATTGCTAGAGAATCTTGCAAATTCCAATATCCTGTTTTTTATTTTTTAAATAATTGCTTGCCTTTGAAACTGCTTCTATTAATTCCAAGTACTACTATTCTAATTTTTGAGTTTCTCAATCCTGAAAGTTATCAAATGCTTCTACTTCAACCTGTCAACCTCATTAATACATCTCCTTCCATTTGATGACAATGCTTCTTGTTGTAGTGGATCTTCATGCTTATTGCTGCTGCTGCGGCAAAAATGATGATGCTAATACTTACAACTGCACACATCAAACCAAATTTACAAGAAGATCAACACAAATTATCAACTGCTATTGTTAATGATGATGGATAGGGAAGAAGAAAATTAATTTGAGTTTACCTGTATTATCTGTTATGTAGAAATGTTCTGTTTGATGTCCTGCTCTGTATTCTTCAGATTCAGGCAAGTCCCAAGTCAACCCAAGACCAAAAGTATTATCTGAGAGATATGGACTATATGCAAAAGGAATTGCAACAGTTTTGACTTTCTTACATGAAACTGGCACGGGCAGTGAAGGGTCAACGGTGTAAAAATGGCAATCAGAGCCACTTAGACATGGAATTTCTGTGAAAGACGGTGAAAGGCTAGCTGAACAGTTGAGGTATGTGTAGTTTTTAAGAACATGGTAATAGAGGAATGGGGTAAGGGAGAGATTAAGGTTTAGAAAGACTTCATGGACACAACTTTTGGGGTCAAGAAGATCAAGTTTTCTGGTATCATAAGAAATGGACTCTACAATCATGTTTCCATAAGATGGGAAGTGAATTGTAGTGGTGTTGTCTTCGCAAATTAGCTCAAAATTACCAGAAGTATTGCAATTTTGAGAGTGCTGGCCTTCTACTCGAAAAGGAAACCGGATTTCAGGACCGGCCACACTGCACTTTATTGGTGGGCAATTTGCATTAAGAACCTCAATGCTTTGGAATATAGAAACACAGAAAAGGATGAAGAAGATGAATGTATCCATAACGTAAACTTGCAAAAGAGGCAAGGTCAGGATAATGATAAATAACAACCACTCTTCTTCCCAATTTTAGTGATATAGAGAAGGTGGGACACTGAACAGGTAAACTCAAGCACACCCGGAAGGACTAGTCTTGTTTAAGACCCAAAGGCGAAGAAGCTTCAGCCGTCCACAAGTAACAGATTCCTTTTTTTCTTTTTCTTTTCACAATAAGATATGAATTTCTACTTGACTTAAAGAATTGGATTACTTGCAGGTCTTAACAAACTTTGGAACATAAGGTAGGTGGGGTCTCGCTAAGATGTTCGCATCTAGACAGACTGGATTTGATACTAGGTATTACACAAGTGTAATAAGCCTTCACATCTACTTATTCAGTCTTCCACGTTTGCTATTTTCTGCTTTGCATCTTCCCATCAGTACTTTCACTTTCAGGCTTACTTATACAAGTCTTCGTCTGCCTTTGAAATTAAGTAGTCTTGGCTTTGAGCCCAAGAAACGACTCAGACGTTATGTTTGGTTTTTGATTTCGAAGAAATTACATGATTCTACCACACCCGACCAAAAAAATTGAAATGATACCATAATGACAGATCTTTTTAAGTTAATAACAGCTACAACCAGCCCGTTCATGTTGAATAGTACAGGCTATATACAACTCTTATCATTTTTGTACAGGCACAAGGAACATGTTGAAAGTCTCAAATAATTCAGTTGAGAAAAACATATCACTGCCACAACTAATCTTACACAATACTCGTACAGATAACAGAAAGAATAGGGACCAAGAAGAGGAAAAGATCAGAGGAGTTCCCTTGCTAGCCGCACTGGTTTTTCCTTCAGAATTGCCACGTCACCATTTGGTGTAGTTAGCAGATGGTGATCTGGCTCTTCCTCTTCGCTCTCTGCTGATGCAGATGCAACAGATTCAGACCCATCATCATCTGGAGTGGCACAAAATCAGATCCCCTTTGGTGGGAAACAGAAGATATATACCAAAAAAAGAGGACAATGCCTTAATGCTATTGATGTCAGCCCAGAGCATTATTGCTTAAAATTCCAATGAACTGATTATTAACACTACAACAATATCAAAATCTAACCTTCTGTACATCAAATTAAAAGGGATCTGGCTCTAACAAAAATTAATAGAACAAATAGTTCACACTGTCAATCAAAATACTCAATGGTGCATAGTTTTAGGGATGCCCGATACCCTATCAGCATCCAGCAGGAAGGGAAGGGTGAGATAGATGGATCACACTGTACCAAGTATGTTTCTTCTATTTATTTTATCTTCAGGGCACAGATAGAAAAAAAAATATGGCACATATATCCATGTGCAGTCCTTAAAGTACCCAATGTTTTATTTCTTAAATGAAGCCAAATTGAAGGAAGATAACAGGAGTCTTAACCAATAAGCCTTCAAACATCCTTACCAGAATATTCAAGACGTTCAGGAAGATGTCTAACTGCATTAACCTGAATGTTTTCTGGCAGAAGACAATTGCAGAATGAACCTGAAACTTCAAACGAAGTATGATTAAATGAAGGGAAAGCTAGTCATTGGGGGAAACGGATAAGATTTAAACCCATTCAAACTAGAAAGTATAGTGCTTTGGTACTTCAGAACTGCATTCAAACTTCCATATAAACCCATTTCCACAAAAATGTGGAACTGTCATTTGATATGGAACTTGTGGGCTTAGAGGAGCTTGCATTTAAACTGGTGGGGAAAGGCAATATAATAAATAGTTACAGATGATGTATATCCTTATAGGGTCAGGAAAATGTAAAGTATAGCTAATGTCCATTTCTAATCCTAACAGACAAAATGGAACAGGCAACTTAGAACTACAGATGCAACATGCATTCACTTTAACAGAGAGATACCTTACCTACACGAGCCAGCCGATTTACCCATCCAGGAATGGGCTTTCCAGTTAGCCTCTGGCAGACTTCATCTGTAAAATGGTTGCAGTTCTTCGCAATTAAATGATAAGTGTCACCATGATATTTACCAGAAAGGTGCTCCATGAAAGAACGAAATTCTGAATGAGACATATCAGTGCTGCCCAAAAACACTGATCGTCTGAAGATGAAGCCAGGGCAACTTCTTGGTTCCACCTCAAACACCCCGCTAGAAGAGTACTCATGTGCTCCAAAGCCATACTCCATACCATGCACTGTTCATAAAATCAAAATCCTCTATGTTGGTGTACCATAGCATTAAAAAAGTTAAGATAGTGCTATTTGAATGTCATTCAACAAAATTGTATCCATAGAGTGTCCATGTAAACCAATCCAAGGTATGCAGTTTGGCAACCCCATATCTTCACACATTGATTTGTAACAAGAATACAAATGTTGGACACAGAAGAAAGGCAGAAACATATTTGCAACTTAAAATACCAAACAAGGCAGTAATAGGAAACTTCTTGTCAAGGCTTTAAAGGGAAAGGGTATATAATGTGCTTATTAGATCAAGAAGAAGAAAGAAGCCAACTGAATTTTGCTTCCAGCAATGTGTCAATTGTCCTTTATTTGGCATGAAACCAATTATAGTACTGTTTCAGCTACCCATTGTAGTGATGGAAGCCATGCAACCATACAGGAGCACCACTTCAGTTAAGTCTTTACATGCGTAAAAATATATGTTACGGATGGAGGAAATGTACTTTTGCATATTGGATAATAAAGAAAGTTTGATTCATAAGAAAAATAAATTCTGTGTCATTGTTAGAAAGCAACACTTAAAAGAACTCCAAGTAAAATTTGAGCCTATACAAGAATGAAGGGATGTCCCTATGACACACCATAATATCATTCAATATTCACTAGCAGGCTAAGCATTAATCAATGAGAAAAGATTGCAGTTATTTTGTTGAAATTAGAGCTCATAAAATATCATCATGTTTTGAAAATAAGCTTACTACCAAGAAAGTCACTTACAATAATATTCTCCTCAAAATATAAACATATTCAAAATAATAGTTTCCATTTGTCCTTGACTTGTACACAAAACAATCAAGCAATTATCCTTTTTTTCCTTTATTTACAAGTTTGAGCACATTGCACATTTCATAAGGAAACAAAAATCTCAAATCCTATATTAAGGATATCTTCTAGTTCAAAGAGTAGCCTCTTAGCTCAGATACCAGTACAAATAAGTGAAGAAACCACTAGGTAACTCCTTGCATACAAGAACCTCATATCTTCACTCAAGAAGCTCATATAAATGCATTACCATGCAGAAAGCCACGATTCTCTGAAAGGAAATCTCAACAGTTGCTTTAATGACTTCCTCCATGAAGCATATTTAAATTGCACAACAACCAAAAAGAAAAAGATTATCCACATACTTGGAATGGAAGTATTTTTTTACAGAACATACAAGCCATAGTAAAAAGGAAGGTTACATTTACTTGACCTTATACATTTAAGAATCTTCTGATAAAACCCTTTGATAAATAGTAATATGTATCTCAATTCTCAATCAATCCAAGCAGTTAGACATTGATGTCAGCAGAAAACTTACATTTAATTATCCACGCATAACAATTGAAAATTTCCTATAAACACTAACTGTATTAAGATTTTAAAGCAACGGCACACACTACTTGGCAAAGAGAAAATTTGTATATCATAAGAATTTAATTGAATAACCAAGATAGCTTTCGCAATTCAGTATTCCTTAATAGTATACAAAAACTTCTCCCAGATTACTACTTCAATTATCTTGTTATGCACAAAGAGACCACCATAATCATAACTCATGCCGTACATTAAAGTCAATGTAGTATTCTGGTTACCCAGCAGATCGTCCTAAATAATCCAAATTTACCAAAATAACTATTAAAAAAAAAAAAGTAACCACAGCATAGCACTGACTATAAGCAATGATGACGTTAAAAAGCACATACCTTCAATGCCGGAATGAAAGATTCCAAATCCAAAATAGTAAAGGTAGTTATTTACAGGCGTAAGATCATACACATTTAGATACAACATAGCACGACTGGTTTTTTCACTGTTCGGCTCCCTCTCCAAGCTCGAACTCGAGCTCGAGCTCAAAGGGAACAACCGCATTGTACTAAATTTCCAACCTTCCCTCTCTACCTTTCTCCAAAATTACCCGAATTACAAGCCCATCTTCTTCACCAAGACCCTATAATAAGAAATTAAAAAGTTGTAATTTTTAGCGCTGAATCTTACAATCGGGCGATTCAGTAGCAGAAATAATAATAAAAGAAAAATGAAAATAAATTTTCATCAAGACAAAGTTTACAATTATACAGAGGAGCAAATAAAGCTGGATCGTACTTAACAAACCCTAGAAAACTAAAATGGACTGAGGAAAATGCGTTATTAAACAATAGTAGTAGTAAATCTAAAGAAAGAAAGCCTGCCAAGAAAAAGAGAGAGAACTTACAAAGTAAGGGGCAGGGTTTGAGAATTGAACAATATTTTGGTGTTTAAGTCAGAAACTAATGTGAGGAAGCCTGAGATGGAAAATTTTCAGACAAGATTCACCGTGTTTGGGGTATTAGCCGCCAAGTTCCTTCCTTCTACATGTGATTACATCTTGAGAATGAATTTTTGTTAATAAAAAAATTTGTATATTTTTTCTTTTTTTTCTTTTTTTTCTTTTTTTTCTTTTTTTTCTTTTCCTAAAAAGATTCATCTCGTTTTTCTCTAAAAAGGCATTCACTTTTGCCCAATATCACGAAGATACCCTCTGTCTTTTGGCCAACTGTTTACCTCAACGGTCAAAGTGTAATACCCATTCCGTCTTCTTAATTGTATAGCACCAAAGGTTTGTCTTTTCTTATGGAACCAAAAAAATAAGTAATTTTTATGAAATTGGATCCTATTGTGAGAGACTCTCTCTCAGAGTGTATTTAATTTCAAAAAAAAAAAAGTTATATCTTTCGCTTTCACAGGAGGAGGTGTTGTTGTCAAACCCAAATGATTTGGAGTTAAAACTCGTTATTGTTGTTTCATTCTATCACCTCAAATCCAAAACAGTTAACGACCCAAAGAGAAACATTGAGCTTGAATTCAAAACCCAGAGACAGAAGCTACAACTGGCTCCAAGAACACATGCTACTATTGTACAAGAGCGTAGTTGTTATATTCATATTTGTTATTTACACTGGAAATATCATTACAGTTGCTTTTTACATCAGGGCTCAGGCTTGATATCAAGCATCCACCTGATTCACTCCACCCATAAGAAGCAAGGAACATATCTAAGCAATTCTGCTAGCAGCCTGAATGACTTTAATTTCCTATACAGTTGATATTTTCAATGTCAATGACATTATAGTACAGGGAAGATGGCTTGCCATCAAATTTGGAAACCATTTGATGAACAGATAAGCCGCAATAACGTTCCCCTAATCGAGCAATACAAATATCGATGATTTTTTTGAACATGCTATCTTCCAGGATGAGTGGCTGCTCAACAAATTCATCAAGCGGCATCCACTGCAAGAGCTATTCTAAAGTCAGAAGCCAATTATATGTGAGAAAATCAAGGTTTGAACAACAATCATCTGTTACTCATTTCCTAAAACCCACAATAGTGACCAAGATCTAAAACTTAAGCAGAACATAGTGTAGTCTAGTGATCAATGTAGCCTAGTAAGTAGTAACTAGTAGAAAGCTGGAAGTAGTTCTAGTCCAAAATGACTATAATATGAAGTTCATGGCTTTATCGTGTTAAGCACAGCAGCTGTGACAGCAACCTCATGATTGCATGTGACAAGAAGGCTGCATGGATTAACAGCTCACTGACAATACAATGTGGTCCATTTCACATGGCTTGCCTGTTGTTCAATAACTTTCTGGGTCATCCATGATTTTCTTAATACTCCATTATAAATTTACAGAATGTTTTGAGGAATTTTCAACAAAAATAAAATAAAATAAAAAAGAGACAAAAAGGATTGTTTAGAGGAAAACCATTTGATGCCTCATTTGGTCACAAAGATGAGAGGAGATCACCTCCAACTCATTCTGAGACCGCCCATGTTATTCTTGCATATGTGATTTCTCCCCATCATGTTAATAAAATTGCTATCATTTTGAGGTCGATTGAAAGAAATTGTATGAACTTCCTGGATGTAAGTTATATGATTACTCAATGAGTAAGAGTTCTTAACCTTGGCAGCTTGGATTTCTAGATCATCAACAATTATCTGAGTTGATAAGGGTCTTAGCATGCAAATGAAGAACAAATCAGACTTCTCGAAAGCCACGTTGTGAGCATGCCTGAAATTGAAGTCACAACGAGAACATTAGTTCCTATTACTTAAGGACATAAATGCACAGAAAATGTATTGCAGTAACTGTTTGCACTCTGCAGTGACCAAATTCAGACCACTCAGCACTCGTGATCAACAGTGCCAGTCATTATACTGAAGGGAATTGGGCTCATGGACTCTGACTGTTATAATTAATTACAACAGAATATCAATCATGCACAGATTGCAACTCCTTTCAGTTGAAACTACATTATGATCATAATTAGGCTAAAGTGAACAATATCTGGATTTTGTACTGAATCAGCAGTTACTAGCCCTTACTCTTTTTGTTTCAATCAATTACATAGGCTGAGAGTATGAATATAACATTCTTCTTACCTGAATGCAATTACTTCAACGAACTCAGTATCAATCTGCAAACCAAGCCAACAGATATTAGAGGAAAACCTGATTTGACACTTTAGTACTACTTCTGGGGGCATTTTTATGTCAGAGAACAGAGGAAGTATTTCAACTACATGATGCTTACCCCAGTTTCTTCTTTCACTTCTCTTATGGCTCCTGCATATATCTCCTCTGCCTGATAACAATCAAACACACTAGAAGAACTGATTAAAAAAATAAGTGCCACAACCATAATTTTCATGCTAGTTTTTCCCTTTCTTTTCTAAACCATTCAATATAACAAGGAGAAGATGCAAACTTCAAATAATTACCTCAAGAATGAAACCAGTTGGTATTTTCCAGAGACCAGGAGCACAGTGTTTTTCTTGCACCACAAGGACCTGAACAAATTTATAACAAGATATAACTACAGAAAAAACTGTTCAAATGCTGTGCATATCATAACCAATCCAATAAAGATATTTATGTGATTGCTCTCGAGGCTTCCCTGTTCTGACATGCAGAGCAACAAAAATTTATTGCAAGTAACATGACAAGGTTGCTTATAAACCTTCACACACTGAAAAATATATTGAGAATATTAATTACAAAATAGAAGACGGGGAATAAGGTGAGGATCAAAAGAGTTTTAATATGGTTTTCATTTGTTTTCTTCTTTATTCATATACTTGAGCTTATTCCAATCTCAATTGGCCAATAGAAGTAAATACATACCTCAGTATTTTGATTAACAACAAATCCTCCAACTCCTACTTGATGTGATGCATTTGCAGGAAGCATGCAAGGTCCTTCAGGAAGCCAGTATGTCAACATCACATAACCTTGCTCTGCATGGTGGTATTGAAAGCCTTCCTGAAACCAAAATGAGCTACTTTATTTCAATTATACTTAAATGTGTAAACAGAGAGAATGAACCTACTAAGTAGAAAGAAACATTTAGTGCTCACATGTAGAGGTTTTTGTATCAAGATATTGAGTTACTTTGTGAACTTGTTAGATACACTTAGATGACAGTCCGAATAAAGTTCTGTCTACGCAAAGTTAAATTACCTTCACAGCAATTGGAACAAGCTCGGATTGTTCAACAAGAAGCTTAAGCCAAATTCCCTTCTTTCCCTGCAATAAGATTATAGCAGTATGTCTAAAACAATTTGCAGGATGATGCCTTTAAAACAAATAATACAGTCACCCATAACACGCAAAGACTTCCACAAACACATGTCTTCTGATACATTAGGTATATTATGTCATAGAAGTGTCTGTGTGATTAATTAACCAGATTTATTTGTGTTGCCTGAGCTAAAGAAAATAAATCAAGACCCCAGATCAGAACTGCAATACAATAATTATTATTTTGAAAGGAAGATGATATCGGAAACTTGACGCACAAGGTTGTCTTAAATATTATTAGCCAGATAGGAGCCTAAGTTCTTCACTTCCTACTACAGCCTCAAAGTTCACAAATTTTAAAAAAGAAAAGGACTTAGTAGTGGACTTCTACTAGCTGCTCTGCATAGAATTAACTTCTAGCCTAACCTAGAAAAATGTGGGGTTGCATTGTATCTTGATAATCAAAATTCTGTAGGGGAACTTACCATCTTCTTCCAATGAGAAAGAGAGAAACGAAGAATAGGTACAAAGGCAGATGGGTTTGCTGGTAATCTTTCAGGATCAATCACAACTCCACCATAGTCGTCATCAAAGGCATCAAGTACTCTCATATTTCTAGAATACAGATTTGAACATGCCCCATTTATTCCGTTAATAGCATGACAACTAGTTTCTGCTGCTAGAGGACCAACCGAACTGATAGCTTTATCTGAAAAATGAGTATTATTTGAAGTAGTATTAAGAAGCATCCCTGGACACAAAAATGAGGGTTGAGTTAGAGAGCAAGCAATCCACATTCTTGCAAGTTCAAATTCTTTATTTCTGCCGTGTCAAACAAAATATGGAAAGTTAAAAAAAAGAACCCCTCATTCTTATCTACTGATCATATGTTTGCATTTGTTCCCTGTAACTGTGGGTGCACGTAAACAAAACTTTCAATTTATTTTTTATCAACTTACAAAAAGTTCTAAACTTTCTGATGCACATCAAAGGAAGAAAATGATATGATCTGAAAAACAAATATACGCTCTGTTTCAAGATTATCCATGGAGTAAAAGAAAGGGAAAACATTGGGAATCAATTTTCATATTGTAATGGTTGAACCAATTGCATAAAGTAAAATAGAACAATTACCTTTGGGACAATGGAACTGTGTAGAGAATCTAACACCATCTTTGTGCCTGGAACTCGAAAACAGGCTCGAAAACGTTCTTCCCACATGGATTAGCTCGGAAGTGGACAAAGATTTGGAACCAGGCAATTTTATCTCCATTAATGACAGAATCAAACTCCACCTACCTTAGACACGCACTGGTAGCCACAAGTATTAATCCAGTGAGTCAATTGCAGCCAGAACTATAATCCAATGAAATTAAAGTCTAAGCAGTAAATATACACACCTGTACTATTTCATTATAATTTATATGAGAATCATTTCAAGATTCCCATTACACGTATCGATCTACGAATAAGAAAAAAGCATGGGATTCATCGTCATTCGGAGAGAACTAGAAGAAAGAGGCGCAATGGTGTACTGGGCAGAAAACAAAGTCATATTGAGCAGATTAAGGATAACTCCCACGTGACATGGTGACATGCCAATGTTAGATACCCAACTTTAAGCTCAAATCTAAGCTGGGAAACCGACATTGAGGTAGTCGGCATGCTTCTTAATTAGTGGTGTGAAATGGATTGTCATGATTCATGAAGTTATGGAAAAAAATCTCCATTTTACCAAAATGAAGAAAACAAGGGAGTGAGACATTAAATTAATGGCAATAGTACCAGGGGGAAGAGAGACATCCGGACAGGGAGTGGTGTAGTCAGTAGCGGCGCCAGTGTCTGTGTGCAAGAAATGAGGATTAGTCTGAATCCCACTTCTTCTTAAGAGCGTGGAGTTGATGAAAAAATATTCTTGTGGTTGTAATTGAAAGATATTCGTAAGGCTTTGGTTTGATAATAATATAATTATAAAAAATTATTGTGACTTTTATTTTATAAAAAATTAATTGTCAAAAAATTAGTAGTAATTATATTTGGTAATTTTTTTTAACAATTATTGTGGTAGTAAAAAGTAATGAATAAGATATTGAGTAAATAAATATTGTAAATATATAAAATAATAAAAATAAATATCATTAATTAAATATATATTTAGAAATAAAAATTTAATAATTTATAAATTACTTGAAGATATAAATTAATAATTTTTTAAAATTAGTAAATATAATTTGTCTTTTTAATGTTAAAAAATTATAATTAATTTTAAAAATATTACTTAAATTTCTTTTAAAAATACTCATAATTTTTTAAAAATAAAATTTTTAAATTTTAAATTAATCAATTAATATTTAACTATTATACCTTTTTTCGAGTCAAAAAACTATCTTACAAAACAATACCAAAGTCGCCTAAATAAGATCATGAAAGGTCTTGTCAGTGAGCATTTCACAACTTTGGATGTAAAACATATTTTTTTAGAATGTCAAAAATGCTATGCACTTATTTTTGAGTATTGTATAAAAATAATATAATATTATTCAGTTAATTTTTATATAATATTTAATAATAATATAATAATATAAATTAATATTATTAATTTTTTTCATATTATATCTGATAAAATAAAATTGTAATTTATAAAAATTAAAATAATTTAAGACAATAATATAAAATTAAAATAATTATATAATATAATACATTATATAAATACGCCAAACCAACTTGCAATATTTGGAGTTTGCTTGGCCCAGGGCGTGTAGTCCATGCAAGCATCTGCGAGTAGAAATTCTTTTCTCATTCTTTCTGATACACATTTTACTTGAAATATATATAAACTTGCGTGGACAGCATTGTCGCACGTGACTTGGATATAATAAAGCAATACTTTCGGTGGTTATGGATTAGTTGTGGAATCCACGTAAATGATAATGCAACTTTAATATGGATAGGGACATTTTTGAAAAGTTTTTCTTATTGATAATAGAAATCCTTGTGGCTATTATTGATTACTCTCGTGATATACTAGCTACAACCGAACCCACCGGCTGGTTAATTAAAGCAATGTGTAGTAGTTGTTGCATACATAACATCCATGGCTCAATGGCTCAATGGCTCAATGGCTCAATGGCTCAATGGCTCAATGGCTCAATGGCTCAATGGCTCAATGACAAATGTTGTGCTGCCCATTACAACAAACAACCCCTTGTAATTGTTTCAGCAACCATGCCCAGCAAGAAGCAGAGCTAAAAAAATCTACGTATTAGAAGGTTGGTTTGGGCACACGACGATATATATTCTTAATACAGTTCAGCGTATTCTAAAGTAACTCAGCATTAATCATAAAAAGGGACTAAAAAGATAGAAAATCTGCACTGGAAAAAAATGATTGACAAAAGAAAAGGGTTCAATAATTTGAATTGAAAAAATTGGAAATAATTAAACTAAATAAATAGAAAATAAGTACCGATAATAAGTATAATGCATTTTCATATATCAATTAATTTGTATAAAAGTATCAATAAATTTTTTTAGTAAATTATTATTTGATTCATTGTCTGTTTATAAATCTATATATTATTAATAAAAATAGTTATAATACACAAGCCTCTTGATTGGGCATCAAGCTTACCACCTAGCAAGCAAATAATTTATTTTAGTTTGCATATAACTTCTAAAATACGTTTAAAATTAATATATTAAAATAATAAAATAAGTCAATAAATAATATAAGACATATATTATTTATTATAAATTAATATAAGTTTTGTTCCAATTATTTACTAAATGAGACATAAAATAAAATTAAAATTTAATCTGTTTTCTAAACAAATTAAGTTCCAGTCCTTCACTATATTTGCACATGTAGAAATAACCTATTAAATCTCATGTTGATGGTAATTAATATTTTAAGTCTTACTATGATAATTTTGCCTATAAATAAAAAATATATTTTATAATAAAATTTGTAATTTATTAAATTTTCAAAGCTAACAATTAATTAATATTGAGATTTATAATTTATATGCCATTATTATTGTTGACTAACGGTCATTGTTTGGAGAGTGCAAGCAAAATCAAAATTAAAAGTCAAAATCATTAAATGAATAAGTGGCGGTCACGAAGTGTGACCGCGTATCTATTTATTGTATTCTTGACTTTGAAATGTATTGTCGTATAAACCCTATGACTTTTTTTTTTTTTTTTTTTTTTGGGAAGCCTAAGCTCGAACATAATGGCTAATGACTTTCATTTGGAAGACTCGGTAGATATTATAAAAGTAAGTGTAGTCAAAGTCATTAAATTTACAATAATTACCAATTAAGTTTAATAAATTTGTTTTATATCATATAATTAATTATTTAAAACTCCTTCAATTCTATGTTAACTAATTATAATAATTTTAGGACGGAGAGAGTATAACAAATAACATGTCATTATTAATATAATTAGTGACATTATTGACATTATCTCATAATATATATTTTAAACGAGATAAACATTACATAATAGATTTAGTAGTACGATTTTTGTAAATGTGTTTTAAAGGTATTTGTTAGAATATGATAAATATAATTTTTTTTAAATAATAATTTTATATTAAGTATCATTAAAATTATTATTAAGTAGCGTAATTAATATTATAAATTTTTATTTATAAAATATAAATAAATACCGTAAAAACATGACTTCAGAAAAATATTTGATAACATATCACAATGAGATGTTGACAAAATTGTGTTTTGTGAGCACAATGTGATAAAGTTATGAATTGTCCAATATCACTCATGACGATAATAGTCTACTTACGTACGTGCATATATGTGGAATTTGAGAGTGAATTTTAATTATTGAAAAGTAGTGTTATGTGCATTATAAAATATTACTAGATAAATCAAAAAATAAAAAAATATAATATTTTTATTTTTATTTTTTTTATATTTATAGGTAATCTAACTTAATTTTGCATTTCAATTATTAGGCTGGCCTCGTCAGCCTATGACTGCTGTGCAAGCCAGTGGAAGTTATCAAATTTGAATGTTAATAATTTAGAACATTATCAAAATTTAATTTCTCAAAATAAAAAGTCAAAATTCAAAGCAACTTCGAAGTCAATATTCCAGAATCCAAATAAAAACAAGAAAGCTAATACCGCACCTCAACACCCGACAGCATTGAACGATTTAAGTTGGCAAAACTGAAATTGTACATCTTCACACTTCATCACACTCAACTTATAATGCAGAGGTACGGAAAAAGTTGAGTGAGAATTTTGAAAAAAATTAAATGAAATAAACAGAAGAGTTTAAAATATATTTTATGTTTCAAAGATGAGTGAAAATTGAAAGAAATAAAATATTATTAATATATATTTTTATAATTTTTCTTGAAATACTTATTTTAATACTAGTAACTATTAGTAATAAAAATAAACGTCTATCACATACTCAATAATTCAGTTTCATAAGATATAACTAGTTTTATACTAGTGGTCAATTTATCGCAACACTTTTTTTTTATCTAGACTTGAGATAGACAAAATAATCTCTAGCAAAGTTAGACGTCTGGTCACATACAAAAATTTTACACTCTTCTCTTCTGCCAATATCCAAATGAGGCCTTTAAATCCCTCATGCACATTTTCATTTCTTTTATTATTAAATATGATCATTCATTATTATAACATAATAAAATTATGTTAATAAGTGTAATAAATTTGTCATTCAATTTTAATGAATTAATCAATAACTCTCATGAATATAAATTGTGTGCATAATATTATTTTTTTAATAAAATAATTTATTATATTTTAATTTCATTTTATAATGTGATATCTACAATTAAGACATACAAAATAATATGTTGAATTCTTTTGATAGATCCTGCTATGTTTTTTTTTTTCAGAAGTTAGACAATATAATATTTCTTGATAGTATTTAAATGAATATCATAGCTTATATCTTCATGTTTATGAGTTCAAATTGGCATTAATCATTTTTGGGAAAATTTTAAAGAATACAAATTCACAATAAAGTACTCACACGGGAAAAAAATTAATTAAAAGAACTAGCCTAAAATCTCACACAACCATGAGCTGTGGATAACCTAACGGCTGGTGCGGAGATAACGGCGACAACAGTGGAACGTTGAAAATTCCCTTCATATCACAGTCCCAATCCAAGACCGTTGACCAACTAGACGGCGTTAAACTGCGGTCATCAGATTCCGTCGTTCTCTCCTTCTTCACCACTGTCTTCACTTTTTTCTCATCGTCTTCACGCTGCCGTTTTCTCTCGTTGACGCCGGTGACGGATCCGGATTTCCCGGCTTCCAAAGGGAAATTGACAATGGCCTTGGAGCCCCGGAGTTTAAATGCAGCTCGGTCGTAGGCTTTGGCTGCTTCGATAGCGGTATCGAACGTCCCAAGCCAGACCCTAGATCCACGCCTGTTTGGGTCACGGATTTCGGCGGCGTACTTTCCCCACGGCCTTTGCCGGACCCCTCTATAGTGCTTTTTCTCTTCAACGTTCGAACTTTCCTGTACGAGCTGTTCTGGATCCTTTTGTTGATTCGGGTTTGCGAATTGGATCCAATTTGTCTTGTTAGGAAGCGAGATTTTCAATGATGGTTTCCTGTTTGATTCCACCTTGTTCTGAACGATTTGAGGGTTTTCGATGGCATTAATATGGTAATGGGAGCTAGAAAAATTGTTGCTAAACGGGGAATTTGAATTTTGGGACTTCGGCGTTGAGAGATCAATTACTTGGGGTTTCGATTCAAACTCAAAGAAATCGATCTGTTTTTGCTCTGAAGGTATCGGGAAGTGGAAGAGTTCATTTAAGTAATCAGACAACGTGATGGAAGAATCAGAACTTGAGGTTTGGGAACCGAGAGACTGAGAATGAGAGCTTGAAATCTCTGTTTTTGCTTCACCAATCCATTGATCGTCAGCAAAATTGGTTTCATGACTACCACGTTTAGTGGAAAAGGCCTTAATTGGAGACAGTTCACCTAAAAGGTGCAATTTTATGAGTTCAAGGGCCGAAACTTCATCTGGGGTTGTCATTTCTTAGTTCAAGGCACTTTGCTTCGGTATTCTGAGGAGGGAGAAGAAGAAGAAGGTCTTAGATTTTCGAAAAGAATGAGAATTGAATTTGTGTTCTGTTTGAATTTGAGAGAGTGGAAAGATATATATAGTAATCTACCGGCGAATGAATCTTTGAATGTCAACCAGAGTCATGCTGAGGTTTGATGATGGAAGCAGGAAGATGGAAGCTGGAAGCCTGGAAGCATCGTCTTCCTTCACCAATTATTATCTTCGGTTTTAAGTACCTGTACTGGCGGAGTACCTTTGCTCTACAATATTTCCACCGTTAGATTTCCTTTGAGTTGAAGTCAAATGAGCATCGGACGACTGGCATTTAGAGGTAACTTTTGTTTATTTTTAGTTCCTGTTTATAGTGTTCTATTTCCATGTTGCTTCCTTAGTGTCCGTCTGGATAATTTATAAAAATGCTTTGAAGGTAGATACAAAATAAGCTTCTAATTATTACATCAATAACTAGATAAGATTTGAGACGATTTTGGAATCATGGACGAAGCCAAACTAGGCTTGAAGAATTGGTCATAGCTAATTTGGGCTATCATTTTTTATGGTTATAAACTTATAATATAGCTCTAGAAAGATTCTAGAATTGCCAAGTTTGTCTCTAGCATGCAGGGACTGGATTATTAGGTTCATTTTATAAATTAACATTTGACAAATATTGTTTTTGATTACTGCAGAAGACCTCTGTCAGATAACATTTAACAAATATTGTTTTTGATTACTGCAAAAGACCTCTGTTAGATGAATTTACTTGGCCGCAAGAAATAAAACCCATGTGAATCCTTTTTAGTTGTTTAATGTAATGTAATTAGTATTATATAAAAAAGTAATAATAATAATTATGTAGTGTAAGACAATGTCCTTCTTTGTTCTGCATTAATGGAGATTACTGTTAGTCTGTTACTTCTACTTTGGCCTAGTCGTCGTCTTCCTGATTTTATGCTCGAAGATATATATATATAATACGATGAAAAGGTCCTCAACTGTTTTATCATGACCGTCATCAACTCATAATTGTTTGCTTACAGGTCAGAGTTCTTGTAACCTTTACTGATAGGAAGAAACTTCGATTATGGATGCAATAAATAAGACAGATTGGAACACAATTTTCTTATCTTGTCTGACCCATTGCCTAAGGGTCCCAATTCTCAATTCAATCTGAACCCTGAACCTTGAACCTGAACCTTGAACCTGTTTGCAGTTCAATTAATCTATGCTGAAGTAGTCAATGGGTGCACTTAAATTAATATGATTCCTTTCTCTTTCAACTCTTCTTAACCAATATTTTATATAAACAGAGAATACTTGATAAGTGCCAGAGGAGGCAGGCATCTTGTTCTATTTTATTCCCTTTTTGAAATTTTCAACTTCACAAGTTAAAAAATCAAGTGAATCTGTAACCAAGTCCAATATCTTTGCCAAGTCATTCTTTTTATTTGATAAGTTCAAGATCTTGACAAGTCTTAAACACGATTAAACAGAAATTATTACCAAATTATGGTGGATTTTACCATGGCTGACCAGTAATATTTGCTAAAAACGGAATGTATTAGAACATTGTTGCATTGAAGATGACATCTTCCCTTACCTCAGAATCTCAAATCAAAACTATTACTCTTTGAAAAATGGTCAAATTGTTTCAATTTTTTCTTTTTGATTTATCCATCAAGAAGTAATGCTGTTTTAGTTGTACATAAGATAGATGAATTTGAAACAATGTATGAAAAGAAAAATGACAAGAAAAGATTGAGTGTTTTGTCCTCATATTTTCAGAGTAGCTTAACACCCTTGCAATATCAGTTTATACATATATTATGCCCCTTTTTGCTTTGCATTTCTCTTTATTATTGAAAGGTGAATAGAAATTCACTTGATTCTTCGTGAAGCCGTTGTTTTCTTTGATTTTCTTTTTGTACACGTCAAAATTCAAGAAAGCTAGTGACATATGACTAAAATTGCTTGTGGTTTTCTGTGATGTTTCCAATTATAAATTTTTTGATATCTCATATTGGCAGGGATTACTGAAAGGTGAAATCATTCTGTCACTCTGATTCTACTCCATTGCATCACTTCTTGTGTACCATTCTTGGAGCCCAAAAACGTTTAGGTTGTGAATTGCATTATAGATATATAACATAAATTCAAATCAAACAGTCTGAGACTCTGAAACAATAATTATTTGGCTCTAGTTAGTGTTTTCCTTGTGTTATTTTCTTGAATCTGCATTTGCCTTTTGATACCTGTAGCATTTATTGTTCAGAATTATGAAATTCTAAAATCAGAGTTTAATTTTAAGTGGTTTTGTATATACTTTTATGCTGCAAAGTGGCAGATATAAACCAGATGATTTCATTGTACAGACACCTACTAAAATCTAGTCTGGTCCCCTCTATCCATGATCATCACTTTGCGGCAAGTGCTGTAACTTGTCTGTGTTTACTTAATAGTGTTATGTGCAACACTATTAACGAGGGGGCTAGGCCCTATGACACTTTGGTGGAGGCAGCAGTGAGGTCCTACCATTTCTTTGGAAGTGACTAGGTAGTTATGGCTCAATTAACATTCCATTGTGCAGGGGACCTTGTTGTCATCCCCGAGGGGTAGTTATGCTGGTCGCTCCTCCCCTTACTCTTTTCTTAGCCAAAAAATAAAATAAAATAGTGTTATGTGCAAAACAAATAGTAAGTAGTAATATAACACGAGAAGTAATGATAGAAAGAAACTAAGATGAGAGAAAGATGTGTATTTCTTGGATGTAAGGTAAATTACTCAATTACTATTACTGCTTGCATATTCCTTGTTAATTTAGGGCCTTATAAACTCCATTATTGGGAGGTAAAGATAGATGCCTTTGAAGCATATAATATAAGGCTCAAGAAATTACTTGAAAGCAGAGATTGTTCCTCCTTTACTAGATTAATAACAAAGAAAAAGGCTAACCATACACCATGCGGTCCTTGGTACAAATTTTTATAAGCTGCAGTTAAATCTCAACTCTGAATAACATTAAATTGTTTTTCGTTTTTTTACCTAAGTTTTGGGTTGAATCTTTGACAAAGAACAACTTCACGAGTTCTGTGATTGAATACACAGATCTATTACCTTCAAATTTCAGAGATACAGAATTATATTGGCTAAATTTTTGTGATTTTCTTATCTCTGCCAAATCTCTTGAAGGCTGTCTGTGAATGATATCCAAGAGTACTTGGAGAGTTAAAGTTACAGAAAACTAGAGTAATTTTGCCCCAATTATAATTTCTACTGCATAATTCAACATCTACTTTGTTTCTGTATAGTTGCACCAATAAGTATTGCATACATTTGATTTGTTACATCACTTAAATACACGCCAAGTTATCAGATCAGCTATCCTCCCTGAAACCTCAATATCTATTCTAACAACTTATAGCAGAAATATGTAAGCTATGCTAACAATTTACAGCTATCCACCAAGAGATATGTATGCTGTGCTGCAGACTGCAGAGCAACTGGAGCCTAATGCAAATCATTGTGGTAGCCATTATGTTGACAGTCAAATAGAAGAGGGATGCCAGATTTTATACAAGGATCAATGATTGAGAATCAGTAAGTAAATTTCACTTGAACTTTTATATGCAAACTTTTACAGATCTTTTATTAGATGAATACTCTCTAATATGCCTGCCGCCATTTCTAACAACTTGTTCATAATATCATTAATTATTTATTTACAATGTTTTGGGGCATAATTTATTTGATGCATGAAGCCGCAAAGTTCAGATATAGCAGATTCCAGGTTGTTGCTTTAAGGCCACAGTACGTATTAGCTAGCCTAGCTTCTGTCTTATCCAACATTAGGATTTCAAATCATCAATTTGACCATAGACTATACATATGCGATTTGAATTCTGCTGCTATATATAAACAATTTTATATATTATTTTATTTATTTTCTTGGTGGATGCTATTTATTTAATATAATTTGATTATATAATATAGCCTTCTTGTTAGATATATTATTAAAAACAACAATTTGATTGAATTTTATATATAGAGGACAAGCAACTTGTTTGAACACCTAACTTGGTTCAATTAATGTAGACTTTTATATTGGAGGAAAAGTTTATGAATTATAAGCAAGAAGATTGCATGCAGCATCCTATTTAAGCACGTGAAGTTTTCTTTTTTCCCTTTCAACCTTCAAGAAATTCGCAGGTGCTGCGCACGTGTTGGTGATTGGTATGTGGCTTATTAAATTCTTGCTATTAATGGAAAGGGTAGGAGAATAGTTCCTCGTCAAAGTCAAATTTCTCCTTATTAAGATGGTCAACTTCAATTGTTCTGTTTTGCTGACGTGTCGTGTCATTCTTCATATAATGTGCCAAGTCATAGTAAACATCGGATGGTAATAAATAATGCCAAGATTTAAACACAATTTCTTGTTAGAATTAGTTGAGTTTTGGAAATTACTAAAAATACGAACAATAATGAGGACACAATTGTTAGAATTGGAGAGTAGCACATTTAAGATCTCATTTTCAAATCCAATTAGATTTACAAACTAGTCAGATTTACGAATAACAAAAGAAATTAGATCTTTTGTGTTACACAAAGCCAAAGTTTTATCATGAAAAAGAAAAAAAAAATGATAAAATTGTCAAAAAAAATTAATATACAAAAACTCTTTTTGAAATGGGTTTTGATTTTGATATTTTATACACATTCTTACTTGTGTTCTTTGAATATTTATTAGTGACCGTTGGTTCATTAGTGACTTGAATGTTTAGTGACCGTTGGTTCATTAGTGACTTACAGAGACTTTGATATTATATTAAGGAAACTAATTTTCAATAATTTAAAATATTGAGACAAGTTTTAGGAACATATTTTGATATTTTTTTGTTAAAAAAAAAACAACAAATAAATAATGAGAAAAAAAATTAAAATAACTAATTTTAATAGATGAGCTTACTAGGTCGGCCTAAAATCTTACTTTGATATTATGTTAGAGTTTCAAATTTAAAATCAATCAATTAGTAATAAGAATAGAAACTTATTTACTTACATGTGTTATGAATTCTTATTGTATTATGTAAATGTAGGAGTTACTATATTGACAATGATAAATGATATATACTCAACTTAAATAAGTCTTAAATTTCGGTTATATGAATATTTTTTCTTTATTTTCATCAATTCAAAATATTATTTTTATTATTATCTAATATAGTTATATGTTTATCGATAAATATCTATATATTAATTAAATAAAAGGTTTACAATGAGAAAAGGTAGTAGTATCATTGCAACCATATACAAGTTGATTTGGATTTACTTTAGTGATGAATGAGGTGGAAATTTAAGAGCAATGATGAGAACAAGAACTAATGGCTTCAAATGAATACCTTCCTCAAGCATATGCATAAATGGAAGGCCACAAGTTTCACAAAGCAAATATTTACGATGTGGATAAGTACATGTCGGTAACGATTAGCAAGTGGGTATTATTGAATCACTATCACCATCGAACAAGAATCCAACCCAAACCTATAAAAAACAATAATAGCTAGCAAATCACGTCCAATTACAATAAGATATTATAAGATATTGTAGATTTGAGCCATTAGGATCATGATCCAATTTTAGTTAGGATTAACATGTTGGAAATAATTTAACAAATGCTGCACAATTAATTTTCATTGAACAGGCATTCATATTTTTGTTCGTAAGAAATTCATTATATCTAAGAAATATAAAACAGAAAGTAACATTAGATCTCAAATTCTTAAGATATCACAGAGATATTTTCTAATTAAATAAATTGGCACATTTGGTTAAAAATGTGTTTATGTAATTAATTAATGCTATTGTTGAGATATTTATTTTATAAAAACTAAATTTATTATACATTAATAAGTTATCTGAGATATTTATGAAAAAATTTATTATTTTTAGAATATTTTAAATTTTTAATGTTAGGGTATAGATTAAATTGGAGTTGTGGGTGAATGACTTTCCTTGAAGGCACATTAAAAAGGGAGGGGACTAATTGAAGAGTGGGGCAGGCTCATGTAGGATCTTAACAACTTAATGGAGTTTGCTTATAATGTCTAGGACCGCTGCATCCGTATTGCCTCCAAAATCAGGTCCCTTTCATCTATTTTCCTCGGCGTCCAACTACCAATTCCTCGTCCATTTTCTTTTCTTTTTGTTTACGAAATAATATTAATTCATGTGTTTTATAATATATATATAAATAAATAAGAGAAAATGAGAGAGGAATAATTATTTTCTAGAATTAATTATGTTGAAAAGTATCTTTTAAAAAGAAAATTCCAATATCGAGAGCTTCCAGTCCTTTCATAAAATAGTGTTGTTAATATCTTTGGAAAAAATCAAATAAAAATTATAAATTTTAAAACAAAAGAAATTCCAGAACTCGGCGATTATTCGGACAAAGACGGCTGACAACCAATTTTTTTTTGCTGCGGTAAGACCGCTGACGTCATAGCATCATATTATTACGAAATTAAACACGTGATTAGTACCTGTCCTGCATCCCCACACCACCCATTTTGCAATTTGCACATTGATGAACTTTCAAAGAAGCTAAGGGCCTCCCCTACAAAAAACAAAAACCAATATATTATTAAAATAATCAATTTAATTAAATTAAATAAAAAGCATGTAATAAATAATATGTATATTTTTACCGGATGCATGAACCTACTCGCCTATAAATAGCATGTCTCTCAAATAAGAAAAACGAGAAAATTCAATACTTGCCTAAACAAAATTTGTACCCATCTCTCTCTCTCGGAAAAGAATTTTTTCTTACGAGATTGGAATTACGGCTACGAAAATGTACGAACAGAGTAATACGGAGTCGGATTTAGCGCTCCTGGAATCGATACGCCGGTACTTATTGGGTGAACCCGAAATTCGATTTGGACCACTAGCTACTACAAATTCGGGTAGCAATCCGGTTTATTGTCGGAGCTCCAGCTTCAGTAGCTTGTACCCTTGCCTGACAGATTCTTGGGGGGAATTGCCACTCAAAGAAGACGATTCCGAGGACATGGTACTCTATGGTGTACTCCGCGATGCTGTCAATGTTGGGTGGGTACCATCTCTCGCTAGTGGGTCACCCGAGAGCTTCTGTGCGCCGGCGGTAGAGATTAAATCAGAGCCGGATTTGTCACCAGTGTCGCATAGGGTACTGGAGTGTAGTACGGTGGCTCCTGCTGTGGTTAAGCAAGAGGTAGCCTCCCCGACGGTGGTACCACCAAAGGGGAAACATTACCGAGGTGTACGGAAACGGCCGTGGGGAAAATTCGCGGCTGAGATTCGTGACCCGGCTAAGAACGGGGCGAGGGTTTGGTTGGGAACGTTCGAAACCGCGGAGGATGCAGCTCTGGCATATGATCGAGCCGCATATCGTATGAGGGGTTCGCGAGCTTTGCTAAATTTCCCGCTCCGGGTTAATTCGGACGAACCCGATCCGGTTAGAATCACATCAAAGCGGTCTTCCCCTGAGCCCTCTTCTTTGTCTTCGGATAGTAGCTCATCCCCAAAGCGAAAGAAGAAGGAAAATGGCTCAAAAGCGCCAGATGTAACGGCTCAAGCCGGATTGGGAATAGGACAAGTTGGACATCAAGTGGCACATTATACACATGGAGAACATCTATTGGTTAGCTAAAAATGCTTCTGCACTATATTGTGGGCCAATGGAACCACTTGTAATTAGCTGAGATTTGTATGATATTAAAATCCCTGGAGAGATTTCGCACCATTAAATTTTGGTGATGTTAAGAATAGGATAGGATTTGAGTTTCACTCAGAATTCAAATGAAAACACAAGTTTTGGTTTATAATTCTCTTAAAAGATAGCGTGATGAAAGTAAACTCTATAGTTGGTACTTGGTGACAGACCCTCTAATATTTAAATCTCTATGATGAAAAAAGGCCTACACAATGAAAATGGTCTTGCAAATGCTACAGCCTACATGGCTTTCTTGAAGTCCATGTGCCATCACTGCCTTCTTTCAGCTCAACTTCAGGATTGTATTTGTGGGTTATGCTATGCTCTTTACCTAAAAGAAAGAGAGAGAAGTTTATTTCATGGTACCGTGCTCAAACCCAATTAAATATGGATTTTGGGTTTAATACAAACCAACACCTTGCCCCATTATAAGTTCTGCCAATTTGATTTTGGGTTTAAACCCAGCTGTACAGAAAATTAGTTATGAGACCCAGATTTATTTTTTATTTTTTTAATATAGTAATTCATCTTTCCAAATTCAATAATAATTTACGCCGAATTCATTTGTTGACGTAAACGGCTACTATTGATTTGGTCAGTCACTAACGAACCTTCACTGTAATTTACCGAAACGTGTAATAAAAGTTGATTGAGGAAGCATTTCCAATTATACTTTAGCAGAGTCAAACACCGAGCAGTAGGGAGCCGTGGTCAAAAGGACAGAGACTTTTTTATGTAGACGTTTCGTTAAGTGATAAAGGCAACCTCTACAACTTGAGTCTTTCTATTCTTCATCGCAGCAAGAAAACTTATCCCATATAGGTTGCTTTTCCTTTCCTCAAATTCAAATATTTTCTTTCATCTTCATTTTCAGTTGGTTCTATCCATGGCTGTCCCCAGTACTTTTTTCCTTACCCTTTTGGTTCTTTCACCTACATTGGCTTTTGGAATTGTGAATTTGACCTCTAAACTATCTACCAACGATATGAGTCCTCAATGGCTTTCACCTTCTGGTGAATTTGCTTTCGGATTTCGCAAACTTAATGCTACAAACCTATTCTTGCTTTCCATATGGTATGATAAAATACCAGATAAAACCGTAGTCTGGCAAGCAAATGCAGATCATCTAGCACCAAGAGGATCAGAGGTTAAACTCACAGCGAGTGGCCTATCACTGACTGACCCTCAAAGCCAAGTCATATGGAAGATTCAACCAAATAAAGCTATTTCATATGGAAATATGCTTGACAGTGGAAACTTTGTCCTGGCAACTAATGATTCTGCTGATGCATGGGAAAGTTTCAAATTTCCCACTGACACCTTGTTGCCTAACCAAACATTGGGACTAGATGACAGCTTGTTTTCCCGGCTCACAGAAACCAATTACTCAAAGGGAAGGTTTGAGCTTTATTTTTCGAATGGTAGTCTTCTGCTAAGTCCTGTTGCCTGGCCAACTGAAACTCGTTACGTTTCTTATTTTAGAAGCCAGAATACCACAAATACTTCAAATATGGCAGCACAGCTGGTTTTCAGTGAATCGGCAGAGATTTACATAGTGAAAACCGATGGAGGTGAAGACCCATTTCGATGGAAGCAAACAGCTCTGGATACTAATGCATACTACTACAGAGCAACACTCGACTTCAATGGAGTTTTCACACAGTATTCTCATCCGAGGGGTTCTACAAGCCAGCAAGTCTGGTCAATTGTGAGGTATGTTCCTGATAACATTTGCACGGCTATAAAGAGCATAGATACAGGTAGCGGTGCCTGTGGCTACAATAGCTACTGCACCATTGAAAATCAGAGGCCTGCTTGTAAATGCCCAGATGGGTATTCATTCATAGACTCAAATAACCAATTTCGTGGATGCCAACCTAATCTCTCTCTAGGTTGTGGGGCAGATGATGAATACCAAGGCCGGCCGGAAGAGATATATAACATTACAGTTTCGACAAACGGGGATTGGCATGGGGGAAATTATGAAATATTGAAACCTTATACACTAGAAGAATGCAGAAAGTCATGCTTCTATGATTGCTTTTGTGGTGCAGCTGTTTTTCAGGATGATACATGCTGGAAGAAGTCACTACCACTTCCTCATGGGAGAGTAGTCGTAGCAGGAATTCGCATAGCCTTTATGAAAACAAGAATTCGTTCACTGGGTCAGTTTGCTCCTAATGCAGAGAAGAAAGATGGAAGCAAGCCAGTTATTTTAGGATCATTTGTTGGCTCTCTAGCCATCAATAGTATACTCCTAGCAACTATAGTCTTTCTTGTTCTGTCGAAGCCGAAAAAGACAATCCAAGCTTCAAGCGTTGTGACGTTTTCTTACAATGAACTGAAAGCTGCAACAAGAGGGTTCAAAGAAAAACTAGGCAGAGGTTCTTTTGGCACTGTATATAAAGGCGTTCTAAAATCTGGAAATTTCATTGCTGTTAAGGAGTTGGACAGAGTGGCTCAAGAAAGAGAATTCAAAACTGAATTGAGGGCTATCTCTAAAACCTATCACAAGAATCTGGTTCGTCTGATTGGATTCTGTGATGAGGGAATTCACAGACTTATAGTTTATGAATTAATGGGGAATGGTAATCTAGAAGATTTCCTCTGTCAACGTCCTAAACCCAACTGGAATCTAAGGGTTGAAATTGCTTTGGGAATTGCAAGGGGGCTTGTTTACTTGCATGAAGAGTGTGACTTTCAAATCATTCATTGCGACATCAAATCTCCAAATATACTTTTAGGTGAAAAATTCACAGCAAAAATTGCTGACTTTGGGTTGGCAAAGTTGCTACTGTCTGATCAAACAGGAACACAGACCATGATTAGAGGAACTAAAGGATACGTAGCTCCTGAATGGTTCAAGAATGTACCCGTCACAACGAAAGTGGATGTTTATAGTTTTGGGGTCGTGCTGTTGGAAATCATCTGTTGCAGAAGGAGTGTGGTGATGGAGGGCAATGAGGAGCATGCAATACTAACAGATTGGGCATATGACTGCTATGTAGAAGGGAAAATAGATGTTTTGACAGAGAATGACGAGGAGGGAATGGCTGATAATGGCAGGCTGCGTATATGGGTCATGGTTGCAATCTGGTGCATTCAGGAGCATGCTGAAACGAGGCCGACAATGAAGATGGTCATGCAAATGCTAGATGGATCTCTTGCTGTCCATGAGCCACCAGCGCCATCTTCCTTCATCTCAACTTGTTGACTGTAGAAACCACTAAAATAAAAGAAGGGCGAAGGGCAGTTGCTGTTTCAAACTAATTCCCATATTCCGCTCTAATTTTCATTAAAAATTTATTCAAAATCTCCAGTACCCTTTTTAAGTTCTCCATAATAGGACCATCCACATGGATGGAAGAGTTGTAACCACTGAAAGATAGGTGCGGAGAAAGTCTGGAGCAATGGTTTCTACTTTCTAGTAAATCTGTTACAATAGTAAATCTATTGAGCAATAGTTTCTCAATCAATTATATATTTTTCATATAAAATTAATCCCCAGGTTACGAACTAATTCTTTCTACGTCTTTACATTAGATAACGAGAGGGAAAAGATCACCAAGTCTGAAATCATCAAAATCATCTCTACGGAGAAAGTATACTAACTTAACATCATACAGGATCAGTAGCATAGCAGTTCTTTTTTTGGGGGGAGGTAAGAGTGCTAGGAGTACTTCATAAAAACAAATCCCAAATATATGCTAAAGATTCTTGTGTCTGCACCTGAGAGAAGGGTAAACTAACACATGGATGCCTACTAATTACAGTATGGACGATTCCAGAAAAGAGTTTTGGAGGAAACTGATCATGAAGCTGCCAGCTTTAGTACCCAGTTCCAGATTTCTTTGAAATGGCAATAACATTGAAGTTGTTAGAGTCGGGATTTTTCTGGATCATGCCCTGTATGACTTTAGCTGCATCCTGTTGTACAATAAGCTACCGATTAGTATTCAAGTTAGTTATACATCACATGTTAAGGTAAATCATATATCAGCTGCAATGGGCTAAAGTTATGAGGGAAAACATGCTAGACAAAGGATTGTGAACTAAAAACATATGAAAAGCTACCAATGGCTATAGTAATCATGTTATACATCACATGTTAAGGTAAAACACATGTCAACTGCCATGGGCTAAAGTTATGAGGGAAAACCTGCTAGACAAAGGACTGCAAACTAAGAACATGTGCAAATCTGCAGTAGGATGCCTAGTTGCCTACCTATCACCATGAGCCCGATTCAATATTGAAATACTATAGTGAAGGCTCAGTGTAAACCGTCTCAATTATAGTCTGAAGGTGGTATAGGCTTGCAACAAAATGCAAGCATATACACAAGCAAGTATGTATAAAATATGCATACAATTTTCCTTTTTTTGGGGGGAAGAGAATGAAGAAGCTTCTCGTGTAAGATTCAGGCACAAAAAGGAACATGCCAGAAAGTGTCCATTCTCCACACAAACCTACTTTTGAGTCTTGACTACCACACTTTTTTTAAAAATATATAAATTTTTTGACTCTTGTTTACCTTCATACTTGAAAACTAGATCACATCTCATCCAAAATAAGTAAGATAATACAATGGTTTTTGATATGGAAAAGTATTTACCCTCAACAATGCACTTGGTGAGGATGCACCATGAAAAATTGGTCCTGACTTTCTTCCATCAAGCTCATAAAGTTGTCCTGCATATCATGTAGTTTTCAAAATAAGTAGAAAACTACACACATAAACCGGGAAAAAAAATTATCATGTATTCATTTGCATCCAGGTCAGTTAAGTATAAACCACATGCCTTTTTCCTGTACTACAAGCACACACAAACACCACTCAAGTTCAATTACATAGCATAATAGCAAACATTTACCATCAACACAAGTAAAGCAGATGAAATGTGTGTCCACATTATCTGATGCCTGGTGAAAAAAAAAAATTAAACGGTGAAGACAAAATTAAATTTGAAGATACAAAATCTCAACCTTATTTTATCACTGCACTACTAGATCATTATAACATCTGAGAGTTCTGTTTTAGTCGGCAATTATGAACAAATTACCTCAGTATCACCACTAATGGCTGCCACTGAATGAGCAACTTCCATTTCTCTATCATTCTCAAGAAATGCTGCACGCTGCATATACAAGAATTTGCTCAAGAAGTTATAATGATGCTAAATGAACATCTATACAGCCCACCAGATGTGTGTCAGTGTAGCTAGGGAATGGAGGGTGAACCTGTAATGGATCCATGCTTGCAGTAGATTTATAGAACCTATCCAGGAACGATCCTTCAACTGTTAATAACCAAAAACAAGTGGAAGGAAAAATAATGATTAATATAAAAAGGAATTTTAAGTAACATTTGCTTAATGTTCAGATTACAAGAAAGAATTTATAAAATAATTTTGAATCATTTTAGGAAGGCTCATTATCAACAGAAACTCCATTTACAAGGTTTACCCACTTTAAGAGCATAAATGCAAGAGCGGCAAGTTTCAGGTTACAGCGGGTAAGTTACACAATGAAATCTACACTGTTATTTATTAGGATAACTGAATGACTGCCTTTCCTATATGTACAAGAGGTGCTTTAAAAGGAAGGGAGAACAGTTCTGTCAAGAGGTTAATAATGCAAAAGAAATGAGAAATAGAGGGGAAGGGGCGTGATCGTTGTTAAAACTCCATTTACAAGGTTTAACCCACATTAAGAGCATAAATACAAGAGCGGCAAGTTTCAGGTTACAGTGGGTAAGTTAAACAATGAAATCTAAACTATTATTTATTAGGATAACTGAATAAACTGTATGTAAAAGAGGTACTTAACAAGGAAGTGTATAAGAGTTCAGACAAGAGGTTAATAATGCAAAAGAAATGAGAAATAGAGGGGAAACGGGTGATCTTTGTCTGTTGGAAATAGAAAAAAATAACCATTCATCAATCCACCCTTCTCTCTCCGTCCCTGTTTGTGTTTGTGAATTCCTAGTAGCGGTTGGTCCCACAAAATGAAAATTAATTTTCTAGAGAAGTGTGTTAGAAGAGTCATCACAAAGTCAACCCCAAGTCATATACTTGTAGCAATATGCAAATGGATATCCAAATTTCATTAATCTATCAGCTTGGATGGGTAAGATCCAAAAAAAATGACAGAATCCAAAACCAGAAGGAGCATTAGGTCTATCTATGGAGTTATTTCATCAATTTACCAGCTCATGTTTATAGTTTGATACTTAAGTCATTCCTTTAGAATTCTATGTTTCCAGTCAGATTTATTTGAGGAGTAAATTTCCTCTTGCAATTAAATAATACATGGTACTTAGGCCACATTTACTTTTTAACTAGCAACAGAGGTATGGTGGTTACCCGCAGGTTACCATGTAGTCACGTACAGCGGATAATTCCTCAGAGAGTCCGTTATCAGGTGGTTACCAAATAGGAAATTATACAAATTATATCAATAGAAGCTAACTCAAGAAACAAATAATACAAGAAAATGACTTACGGAGCTTGATCTCTGAAGTTATGTTACCAACAGCATGAAGAAGTCCAATCGTTCCACAAGCATTGCCCACAGTTTGTTTCATAAAATAAACTGCAGCACTATGTTCCTATAACCAGGATAGAAAGAGGAATTCTTAAAGCTACAGCTCAATAAAAAATATATAATATCATAGTTCAAGATACTTTATAGACATACAAAGCCAACAACACATTTCTTTAAGATACACAGTCTAAATTCATGATGGTGTGACAGAAAATGTGATTGTTTCAAGAATAGTAACTTGAAAACAAAGGAGAGATGTTCAATAACATGTAAATAAGTTTACATGCAGCTTATAAATAAAAATGTACACGGACCTTCTTTTCATTGTCCTGCAACAATCTCTCTTCTTCAGTCTGGTAGGAGTTAAAAATTTTGTTGTGTCAGTAAAATTGACATAGCAATCAAGACAATGATGCATAAGGATATTCCAAACCAATTTACTCCAAGGATGGCAACAGTGTAAAAGAGCTAGAAAGAATTGAGTTGTATGAAAAATAAACCTTCGAGGTTATGGGATAAAGAAAAAGCACAGCAAGCACAGGCTTTGGAACCATTTCCAGAAGTTCTTCATCCAATCCATACACATCACAGCACTCGGCCTCTGCCTCTGGAAGGCCAAGACCCCAAAGGAACTGTGCATCAATAACCAATAATATCAGACTAAATACTCTAAATTGGACTTCAACCACATAAATCAGGATGCTCTTATTAAAAAAGAGGAGCTAGTGCACCATTTCTAAATAATAAAATTAATTTTATAACCAAAATAATTAGAGAAAAAAATAGCCCAATAAAATCAAAGAATTCCAGTGGATGCAGAATTTCCCTCCACGATTTCACGAAAAATCTATCTCTGCATTTAAATCCCACGAATACAATCACAAAAAATAAAAATAGTAACTTCCACAGTTTGAATCACAGACTTCCATATTTTTTTAGCTTCTCAAAAATTAAAAGAAAAACCATCTTAATATCCAAGATGAACTCTCTAATCTCAAATTCCTTTTCTACTATGGCAACGAAACAATTAGCACCACAGAACCAATACAATTTTGTATTTCCAATCAGTAAATAGAATCTAGTACTAATTGAGTAGACTACCTGGTTCATAACGTCAGGGTTAGCTTCAAGAGGAAGCCATCTCTTAGCAGAAGCTCTTTCGTCCACCGTAGCCATCGCCTTTCTTCCCTATATTCTTCGGTCACTGCTTTCTGTAGGGTTATAGTCTTTCAGATTTCGAAGAAGGAAGTTAAAATATGTTGTGGCTTTGCACCCCTTCCTTTATATATAGTTTTGCGTGGGTTCTTATTGGGCCTAAAAATAAGCTTACATGCCAGCCTGGATCCTTAGTAGCTCATTAATTAAGCTGAAAGATAAGCCCAACACCTCAAAAATGATGAGTCCATTGTAAAATAGCCCAGCCCAATTCAGTAACAGGAGCCCATGTCAGAATTTTACCCTGTATCCGTCCCTTTTTAGGCCTTATTTATTATTGATCACATCCTTTATAACATTTATGTAAATTTAGGATATAAAACTTTCTTTAATTTAATTCAGATTAGTTTATAAAAATAAAATATAAAAATTATTAAAAATATAAAATAACATAAATAAAAAAAGTCAGACAACGCAAATAGTCTTCTCCCTTCACATATAACATTAATCGAAATACCTAATGGTTAAGACAAATAAAGTCTTTATGAAATCTTCTCTTTCTTTATTTTTCCAGAAAACATAAATTGATAGTTCAGAAAATGATGGTGGCTTGGATTTGTCTAACCAATCTGCACACCAAATAACTTTATTCCCTCAGTAGCTTCCTTCTCCATGATATTATCAACTTCTCCCTCGTTGTTGACTATTTCACCCACATCCATTTTCTGCTCTACATTCCTACCATAGGCAGGAACTTCCAAATTACTGTGGAGCACATCTATCATGTAAAACTCTTCGTCCCCAACCTCAGGATAGGAACATCTGAAGAAGAAGACAGTGTCCCCTGGCTTCAACTTATACATCTTGATGAATTGTCCCCAACCTTTAGACAAAAGAAATGACCCTGTACTCTTCCAATAAGAATACCTGAAATTCCATGACAGAAAATGTTTGTCATGGAAGGTTAGTGTGATGTTTCTACCCCAATCCTCCCCTTCAACAGAGTTGATCCCAACAGTTGGACAAAAGTACTCCACTGCAAACTTCTTTGGAATGAGTAATGAAGGGTGATCAACATCACTACAAGTCAGTTCCTTCTGAAAAAGAAACTGACATGAGATGTCATGGTTGCTTGCCTGAGCTCCCATTGTTGGAAAATGATATGAAATAAAACAAGTAAATTTGGGTAAGTAAGTTTTTTCCAGGATCAATTTCACTACTTCCTCATCTGAGTAACCGCTTTGGAAGATGCCCTCTTGAACTATGTGATTAGCTGAAGGGAAGTTGAGAAAAGCAACAGTTTTCTTAAGCTTGATAGCAGCACTGTCCTGAGCTCTTGCTGCTGCTTCTTCTGCTTGATATGAACCAAGCCAGTATGACTTGTATTTGTGGGAGATAGTCGCACCCCACTTACCGGTTTTCAGCAAAAGCACACCTCTGAATTTAGAGGAGTTCACTCTCTCCTTGGAGCATTGAAGTGAGTATCTGTTAATTGGGATACCGCGGTGATTAGTATTGGACATTTCTAGTGCCATCCCTACTCTTAATCAACTTGTGAAACTAACCCCTGAATGAAATTCTTTTCCGATACCAGAGAAATGATTCAGAAGAAGATAAAAGCTTAGAATACGTCAGTGTGATAAAAACAGAGGACTTGTGTCAATTTATATTTAGAAGAAGCATTCATGGGGCTTCTGCTAATTACTTAGTACACCACAGAGAGTTGTATTAATTGCTAGTTTTATTAATAAATGTTTCCATTTAATGTAAATCAGGAATATACACTTTTGGTAAGTTTTCATTACTTTCCAATTGTAAACCTCAGGGATGAGCAAAATGGATATATTGAAAAGCTAGAGTTTTAGTGCAGCTGTAGTGAGAAATGGCAAATAGGTTAGTTCCATCTTTGGCGCTATGACAATGAAGAAAAAGAATTGCAGAAAAAGGAAAACAGAGCCAAATGAGGTCATGGATTTCTCAGGCTCGTATAATCATATGTCTGCCTACCTTATAAGGTTTGAAGTTATCCGTGTATTATTTGCAGGAGGATCTATCCACTTCAACCTCTTTCCCCTTGGCCATGAAGCCGTCCCCTTCTATCTCTCTTGGGATAAAGTTAACTAAAATTGACAAGCTATTGAGGCCTGATTGTAGTAATACCTTTAATGAACATACTAGTTTCTTAAAGCAGAGTATTACAACTAATATTTTTCTGAATTTGGAACCTCGCGTCCATATCCTTATTCATACCTTCCATTTTGATGAGAAATCTAGATTGTGTAACTCTTCATCCTAAACTGGAAAAACAGGGCACTTGTTTGATAAGCTACAGAAACAAGTTTTTGCTTGTTAAACAATAGTAGTGGGAATCCTATTCTCTATACAATAATAACGGAGAAAACACAATTGATAACCTACCCCCGTTAGTTTCCCTCCATAGTCATTTTCATTTTCAAGATTTTCCACATTTTATTTTCTTGTTCAAGAGGCTCCATAATCCACAGGATCAGAGAAACAACATGATACAGAATGGCGATGGTTGAGATTCAATTTTTTGCTGACAATGTAAAATCTAAAGCATTTAGCTTTACACTCAATTTTCACCAGTTACTTTCCTGATATCACCAAATTTCATCATACTCCGGATAGAGAAGGGGAACAGTAGCTTGCCTAATGAACAGCCTCCTTATCAGCCTGTTCTTTTCTACTCCATATGATACACATTTGTCGCCCAAAACCTTCTGATAGAGACACAAGTAGCAAAATTATGTTTTTTTATTCACCAGTATATCTTGGATTCCGCTTCTCAGCAAATGCAGCCAAACCTTCCAATCGATCTTTAGTATTCAAGACCTCCTCATAGCACTCTTCTTCCAAAGCCAAAGCTGATGTCAGATCAGCCTCGAGTCCCTCACTAATAGCTCGTTTTGCCATCCTTATAGCGACTGGACCCTGTTAAGGATTTAATAGTCAAGATCATAAACAACTGATTCAGTAGCAAATAACCAAAATTCGTTCTGGACCTTGACCTACATAAGATTTAGACCATCCTAAGATATGTGTACAATTTAGGATTCAAAAGCTTTCCATCTATGATTTGTGCAGCCCAGCATAATATTTCAAGAGCAATATTCCCTTTTGCTTTGTATACATATGTTTTGTTCTCAATCTTTATCTTCCATTTGGTCTTTGTTTGATTTCTCCAAAACTTAAATGGGGGAAATTGAATTAGTAAAATAGATCATGTCAGAAGTTATCTCCTTTGTTTTTGTTTATTTATTTGTTTTACAGAATTAAGACCAGCACAACCATCAAGCATATATGGATGTCACGATGGAATCAAAGGTCTTCTGACTTCATCTTTTAATTCTGTTGGCGAAAATAAATAAGCATTTCATGGAAAATCATTTTCCATATGAGAAGATTTTCCAAGGACATAAGATTGTACCTTCTGATTTATATCCCGAGCAATTGCAAGTGCCTTTAAATGAGCTTCACCAGCAGGAACACAGTAATTGACAAGACCTGCAGCAAAGGAAGCCTATGTAATGGGGTATGGCAACTTTTAGAGAAAAGAACTATTGTGTTTGCAAAAGGTGTGGGGAAAAGCTGATTGTTGATTACTGCATTGGGCAGTTTCACATCAGCTGACTTTTATCTTTTCTCTTTTGGGATTTGATGGGTGCCGCTAAAGACTGTTGTAATGTTGCCAGCAAGTTGGAGAGGGAGTTTAGGTAGGCATAGAGGGAGTAAGGTATGAATTCTATACCTCTTTGTTTGATGAGGAAAGAAGGTTCTAAAGACATAGCAAATAAGCTTAAGAAGGTTCCACCCCTTCCTTTTGTGATTGTAAGATGTTTTATATTTTAAACAGAGAGGACCACTTAGCATACATTCTCAATTTGTTGATGAGACTTTAGCTAGTCTAAGAAGGAGAGAAGCCAGCAAACAACCAACATACCCATAGACATTGCATCTCTCCCACCAATCTTTCGACCCGTAAAAATAAGTTCCTTTGCAACTGCTCTTCCAACCAATCTAGGAAGTCTTTGCGTCCCACCTGCCCTGCAAAACCACGATTCCTTGAGTGGGTGATATGTCCCAAGTATGTAAATATAATGAAAAAAAAGTGAAGGAGCGTGTAGCTGATAAGAATGAAAAGATGCAGTGTAGTGTGTGTTAGCAGTGTAGCAAACAATTGCAGGAAAGATAGTAAATAACTGTCAGCTGATCTCAGTGTACAGGCTTATCTGGGTTTCAGTAGTTGAAGCCAGCAACTAAATTGAATTACTCTTTTCCAACTTTCTAGAAAACCACTAACACTACGTGTGAAGATCAACCAATATCAATCAAATTGGATAGGGTTAGTTTAGTTCAGTTAGGTTTCAACCAATACCATCATCTTTTCCATAGTTCTATCAGAAAACTATTCTAATCTAAAGAGGTCATAAGTTCATAACTTGTAAGGTGGTCTCTGGGCCAACAAGAGTCTTGCTTTAACCTGAATTGCAGAAACTGATATGTAGTTGTAAAACCTCCAGGCTGCTAGCCAATCAATATGATTAGGTAATTTTAACCATGAGAAATTAGACTGGAAATTATGAACTTGGGTATCAGTATGATTGTTTAGCTCTTTACTTATTACTGTTGCGTAGAACTAATCAGATAAACAATTGGAACAGAATATGGTTATAACATGCAAATGAGAATTTGTATACACTGCATACCCAGGAATTATAGCTAGTCCTGTCTCTGGTAAGCCCATGACTGCACCATCTCCTGATACATCCAAACAGAAAATAGTCAAACTCAGTCCAGAAAACAAAGAATTAATAATAAACTGCTAACTCTGTCACTACCACATATTCGAAGATCACATGAGAGAGCCATTTCAAGTCCACCGCCTAATGCTACTCCTTCAATAACAGCAAGTGTAGGTACTCGAAGTGCCTGCAGAAAGATAAAAATACACAAATCATTCTTTCTTTCTTTTTCAAGGAGGAAGTAGTTTTGAGGAAGACCAAAATAAAGAGATCATGAGAGGAGAGGAATGGCATGATAGAGTCTCCAGGTGTAAGAATTGCTATCTACAACAGATATGCAATTCAAATGTGGAACACCTAAGGCATGTAAGTTAAGTGTTTGGGGACACAAGCAGATCTCTATGAAAAACTTGAGTTTAAACAGCTGGTGCATGATGTCAACAAAGAATATAATCAAAAAGAGGGGCTGAAAGCTGCAAACACCATTATGGCAAGATTTAACAGTTGTTGCATCAGCCTTTTGTTGACAATATTAGTTGATAACAACATAGTTCTTAAAAAATAGTAGATGAATGATGCCAACCAACCTCTAGAAATGTGAATGTTGAGCGTAGAGAGTTCACAAAAAACTGAACCTCAGATTGATTCATTGTCCTGCGCTCCTGTGATAAATTAATAAACACAGAACTCTCAAACATGAACATTATTATGCTGAATAGAATTAGTCTTGAAGTAAAAATCAATGTAACAAAAGATTGATAAGAAGCTTTATCTCCTGATAAGACGGGTAACATAGGATGTTTATCACCTGCATACATCAGAGATGGCTCTTCGTCATTATACATACAATTTGGAAAAACATTTCAACAGTTAAGCTACTGAAAGAAAAGAAAAAAAATTGATTGTTTTGAAAGTATATTGTATTTAAGAAAAAAAAAGAACTAATAGAATTTAGAAAGTGTAAAGCCTCAAACTAGCAAGTAATGAAATCCATAGTAAAGGTTCCGCACTTAAATAACAAAGAAATAATGCTGATAGCACATATCATGTGGCTTCCTAGAGATTTCGTAGTGTTTATGCTTACCATCCCAAGCAAAATCAAAGTTTAATAATTTACCTTAAGATCAGCCCCAGCACAAAATGCTCCTGGAACTGAGCTGCATATCATGACAACATTAGCAGAAGGGTCCGTATTGATTGTTTCAAAGGCGTTCTGTAAGCCTCTCAGCAAATCCTTTCCAATGGCATTCTTTACAGCAGGCCTGTCTATGTTAACCTCAATAATCCCTATAAGCAAAAAGTGAATATGCTTTTCAGCGGATATGCAATTCAAAGAGACAAAACCAAATACATAAGTACAATGGATGGGGAACATTCTCGCACACCAATTTGTTTCCTTGGAAACTAGGAAAGACCAATAAATATGTGAAACAAAATTAATAAAGATGGGACAAGACAAAAGATTCACAGCTGAACCCAGGTAGTACGAGATACAAAGCACTTTGAAAGTGGGAAATTTTACCGTAATCGGAAGTAGAGAGTCTGTGAAGCCTCACGGATTCAGAAGGGGAAGACTCCAAAATAAGGGTTCTACGACTCTGAAGCTGATGCTTCCATTGATGGGAATTACAAGCAATATTCTGCTGAATTATTGTTAGGAAGCTCAGCAATGGTTGACTGGAAGAGAAATAAGGTTTAGAATTTTTCACGCAGCAATAGCCCAGAGACCTGGTCAAGACTCTGAAAGCACCCATTTCCTTAATTTTTTCAGATTGTAAAAGAAAAAGATCGGAGTTTTGCAGAAGCTTGGATTGAAGTTCTTTTACTCTTGACTGATACTCTTCCTCTCTTCCCGACAAGTTCCCGATCAGGACAGCTTCATCTTCTAAACGACCACGTATCTAGAAATCTTAGAATTGAGGAAACGCAGGAGCGTGCATACGAAGATGTAGGAGTTGCCGTTTATGTTCTTAAAACGACAATGTGTTATTTACTGCCTATCTTGGGGAAGGTTTGTTGTTTCTGCTAATGGCGACAAAAGGAATTACAACAGGACTACAGCTTTCCCATTTTGTATCGGCCTCTCGCCTCTCGCCTCTCGGCCCAAATACCAATTGGCTTTATTTTACTTTTATTTCCAATTTTTGGTTTAAACTACAGATTTTCCATGAAACTTTTTAATTTTATCAATTAGCCCCTTAAACAGAGGTCCTCTGCTTCTGTAAGTTAATTAATATTAGTGTCCTTTATATAATTACTACCAAGAAATCTTTGATAACAATCTAAACCCTGAAGGATTAATCTGTTCATTAGGAAATCAAACAAAATTTGATACTACCAATATCTTTGTCTTTTTTTCCTCAAATTCTTTGTCAATATAGCTTTCAAGAGATCCTAATTTTATTTTATAGTTACATCCTATGAAATATGAATCTTGGTTTCTTCTTCGCATTTATTATAATAAGCCACTCTCAAAAATGATTATACTAGAATCCATGAGAATCTTAGTATTATACAACAAATTAAGCTCCTTAACAAGACAGTATATGTAATGCTTTATGCTGCAGGCCCCTAGATTCCTTATTACATTCTATATAGGACCAACTGAGAGCAATTAATTTGTTAAGATCATCAATAATGTCAGCTCTAGATATTGAAGAACAATTTGTTGAGCCACTTTCCACTGAGAGTAGCAAGTTTTGTGTCAAGAATTTCATATGGTCTGAGGAAGAATGGCCTAAAATAAAGTACAATAACTACTCAGATGCAGAGGAAGTTCCTGTTATAAGTTTTAAGGGGATTTTGGATGACAAAAAAGACCAAGATTACAACAAGGTCTGCAAGGCCATGGTAGATGCAAGTGAAAAATGGGGATTCTTCAAGCTAGTGAATCATGGGGTTGCTTTGGAAACAATAGAGGAACTGAAAGCTTGTTTAAATAAGCTCTTTGATCTTTCAATGGAGCAGAAATTGAGAGGTGGTAGATCATCCACCTTGCCATTAGGCTACTCTGCCACAAATCCTGATTATGGTACAAATCTACCTTGGGTAGAGATTTTGCAACTACTTCAATCAACACCACAAGTTATTGCATTTGCCACAAAGGTCTTTGGTGATCAACATCAATCATTCAGGTAAATTTCCATATCAAAAAACCATTAATCTCGCCCCTTACTGATTAAAACAAGATTTGAACTCAAGACTTTCAATTTGTTAATCGCAGTGACGCAATGATTGAGTACATGAACGCGTTAGACAAACTAGGAATGAGAATTCTTGAGATGTTGGCTCATGGATTAGGCCTTCCAGATGAATTTTTTGTGAGGAACTTTGAAGAAAAAGAGGCTACCATGATTAGAATTAACAGGTATCCTCCTTGTCCATTGCCAGAAAAATGTTTGGGGCTGGGAAGCCATTCAGACCCACATACTCTAACCATATTATTGCAAGACGATGTGGGTGGCCTTCAAGTTCTGAAGAATGACAATCAATGGGTTGGAATCAGTCCCATTCCAAATTCATTTGTCATTAACATTGGTGACACCCTTGAAGTAAGCCCTATATATCTAGGTATTAGTTTCTAGTACTATAAGTATGATCATGATCTCTTTGAATTATAACTAATAACTTTGTTTTGTTTGAATTATGCATACAGGCATGGAGTAATGGGAGGCTAAACAGTGTTTTGCACAGAGCTGTGGTCAACAAAGAAAAGCAGAGACTATCAGCTGCATATTTCATGAGCCCAACAAGTTCTGCCATTATTGAGTGTCCTTCTCAGCTCATAGACCCAAAAAACAATCCTAGAAAGTATGTGGCTTTCACTTGGGAACATTTCAGGAAAGAACTTTTGGCTGAAAAGAGGGTAGTTGGTAAAACTGCACTCCTTAGGTACCTATGCAATTAGTATGTATTAGTACAATAATACTTTGCCTTCAATCTTATATTTTTTATTAGTTTGTCAATTTTCAAAACCGTGTTTTACAGCATTGATATTCTATACAAAATTGTCAGATATTCCATCGATTTATTTGTTATTGTTAGTCTACATCTGAATCAAAACCGTTAGATATTTACCAATTTTTTTTAGCTAGTATACATTTATACCATTATCAAATTTAGTGTTGATATATTCCATATATGTCACATTATTATTTAATAAGAGCAATTTCGTAGCTTGTAAGTATTTCTGGCTGGGATTGATATTTTCGAAAGAGACCTCTTTGGAGGGTGATATTGTGGTTTGGAATCTTTATTGAAATGCACTAAATCTAATGAATTATATGTATTATGTAAGTAGATAAATTACAAAGTCTTTATTCCCCATTTGTTTTGGGTGAATTACTTACTAGATTTACAAAGTCAAGCATGCCTGACTTTGTTATTTTCTCCTTTAGAATACATATGCAAATGAAACTGAATTTTCAAGGAAAAAAAAAAAACTTGTTGTGAATATCACATATATAGATCAATATATATATGAAAGTCAAGTGATAAATTAATTAACAACTTGCACTCAACACATCATTAATGTTATAAGATTATAATTATTAACTCAATCTTAACTATGCTTAATTAATTAATTAATAAAGACTAAAAAGCCAAAGTAAATTCAAATTCACCAAAAAATTAGTAACTTGGAGCATCACATAGACTTGACTATGTACCTAATTGGGTAGCATGAAGTCTCTGGGTTGCCACCTAATTAAACGGAGGAAGGGGGAATGAATTCAACTGATATATGATTCATTTTCTTTCTTTGACATCTGCATTCCTTTCATACTAGAATTAATGAATAAAAGTACGCATTTATAACAAGGAAAGTAACCCATCTGGAGCAAGTCTTTGTATATATCCAACTAGCAATAACATTGTCATAATTCATAGACCAAAAAGGTATACTTTGGCTCCAATAAACCCAATTTGATTAATTGCTCCAAAAAAGAAAAGCATAGTGGTATTTAATTGTGTTAATTATTAACATAAATGTAAAAAATGTGTTGTTCAAGTGGTAAGACATGCTTGAACTTGTACTTGAACACAACGGTGGTTGAGAGGCTTCTGTATGTTAGGGATTCGAACCCACAAAAAAAATATTTGTAGAAAAGGACAGCTGTTAACTTAGAACAAGATTAAGCCCACTCAAATAGTGTGGAGATACTCATGAAAAACCAAAAAATCAAAAACATAAATAATAAACATATTTTGTGATCTTTTGTTGTATGAACTAAAAGCCAGAATACTTGTCATGAATATTACTTATCAAATTATCATATTTTTTACAATTTTTTTCTTTTGTATTCTAAATTATATTGGATACGTATAGTTCAAAAAATGAAATATATATGATTGAAAGTTTGTGATATATATACTAGATAGCTGGGTAGCGATTCCAGATAGGAACTTAGAGGAAACATCCTTATTGACTGAAATTACTTTAAACTTGTTTTTGATCGATTCAATTCATAAAGATATAGACCAAGACCTAATTTTTGGTATACTTGTTTTGCTTGTCGCAGAGTTCAAACCTGCAAGTAGGTCATGTAACACGGGGTTGGTAAGCAAATTTAAGCGAAATTAAACTTAAAGATTAACTAATTATACAATCGGGAAAGAAGAAAAAAAAAATACCTAATTTAATTTGTTTGCAGAAAAATATGTATAGCAGATAATTATGTATACATATTTTTCTGCTCCCGAAAATATGATGAACACCATTGTTACTAACCCATTTAGGTGGTAATTTTATATTAACAATTTTTCTTATAGTGCTACATAAAATTATTATGACCTTAATTCTTATATATATATATAATTGAACACAAGTAATTAATGTTCATATTGAAGACATACTTGAACTCGATTCTTAAAAGTTTTTATAATGTCAGGAATTCGAACATAGAAAAAACACTTTTGGAAAGAGCAGTCACGTAGTTCAAATAAAATTTGACTCGGAACGAAATTAGGCTCTGAATAAAATTAAACTCACATATAAAATGTGTAAAAATAATTGTTGGAACTTAAAAAAAAATTTCGAAATACAGGATTTTATTAAACAATGACCGTACCGTGTTCCTTTGCTTGACTCCAGCTATCTGGGTCTATTTTCCACATTAATACTAGGATCATAGTCTGTAGAGAAGCATTGAGTTGCATGGCCTTACCAAGCATTGAAGAGGTGAAGGACTAACCCCACGTACTTACAGTGCAGTGCTTGACTTTTGAGTATACATGTGTTCGACGATGTGGGAGGCGGTTACTTTTCAAACTTCTTCATTTCATTTCACACAGGTGTCCCTCGAAGATACGAATAACAAAATAGAAATTCTCTTACCCATTTTTTTTAAGAGTTTAACATCAAACTATAAATTATTATTATTAAATTTGTTTTCAATATATAAATTTAAATACGATTATAATACATGAAGTCATTTAATTAAAATTATATTTAATAATTAATATTAATAACATATGAAAATCTGTCATTTATTTTTTTAAATATAATAACGACATATCAAATATTAATTCTAAAACGAGTAGAAACTACAATTAATGTTGTTATGACTTCTCCCTTGTATACGACCCTACTTCTCTCACCCTCACAAATCACACAGCTGGGGCTGTTTCAAGTCTGGTCGGTGCTCTATCTTTGTCAATCAATTCAAAAACAACATAGAAAAACACAGTTCTTGGTGAAGAAAAGGAAAAAGTTACAAACAGAATATTATTAGGCGAAAGTGTATAGATTTTTCCAAGTCTTAATCATTTTAAATAATTAATCCCAATATGTCGTGTTTGTTGTGATTTTGGAATAACGTAGTAATACTGCCAATAAATATTTAAACCACGTTGCACTTGCGTGTTCTTCCCGTGTACCATCCAATCCCTCCTGCCAAGTAGTTTCTTCGTATCCGAGTAATGAATCTAATTTCTTGTTTAATTATAAAATCATTTAAGGCATTTTTCAGATAGATTAGCTCTAGATATTGGTATTCAGAGGTTAGACGTTGACTTAGATGCTGAGGTGGCTGTAGGACTGCTTAAATCTGTTAATGAAAGTAACTATTTTTTTTTTGTCTAATCTCCCATCCCTTCAGTGATTTATGATCTCTTATATCTACCGAGAAGCTAATGTTTGTACAAATATATTAATTAACTTAGGCTTCTTTCATTGTGTTCCTTTTATTTTATTTGATAACCTTTCGAAAAATATTAAGTTTTACATTATTTAATGACGTTCTTCTTGACACCAGACTTCGTATTATTTGTATTTCTGTTTGTTAAGTAGTGAATTTTATTACATCAAAAACAAAACAAAAAAAATTGTTTGATTATAAAATCATCAATGCATTTTGTCAAATAATTAAATATTAATTTTAGATGAGATTAGTCTTTTCTTTGAATCTGTTACATGAATACAAAAATAGAACTGAAAACAAAGCAGTTAAACTATATCTATACAATTTATAAGTCAGATGATGAAGGCGACAATGTGAGGGGCATGACCCGTCACTGGCGCAGTAGATGAGGGATACTGAAGGAAAAGCTCACGCATGAAGACAACACAGTTGAAGATTGCAATTACAGTGAGAAAGTAAGCACGTGTGTATGATATTGACGATTCGTATATATCCAGCTTCATAAAATAAATATTAAATGTGATTAAAATGTGTTTAATTTTTAAATTAGTTGTAAACACGTGAATTATATTGAAAGATATATTTCAATTATGTATCACTTTTGTAGGTTCTCATATGATTATATAAATTCTTACTTTTTGCCTCATGGCAGGTACATATAATTACATTTTGAAAAAATAAATAAAAAAATAGTAAACAATTTTAGTTTAGATGAAATGTCAAAACCCTTAAAGAAAATTTTGCAGAAAAAGGAGACCTAAACAGCTTCACCATGATGTAGATGGACAATGTTGGCCAACATACAAACCAATAAAATTCATTGCCCAATATGATTACAGTTAGTTGGTCTCAGCAATTGCTATTATTCATCATCATCTAAAGGACCATTGCAGTTGCATTATCAAATGTGGGTGGTACCTATTTTACTTTTTTTTAGCAATCAAGTATGTCTAGCTAGTTTATACACATCAACTAATTATCTATTCAGTCTGATTAGAAACATGCTGCTATTTACACTGAGATTAGGAAATTTGTGGAGATTCATACCCAAAAAATAAATAAAGAAAATACATTTTTGATTACCAAATCAATTTACAAGTTAAGATACCTAACAATATATCATGATGCTATTACATCAATTAAGTGTATGGTGGGTAATGAGTATATATACATTTGATATTGGTGACTTTTGCAGTTAATAAGTGTTAATTTGAAAATTAACATGAAATGACATTTATAATAAATCATGTGTTTTGCACGAGAATATATGTTAATTGGTAGTTAACTGAATTGCTTTAGCCGTTTATAGTGGACATCAAGCATCTTATTGTAAGTGGAAACCTATTAGTACTTTCTTTTACTTTTGTGTAAGATAAGGATAAATACAATCAAGGGATCGAATAGAAAGATTTGACACATGATGATACGCAGCTATAATAAAAAGATGGTTTGGTTAAGCTTGAGTTAGATAGTTTACCAATTAACAGCTTTAAAACAAGTAAAATGTTAAAGTTCATGAACTAAATCTTTTTGCATAAAAGTTATTCTATTTTTAATATAAAAAAATTAGATAAAGTGGGTTACATAATTTCTCAAACTTGAGATTAAAGAAAATGACATGTTTTTATAAAAGTTTAGTATCAATTTCTATTTTATTTTATATATCGGGGAGGGGAAGGGGGAATAAATCCCATGTATGCTTCCAGTAGAGTAACTTGAATCTCCTGCATAGAAGAAAAAGAAGGGTGTTGCTGGACTAAGAGACCAATAGTAATAATAAATTATAATTTTTGATAAACAATTATTTTCATCATATATTCTAATAATTATTAGTTTAGTAATTAATCGGACTTAAAACTTTCATTTAAGAATCTAAGGGAGAAATTGAAAGAAAATTGCCGAAACGAAAATGATGAAGAGAAAGAAAGAAAAAAAAATCAAGTGGAAGGAGGAAATAATTAAATAAAAAGATTTCATTGTTTAATATTTTTTATGTAGGGTATGTGATAAATTACTCCTGATTTGTAAAGTTAACCAAACATAAAATTTCATTCCCTATTAGAAATTAAGAGACAATATTTTTCTCCATGCACGTATCATTATCCTTTATCAATTAATTTCTAATTATTATTTTTTAATAATAAACATTTTTTTTCTTCATTTTAGCCTCCTAATTTGGATTAATCTCACCATATACCTTTTTGTTCAAAAAAGGAAAACAAACGAAACAGAGAGGAACTAACAAAAATGATGGTTGGATGGCCATACAAGAATTCCTTCATATAAATAAGAATTTAAGAAACGACTGAAACGTGCATGTATATAATTTTGCTTAAATGAATAATTTGCTTCTTGTTACGAATATAGGAAACATCGTAGCTAGTGTCGTAGCTGCCATGCATGTCCCAAGTTAGGTACTTCAATTTTGTGGATAAATTAATTTGGTCGTTTGGCTTATTCTGGCTGGTCCTGCTTGTTCCTTTTCGAATTCAGACCAGCCGGTCTATTAGTCGGGTCGTCAAAGCCTTAATTCCCGGTTACCACCTTGTATACAACAAACTCGTAAGTCGTCCACAAAACGAGGTTTTGATATTCTCATCTCATGCGTGTATAAATTTGATTATGCCTTTCTTACATTTCAAGCAAAGCACTTTAATCTATTTTTTTTTTTTTTTTTTGGAAATAAATTATATATATATATATATTTTATTTTTCCATAGAAGAAATTTGATTATTAATACAGTTGGCATATATATGTGCTAGTGTCAGTACATACGTACATGTATACTGATAATTCTAGGAGGGAGTTCAACAACGTAAATGTATATATATGCTGCGACTATGAGGTTTGCCATTTTTAAAATTAATTGACTTGAATTTCTATAGCTTCGTACTAGTTTAACTCATTCAATGGTCAGGCTCATTTATTTTTACTTGTTCTCATTCCGGAGCCTAATTTGTAATGACCAAAACTACTGCATGCTTTATCTGATTTCAAAACATTGAAGCCAATCCTTATAATATGATGACATATACCAGAATTTGGCGCAAAAAGGAAACAAAAGAAAAGAAAAACAAAATCATTCAAAATATTTTGGAGAGAATATTGAACAAGTAAAGGAGATTGAGAATCAATTTTGACCATTAAGAGGAAGAATACAACCAGGAATGTGTTGCCAGAACAAATAAAGTAGATTGGGAAAAAGTAAATTTCAACTTGAAGAGAATGTAAAATCCAATTTTTTTCTCTAATGAAAGTAAAATGGAAAAAAAAATTAAAAAGATTAAGAAATAATAATATTTTTCTATTAACACGATCAATCATAATAAAGTAAGAATTAGATTTTTATTTTTATTTTTTTATTCAAACTAATTACAATTAGTTAACAATAATTAAATATATACTTGCAGTTGTGAATCATAACACTGTTCCATTGAAGGCTAAGTGAAATTGTGGTCCTAAAGACCGTCCGCATATAGTCAAAACTCTATATTTGCTTTCATACGAAAAGTCCACCATATTTGTAAATTTTTCCATCAACAACTCGCTTGAGCACAACAAAGGATGCTGCAGTCAATTCATTAAAAAATTACCAAGTTCCAAGGGACAATTCAGTCAATTTCTTGCCAAAGCGGAGGACACCATTCCACGCTGGTGGCAGACTTTTCTGAAACGTGTACATGAAAACCGAATGTCAAAATTTTATGACTGTTCCAAATTGTCCCCCTCGTATTTGAACATAATTACAAATATACCTGAACCTCCACTCCTATAAATAGGTACCATAATCCGTTTAATATCACTTGGTTTCAAAACAACTGGCACTCTCTCTTCGGAGCTCTTCTTGCTTTCTCTATAACTCGTTGACTATCTCTATCTTCTTCTTCACACAATGATGCAGATCGGCTCAACGATTCCAGCAAACAACCTTCACATCCTTCAGGCTAGACGTGCCAGATTCCAATGCAGAACGTCGCCGTTAAATCCTTCATTGAAACCAACACAAACCTCTTCTTCTTCTTCACAGTCTATGAGATCGGTAACAACCACCGAGTCGACTCGGTTACACCTCGCCAACCTCGAAAAGCTCCTCCAGAAAAACCCAACTGCTCAAGTACCAAACCAACTTGACCAACCAATAGTTCCCGATCAGGATCCCAATATTAATGGATCTACAGAAAACAAAGGAAAAGTTCTACTGGAAGGTCTTAATTTATCAAGACTTTGGCCGGAGATGAAAGCGGCGGCGGAGGAAATGTCACCGCGGCATCTTAACCGACTTCAGCGGCTTTTATCAAAGACGGAGGAGTATTCTCCCAGAAACCATCTAGGTAGTAGGTGGCGCGAGTATCACGGCGGTAACGATTGGAAAGGCCTTCTTGACCCGCTCGACGAGAATCTCCGGCGAGAGGTGGTTAGGTACGGAGAGTTCGTACAAGCGGCTTATCATTCATTTCATTCCAATCCCGCCATGTCAGCGGAAGAGCCACCGATACCGAGACACGTGGTGCTTCCTGACAGGTCATATAAAGTGACGAAGAGCCTTTACGCCACGTCATCAATCGGATTGCCGAGATGGGTCGACGATGTAGCACCGGATCTAGGGTGGATGACCCAACGATCAAGCTGGATTGGATACGTCGCCGTGTGCGAAGATAGAAGAGAAATTGCACGGATGGGGCGGAGAGATATTGTAATCGCCCTCCGTGGAACCGCCACGTGTCTTGAATGGGCAGAAAACGTCAGGGCCCAATTAACTAAAATCCCTGGATAGCGGAAACCCGGATCCGGCCCATGGAGAAGCGAAAGTGGAGTGTGGGTTCTTGAGCCTATACAAAACTAGAGGAGCACATGTTCCCAGCTTAGCCGAGTCGGTGATTGAAGAAATCAAACGGCTTATGGAGGTTTACAAGGGTGAGAACCTGAGCATAACAGTGACAGGTCACAGCCTTGGTGCAGCACTAGCTTTACTTGTGGCTGATGAAATAAGCACATGTAATCCAGAAGCAGAAGTGCCACCTGTGGCTGTTTTTTTCCTTTGGTGGGCCCCATGTGGGTAACAAAGGCTTTGCAAATCGAATCAATGATCAGAATGTTAAGGTACTAAGAATTGTAAACTCTCAGGATGTTATTACAAGGGTACCAGCTGCGTTTGTAACCGAAGAACTTGAACAAAAATTAAGGAACACAAAGATTGGTGGTGTGTTTGACATGTTTGACAAAAATAATCCTTTGGCATACTCACACGTGGGAGCAGAACTACGTGTCGATACTAAGATGTCACCTTTTTTAAAGCCGGATGCTGACGTGGCATGTTGTCATGACTTGGAGGCTTACTTACATTTGGTGGATGGATACTTGTCTTCTAACTGTCCTTTTAGATCAAATGCTAAGAGGAGTTTAGTGAGATTGTTACAAGATCAAAGATCTAATGTGAAGAAATTGTATACTAGCAAGGCAAAGGCCTTGAGTTTGAATATTGAAAGAGATGGATTAGGGTCTATGTCTAATTGTTTACCTAGTCCATCTAGTAGTTAACACAATTTCTCACCTATATAATTTATATTCCCCATTGCTTAACATGCAATTGTTCAAACATTTACCATAAATCTCATGACTAAAATTATAATATAATAGATTAAATTTTTGTTGTTATTTTTCATATTTTTGTTCCCTATGAAATTTCTACTTAACTAAATAATCATTGACTTTTTGTTAATAGTCATGCAAATAAAAATTTGTTTGTTTATTAGATATACATTCAATGAATTGGCTCATCTAGTTATGACAAATAAAGCAAGTTGTGGATACTTTATTGAAAAACCATAGCAGGAGAAAAAAAAAAGTCATTAAATCAACGACTTGCAATATTAATACTGAGTTTCAAATTTAAAAAAACATATAAGTGAATTATATAACTACTTGAAATATTAATAACGAGTTTTCAAATTATAAAAAACAAACATATAAGTGAATTATATATCAATCTCAAGTTGGCTAATTTTATATTGAATAGCATAAAAGTTCAATTAATCTAAGGTCAAATTTATTCGATAATATAAGATTGAATTAGATTAGTAATGACAATAATGTAGGTGCTTCGAAACATAGAATAGTCATTCTTATTTTGTAGTTCTTGTTTCTTTTCCTTCTTATCAAAAAAAGAAAAAAAGAAAAAAAAAATTAATGTATTGCAAAAATACATTCTAGTGAGTGGTGCACTGCAGTGCACTCTCGGAATTGAACAAGCTTCTCCGTTACCGTTAGTCTTACTAACGGCAACTTGCCTATAGGGGTATTAGTCAACTGAATCAACAAGTGAGGGAAAGAAGTGTAGTTTTACAAAAGAACAGGGTCCATATTTGTAATTAGATAAAACTTCTCGCGGCGTAATTTGTCCAGGGCTTTTTAAGATTAGGTATTGCAAGTTGCCCCTCTCATTTCTCTGCCGCCTTTGCTAGGGTTTTCTGCTCCACTCTTATCTTGTTCAATTCCACTCTCTCTCACATTCTCACATTCTTGTTTTGGTTTTCTCAGTTACCTAATACTTTCTGATACACATATTCGATCGGTATTCCATGGAGTCAAATAATCACTAGAGTTTCGTGGTTGCTGTTAAGGGTCCGTGAAATTTTGGTTCTCTCTTTTCTTTTGGAGTATAATAATGGCAACCACGAACCCATTTGATCTCTTGGGTGATGACGACAATGAGGACCCAAGTCAACTTGTCGCTGCCCAGCAGCCAAGGAAGACACCTGCTGCGGCTCCCGTTGCTACCCAGCCTGCTAAGATGCCCTCCAAGCCGCTCCCTCCTACTCAAGCTGGTGAGTATCGATTTGTGTTGCCATTTGATACATATTGATATGTCTGAATGAAGGAAACGATTGAAGAAGCTTTTGAACTTAAAAGTACCCAAAAGCTGACTTCTTTCATTATTTCTACTGCTAATGATTTCTGATTTTCCAATTTTGTCCCGATTACTATTACTGTCTTCTTCTTTTTTGGTAACTTGTAGCGCCTTTCAAAGTATCCAATGTGCTATTGTTGGCTTGAAATGGGTTAGCATAGAAATTTCTTTTCCTTGAGATTTCGTAGTCACTAGTCGTGACATTTAATACCCGCTGTTTATATACCTGTAATTTGCATGGCATGTTATAATTTTTATCTTCGTAATGGTGCTCCTTATATTCAATCCCTATCCTGTAGTTAATGAATTTTTATGATATGTTACTTTTTCTTGTACAAATAAAATCTATCGATATTCAAATATGAAAAGACCTACAAGCTTTATTTTGTTCATTGTATAGGGCTTGTAGGCTTCAGAAAATTGTATAACCTTCGAGTCTGCTTATAACAGACAGTCAGACACTGTATTCCTAAACTTAATTGACATTAGAATAACCCAATATGGACTACTTCTTATGGATGTTATCACTATTCTCATAAATTATAATCTTCAATTATACGATCTTGGTTTGGAGTTTGGACGTACTGCTCAATATATATTTTTAGGGCATAATCAAAGGGAAAATGTTGAACATTATATTCATATAGACTATAAAGAGGTTACAATTTCCATTGAACTAATACTTGTATCTTGCTTCCTTGTTTTTGATGGGATCCTGAGTAATGTAGTTAGTCTAACCATTCTGCATTCAATACATTATAACCTTTATATGATTGCATTTGACTAGTGAGGGAGTCAAAGACTGATGCTGGACGTGGTGGAGGTCGTGGTGTAGGGCGTGGACGTGGTGGTGGTGGATTTAACAGAGATGTTGCCAATACTGAAAGTTCATTTGGTAGCAACAATGGATTTTCTGGTGGCTACAGAGCAACTGAAGACGGAGATAAGGCTTCTGAAAGGCGGGGTTCTGTTGGTCCTCGTGGACCCTTTCGTGGTGGTCGTCGTGGTGGCTTCAGCAATGGAGAAGCATCTGAAGGAGAACGCCCCCGGAGGATATATGAACGCCGTAGTGGGACAGGGCGTGGGTAAGTATTATTATTTAAATGATTAAATTAGATGCAAAATATTATTTTTTAATTGTTTATTTCTTGTTTCTGTTCTCACTAACTCTTTCCTTATTTTTGTAATAATAAGGAATGAATTTAAACGTGATGGTGCTGGTCGTGGAAATTGGGGAACTCCTAATGATGAAATTGCTCCGTGAGTTTCTATTCAGTGTTTTCTTATAACATTCACTTTTTACCATCAAAAAGTCGTAGTCAAATTTTTTTTTTTTATTCGACCTATTTGTATGTCAATTTGCTCCTATTATTGAATTCAGTGAGACTGAGGAGCCTGCTACTGAAATTGAGAAGAATGTTGATGCTGAGAAGCAGTTTGCTGAGGATGATGCTACGGATGCTAACAAGGATAATCCAGCAACTGAATCAGAAGAGAAGCCGGAGGACAAGGTAAAGGATGGTTCATGTTTTTGCTTCTCATACCTTAAGGGACATCTGATGAATTGGATGTGTGTGTTCTCCCAAAACTTAAACTTTTCCAACCAATTATCAAATTTTTGCAGTTCAACTGCTGGCTTTAGTAGATACTGAGATCCATAAAGTGGGGGAATTGAAAATGAAATCTGGTAGTTTCTCATGGGAATGTGGAGTCCTTAAGTTCGTAACTTTCTTTTTACTCACTTCAATTCCCCATTAAGTCAGTATGTTTTAACATATGCTAATCCACCTTGGTAATAGTGGTAAGAGAGAGATGATTGAAGCTAGTATCTGATAAAAAACATCATCTCAAGAATATATATATATATATATTTTTTTTTTTTTGCAGTTTATTTGATCTAGTTATTGATATTCAAGTGCTTCATCCCTATAGCTGATTGGGTTTCTCTAATGTTACTTTCTACTTTGCTCATTAGCAATATTATTGTTTGTTGATTGTTTTAGTGATATGAAGGTAGGACTGTGATCAATCTGCTTAGATTAGATCTGTTCTCATGCATAATTATATATTGGTCATTGTTTGTGCTTCTGACCTCTGGTCATTGTACTGGGCCCTTCCTTACAGTTGGGCAATCTGCATCAAAATCAGTGGCATGCTTCTACAAAGGGTTTTCCATATGGTTAAGTTGAGAATATGTAGTCTATAATAGCCATGAATGAGTAAATTGTTAATCAAATAATCTTTATAATTCTCAACAGGAGATGACTTTGGAAGAGTATGAGAAGGTGCTAGAAGAAAAGAGGAAAGCTCTGCGTGCTCTCAAGACTGAGGAGAGGAAGGTTGATGTGGACAAGGAACTTGAGTCCATGCAGCAGCTTTCAAATAAAAAGGAAAATGATGAAATCTTTGTCAAACTGGTGAGATCCCTTTCTACAAACCATCTTGATTATGTTACTTTTTTCTCTTTGTATAACTGATGAAAATATCTTGATTTGTTAATATTGTTTGGTAGGGTTCTGAGAAGGACAAGCGTAAAGATGACAAAGATGAGAAAGTGAAGAAGGTTTGCTTGTTTCTGATTCTTATGATAGCTTCATATGGCTTCGAAAAACAAATAATCAATTTTCCTTATGTTCTATTACTTTAATAGCCAGGAATATTTAGTAAGTTTGCTTTCAGATATTTACTTATGGCCTTCTAATTGTTGCCTCTATACCTTCTAGTACTTAGATAACTGAAGGTAATATCTGATCAGCATTAGTTGTGTCAACTCGTTGAGCCAGTTTATGCTAATAATGCTTTTGTTTGGTATAAGTTGGCGATTCAAAGCTAAAGTGGGAAACCTCCTTTATGTATGGGCCTATAGTTGCCTCAGCATTGACTCATTTGTCTTTTTATGATTTTAGTGATTGTAGTCTTTTATGAATGAATCTCAAGACATCTCAGTTGATGTCTTGAATTTTTTTACTAGGTTGTAGCTTTGATGTCTTGTTAGCATGGCTCCATGATTTATGGAAATTGGAAATGTTGGTGAAGATGTATATGTTGATGAATTGTGTTTGTTGTGTTTGTGTAGTCTGTCAGCATAAATGAGTTCCTGAAGCCTGCAGAAGGGGAAAAGTATTATAACCCTGGTGGTCGTGGTCGAGGCCGTGGCCGTGGATCAAGAGGTAGTTATGGAGGCGGCAGTTATCTGGGCAATGCATCAGCACCTGCCATTCAGGATCCTAGTCAGTTCCCCTCATTGGGTGGAAAATGAGATCTCTTGTGCTTCCCAGGTTCTCTTTTTTGGAGATCCAGTGTGATCCAAAGAAGGGATATGACATTAAAAACTTAATTAACGTTTTATGTTGAGTGTAAATTTAGATGTCTTCGACTTAGAAGTCATGCACATCAGTTTTGATTTTGGCATACGGTCTCAGAACAGATTTTAGTCGCTTCTGGATATCATATGTTGCTTTTATTTATTTACTTAGGTTTTTGCCATGTTACTCTTGTTTAAGAGAAATGGATTAGTACCCTTCCGTTATTTGACCTTTTTCACTTTGTGGTTTTCAAGTTTGGTCAATTCGATGAGTATTCAAATGGTGGATTTATGTCATTTTAAGCTGGAACATAGAGAACACGTGTAAATCAATACTTGGGCATCTAATTTAATCATCAAAAGAAAAAAAACATTGGCAATCATGTGTTTGGTAAAGGAAAAAATAAAAATAATAAATGTAACATGCGTTGTGGGGTTCAGTAACTGGAGTATGGCGGTAATGAATAATGTAGCAGGCATGTTTGATGAATGATAATATGTTGTGGGATCTTTTTCATAATTTCTAGTATCTTGTTTGTCTTGTAACCACGCAGGGTAGGTTAGTAGATCTTGGTTTTAATGTCTCTCCGTAGGCCTAGTTGGTGGATTTTTGGATCTGTAGAGGTTACCATCTTAGTGCAACTATGAACAGACCAAATCAAGAAAAATACCTTCTGCATAATAGTGTTGGTGTTGCAACCAGTTTTGGTGAATGCATTTTAACGTCGACCAGGCTTAATTTGGTATGTGATAAATGAAATACTAGTTTTCCTAAATACACATGGTGTAAGAACAAGGCAACTACTGCTATTCACCAGTATTTCTAATTTTTTGTACAAATGATTCATAAAATCAAATACGTTGAAAAGAATGGAAGTTTTAACAAAGTGCTGAACTGACTGACAAGAAGAAAATGATGGCCAACAGTATTCTTCATATCAAAAGCATTAAGTAACTAGTTTTACATGCATGGATAACACATAAATGTCCAGTCAACCAATACTTCCTCTAAGATGAGCAGCAACCAGACTTCTGGTTGACTGGCTGTCCTCGAATCTGAACTGTTGGAGGCCTGGCGTTGCCCATAGGTTGGGTTGCCATCCTGCCGTCAAAAGTCAATGGATATGAGAAAACATCAAATTGTCTGGGAAGAGTAATTGGTTTTTTTTTTTCTTTTCTTCCGTAGTTTAGTTATAGAACAAAGAGAAACGCCAGCTACCACTAGTTGGCAATAAACAAAATATCACCTGTTTTTAATTTCAGCAGCCATGGCCATGAAAGCCTGTTCCACATTGGTGGCGCTTTTAGCACTAGTTTCCATGAAAGGGATCCCAATTTCATCCGCAAATGCCTAAATTAAAATTAAAGAAAAGAAAAAAAGAAGAAAGCAACCACAAACATTATACTTCTAGACTTTCTAGAAAGAGTAGAAATGCAGAACCCTATTTTTGACAAATAAATTTATGTAGTATTACCTTAGCTGTTTCATATGAGACAACTTTATTTGCTGTAAGGTCACACTTGTTTCCGACTAAAAGCTTGTTCACATTTTCACTTGCATAACGATCAATTTCATTCAACCATTGCTTGACATTGTTGAAACTCTCTTGGTCAGTGACATCATACACAACCTGCCAAAAAGGGCAAACCGAAATGTACTTATTATGGCTTACGGGAAAGAAAAAGAGGAAAGAGTTTGGTGGAAAAAAAGGGCATGATTTATGACTTACGATGATCCCATGAGCTCCACGATAGTAACTGCTTGTGATTGTCCGGAAACGTTCTTGCCCAGCAGTGTCCCACTGCATATCCAGAGAACAGCAAAAAAATGCAATAAGCACTCGTCAATCAAGAAATTATGGAGTAATGAATAGCACAAAAGAACAAGCCGTAAATATTCTTTCCAAGGCTTACGTTATATAAGTCCTCTAAACTATTGTGTTACTATTAACCAAATAATCATGCTTGCTGTTCTGATAAAAAGAACGAAAAAGTACTATTGCATTGGAAGTAAAAATAATAATCAAGAATTATCTTTTAGATAAGCCATATCAAAATGATTTACAGTCACAGATATACAACAATCACGATGCTTTTACTAAAGAAAATAATTTATGACACAAGCTCTAGTTTAAAGGTTGTTATAAGACCCATACAATAAGAGCATTGCAATGAACTTACAATTTGAAGCTTGATTGTCTTTCCATCCTGCTCCACGGTGCGGATTTTCTACATATTGAGCACAATACAAAATCAGTTTTTTTTATTTTTTTATAGAACACAATACAAAATCAGTTGCATAGTTATTATGTGAATAACCAGCAATTAAGAAAGATGAATAGGTGGATATGAATGCTTACAAAGTCTACTCCAATGGTGCTGATGTAGCTGTCCAGGTATGAATCGTCCTGTTTAACAGTAACATAACAAACATTAACAATTACTATCTTTAAATAACTAGCTATACTGCTACAATGCATCAAATTTTTGAGATTTCTATCAACTGGAAGTTTCTAAATAAAAACAAATAAAAAATAAAAAAAATAAAATAATAATAAAAATAAAATAAAATAAAAAACTCACATCAATACAAGATGTATAACTATTCATTCAACAAAGCTCTGAGAACTGTGTTCAACATTGAGACGATGTGACCTCAATTGTTGCCAATTTCGATAGGCACCTAAATAGTTAGTAACATATTATACCTGTCTATGATATAGTATGGCACTATGCTTATACATGAATAGACAGTTTTGAACAAACCATGTTATCATCGTCATTAACTCCAGCAAATGCCTATATATTTTTTACTATAGTGTCACAAGTCGATATTAGATAAAAACCCACAGATACTGATTCTTCTCCTTCTAGCTTCCATTAGAAAATAAGGATTTTCTATGAAGATCAAAACTAACTCTGCTCAGTAGAAAGAAGACATAGACTGAAAAACACAATTAGGAAAAGATATGATGAAGGCTGAGTACTTACGGCAAACCTCAGAAGGAGACAGGATTTGCCTACACCAGAATCTCCGATGAGTAAAAGCTTAAACAGATAGTCACTGCATGCAAGAAAAAAAAGAAAAATTACCAAGTTAGAAAAGAAATGTAAGAAAAGATCCTGGCGTGCATGTTTGTTTATATGGTCAAATACACAAAACCAGGGCCATAACATCAGATGTGCAGGCAAAATATATAAGTATCAACAGGAATTCAAATATCTTCTCACTCCTCAAACTTCATATTTTAAAGCCACAGCAAATCTTATAGTTTCTTCAAAGATCTAGACAGACCTCTTGAAATTACCTTAACAATTTCAATGCAGATAAATCAGTCTAAAGGGTCTGCAACTAAAATATCCATTTTGTTGTCAACAATTCAAAAACACGTCTTGCTTTTATCATTGAAAGTGTTTCAGCATAGCCATTAATACTCATATCCTATGAGTTGTCAGAAGGTTCCAATTTCTATTTTGAAACCTTCTACAAAATTTTGACCCAACTTGTGCAATTCACTAGTAAGTAATATTTTGAAGTCCTCAGATATATGGAAGAAATAGAATTGCACATACACAAGCACATCCTACAAACCAATAAAAGTGACCCAAATATGTCAACGGATCTATCTCTCAAATAACTAGATCTAATTCAGCAAGATAGTTTCAAGAACACAACCAAATCCACCGTCCAAAACAAATTTGAAAAACCACAGCATCAGAATTTAATTAGCAACTTCGGAAACAGAAAATTACAACCTTCATACAATAAAATATTACAGATCTAAATTAATTCAAATAAGAGAATAAACAGGTGGAGTATAATCAAGAAGAAAAAAAATTATTAAGGGTTTCAGGTCGACAATCAATGAGAAAGTTAAGAAAACTTGAGGAAAATCGAGCTTACTATTCAGGATTCATGCTTGTTTAAGGATTTGATCGATTGCAACCGTGGGAAACTCAATGAAATTTCAAAGTTGAATCGGTTTCCAGGCGAGAACTTTGACTGGAATTTGGGATCGTCGCCGGAAATGGGGAGAGAATTATTAAACGTTGGATGTAATGGAAGGAGTAATCGAGGAATAAGAGAAGAAAGGCCGTGAAGCAGTGGTCTCTTAAAAAGGCCGTGAAGCAGTTGGAATTCTACGAATTGAGGACGCGAGTGGGGGTGACGTTGTACCAGAAGGGTAAGCTTGACACGTGTCCACCACTGTGTCGAAATTTACCTTGGACACCCTTTATGATGCTTCACTGCAATTATTATTTTAATTTGTGAAGCATTAAGTAAAAATTTAAAATAACCATTTAAATATGATTATAGGACCATTACTTCTGAAAAAAATATACTGAACCCCTTTTAACATTCAAGAAAAATATAATTAATTTATTCAAATAATCTCACATTAAAATTACAAAAATGCTGTGCATGGTCTCTTTGATGTTACCTAAAAACTATTACCTCTTCATGAAATATAAATAAATAAGAAGTCTTTTGTGATTAAAAAAGTTGTAAAAGTGAAAAAAAATTAAAGAAATCATCTTTTAATTCCAAAATGCTTGGGAAAAAGGGTGTTTCAGACATTTACTCGTAGGGTGCATACCACGTATGGTTGAGTGCGTTTCGACAAAATATTGAAAAGGCCAGCTGTTTCTCAGTTGCCTCATAGCGAGCCCAACCCCATGCGTGTCCGCGTAAATGAACTGCGAAGAGGCAGGAAGGGGGAAGTTCTAGCCCACTCTCCATATAGAGCGTGTTGAATTTTTATTATAGCAATTATATATTAATAATAGTTTTAGTAAGTAATTAATGAATAATTGGCTGTTATTAAATCCAATTCTCTTTTTGTGTCGGCAATCAGCACCTGATTCATTGAAGCTCCAACAGGTCAAAAGAAACTGCTTCCGTCGTAGGAGGCGAAGGAAAATTCGTCGACCCACAAAGCCCAAGCGAAGAACTTTCCAGTTTCCCAGCTACTTATGCATTCAAATTCTTCAATATCTTTCTTTGTAATCTGAACTCCTAAAGAGATGCATAGATCGTCAAGTTCTTCGAGACTCTCAGGGGAGTTGTTAGTGCCATCGTCTTTGAATTCATCGCAGTCTTCGAGTTTCAGACCCACTTTGGAAGCAGACCAACAGTTACCCACATTCAATCCCCTCTCTCACGTTGCCCAAAAGGAGCGCTTTCGTGTCAGATCAGCTGAGAATGCCATCCACCTTATTCCTATCCTACTTCTTGTCTGCGCTGTCATCCTTTGGTTTTTCTCCGTTTCAGGTGAAAATTTTGTACAACTTTTTGATTCACCCATTTCTTCCGTTTCAATTGTATTGATAGCCCAAATGAATTTCAATGACCCATTTGCATAAGGAATAACTGTTTCATTAGAAATTGATAAGTTTGATCCTGTGAATTGTATGTATGACTATGTCATTGGAATTTGGTACTGAACTAGTAACACGATAGAATTTGATTGCTTAAAGTTAGAATTTTAACTCAATAATAAGAAAGCAGAGGGGATTTTGCAAAAAAAATTGGTATAAATGCTTAATGGTAATGAACAAAAATAAGCAGTGTCTTTGTTGGTTCTGATTTATTACTATGCTGCATAAAAACTTTCTTTGTATCTGTTGTAGTTCAATTTGTGACTGAGAATCTTAGTTTTTAAATATTGATTAGTTAATACAAGTTATCCAAACTGTTGGCAGAATCAAGAGTTGGATGAAAGATAGCAACTTCGGCAATAATACATGGAACTTGGAGCTGAATGACTTTGATCCATTATTACAAATTGTAGACTGGATATACCATATTACAGATAGGAATATCAAGTAAGGCCTCTCATTATAGCAAATGATGTAACTTTTTTCATTTTTATGATATGCACAAATAGCTAAGTGATCTTATCAATTTAATAGTAGAAAATCATTATTGTTGTAATCAATACTGGAATATAGATCTTTCATGTAGTATAACAGATTGCTCTTGATTTTGCAGTACAATAATCCTACTTTGATTGTAATAGTCCACATAAAATTTGTATAATTATATCTATAGACCTTCACAACTAAAATTTGTATGCTCTAACAATGGCCCTAGCTGAACTAGCTTAGGTATGACAATGTTGTTCCTAACAGAACATACTACTGGGTTTTCCCATTGCAAAGCCGATCCGACAAGGTTTGCACGTATGGTTAGGGGAAACACACGTGGCCATCTTTCAGTGCCATATGAGCTGAGAGCACCTTCCACTAAGTTTGTCTTCTGACTTGAAAGCTCCTGCAAGCTTTTTTGCCAGAACCACTGAATCCTCCAATGCACAACATGCACCTTGCCCGAGATTTGGAGTCATTGGGTGCCATGCATCTCCAACTAGCACAACTCTGCCTGCTGAAGCCGGTGGGCTTATAGCTGGCCACAGCCATCGGTCTACCAGTGGCGTCTTAATAACAGTGTCATCTGGGGTAAGGTCTATAATGTTTAACAGTTCTGCAGGCCAGTTCCTGACTAAATCTTTAGCTTGCTTCTTGAGCACTGATGGATCAGTGATTTTAGGACCTGTCACGATACATTTTGCTGGCTGTTAATTAGAATACCTCTCAACAAAACGACTGCACTTTTTAGCAAGTTCTAGTTTTTTTATCGAAAATACACAAGTTATGATTGACTGCCACTGGGAAAGAAATCAAGCATAGGATTTATAAAGGACCTGGAGATGAACTGTTGAAACAGATAAACCAGTAAACTTTTGTTGGGGAAACAGGAACAAAGCCCGCACGCAACCCTCTTCCATAGATGTAATTCACTTTTGGTTCATAAGGCTGTCCTTCTGAATAAAATGCAAGTCCACGGAAAGCACAATGACCAACATACTTAGGCTCAGAGAATCCCATCCACTTGGCTATTGGTGATCGAATCCCATCACAGCCTATTACAATCTATTGGAAACCAAAAATTGAATAGCTGAGCTCATTTGCATGATGAGCTCCAATAAAATTACAGAGCATGATATGTTTCCAAGCACAAGCCTAGATATTTAGCATGTAGAAAACTAACAATAAAGATGGCTAGAATTGCTTTTCTTGTCCGATATATCTTTAATGAAGCATGACTGACCTTTGCAAGTATCCTTGTACCATCAACAAGTTCCAACAAAGTCTCACTGTCAGTACTTGTTTCAATCTTTGCTAGCTTTGAAGAAAATCGAACTGCATTTGGTGGTAGCTGGCCAGCAAAAGTTTCCAATAGTACTCTCCTCTCCACAGCTCGAACCTCTTGGCTGGGACATAGCCCATTAGTATTTTCTATTACCAAAGAAGGAACAAGATAAAAATTGATCACAATCTGTACCTTTCGTCTTCATCCTTGAATTTAAAAGAGCGCAGCACCCTTCCATCTTCTGACTTCACTATCATCCTGTACAGCTGGTCATATGAACAAGTTCAGTCCTGAATATAGTTTGTGGAAAATACTAGTTCTAAACTTTCTATGCCATGTATAAATATGTAAGTAGATGAAGAACATATATACCCTTGAATTTCAAGAAACTGGTTTCTGAGTTGGTTTCCTACTCCTATTGCATCAAGGACTCTCCACCCGTTCTTAAAAAGTGTAAGTGAAGTTCCACCAGTTCTAAGTGACTCTGCCTGCTCAAGAATTAATGATCCAACTCCAAGCCTGTGAAGGGACAGAGCAGTTGCAAGTCCCGCAATGCCGGCACCCACGATGACTATATCTTCCTTTCTAACATTGGATTGAGCCCTGATGATTGAGATGTTAAAGGATTTGGTTCTGCTGGTTCTAGATTGAAACAGAGCATTAGTATATCGACGGTGTATAAATGGTTTCGTTTGAGAAGGTGGTGAGCAAGGAGATTTCAGCAACAGAGAAGTAGAGGTTGAAGCCATGGATATTGAATTCCCAGAAGGTTTATGCAAAATTCGTGGTAGTGTGCGAGAAACAGAGAGGTTGTTTGATTAGCTGTGAATGCGTGTGGCGGAAAATGAAGATGAAGATATCATACGCTGATCCGATTTTTCCCGGGAAAGATATTTGCAATGACATCTGGGTTGTGGGCACCCCTGAAGCCGACTTGATGGCATGGGCTCCTAGGCGTTGTAAATGTGATAGGCCGTTACCCATATTAGACCCAGATGATTAGAGTTTCTTAATTAGATTTATCCTGATGTCTAAATTAAACTAGACTGTGATTGAGTGTTCTTGTAGTTATGAGAAAAATACAGAATTAATATTTGTGAAATCTCTCTGAATAATTGTGCGAGGGAATGATAGAACAGAGTGATGAGAATACTAGGGTGTTATTTTTTTTTTTTATATTATATTTTGTGAAATAGTAAAATTTCTCTAGTCATAAGCAATAGAATATTTTGTGAGATAGCAAAATTTCTCTATTCATAAGCAATTGACAAATTATGTTATATTTTGTTGTTGATTTTTTTGTTCTTTTCCCTCTTACTTATATTTTACTAGTAGCACGCACGTAATTAAGCACATGTCATATAAATTTATTTTTAAAAAGATGTATAAAGTAGTAAATTTAAGTTTTTGAATCTTATTTACAAAATAAAATATGAGTTTAGTGTGTAAGTGCCAGTGAATTTGATAATTATTAAAATGTTATTTTTTAATTTTTTTAATTAATTTAAATTATAAATAAATATTTAATTTATGTAAGTAGGTAAAATAATAGATAGTCAGTAAGAGAGAGAAAATAAGTTATATATATATATATATTTTTAATTAATTTTTAAATAAATTTATCTAAATAAGGCTTATTTACTATTTTAGTCCTCAAATATTATATCAGTTTTCAGTTTTATACTCAATTAATTTTATTTTTCAAGATTCAAAATTTCTTAATCAAGTTCTATAATCCATTTACATGTTATGAATTAACGAATTAATCATATTTGACATAAAAATAATAACGTATTTAAATTATTTTTATATCTTGTAAAACTTTTTTGGTTATTTTATTATTAGATTATGTAGAATTTTTTTATTTACACATAACATGAGATGAGATAATATAACTTGATTGAAAATTTTTAAATATTTTAGAATGAAATTGACCAAAAATATTTATAAATGACTAAATTAAGACAATCGATTAAAATAGTAGTTAAGCTTTATTTAGATGATAGACTATAAGTGTTTTTTAACTTTTCAAATAGTATAGATTCGGATTCACTTAGATACTTTTATTATAATTCCCAAATTCAATTTTAATTTTTAATGAGATAACGCAAAAATAACAAAAAATGGTATATACATACACAAAATATAAGTGGAAGAAAAAATAAATAAAAATAAACACATAATATTAAGTGGTTGGACACCTCTTATCTATTTTCACAAACCGAAAATAAATTATTTTATTATTTTAAAAATATTATTTAGAAAGAGTGAACCTACAATCAAATATTTTTCTATTATCTCTACCAATCTTCCAATAAATGTAATGAGCGGCTGGTATTCAACAAGACAAACCACCCTCCTCCAAGTTAAATGCTAGTTGGCCTTACTTTCCAATTATTGTATGACATTAATTAATTTCAACTATAAACACCTCCAACCTATAAGCAATCAATTGTTTCTATTTTTGTGAAAGAAAAATATAAAAAAATTATTGACGGTGTTAAGTCTAAGTTAAATGAAAGAGATATAATATGCCACGTCTTAATTTGATATTGGGATAACAGGAAATAAAAAGCATAAATAAGACAGGAGATCCCCTTCCAAAACTTTTTTCTATCATCTCTACCAATCTTGCAATAAATCTATTGAGCGGCTGGTGTTCAACAAGACACACCACCCACCTCCAACTTAAATGCTGGTTGGCCTTGTATTGAAGAGTGCACTATTTGGGTATTGAAGGTGGCCAGAAATGGAGGCGCAGTAGGGATATCGTATATGTGATGGGCAGCTTTCAGAATAGCATGAAGCTATGACTGTGTTAGATATGGTTCATAACTCATGTTTAATAATGGGGCATGCACCTTACATCAAATATTTGACAATATATCTAATTAATTAGTTTGTTGTCATTAAATATTTGTTAGTTGAATGATATTTTATCTCCACTCGATTTTCTAGATTACACAAAACGTATTCATAATTGTCCACGCGATATATTAGTGTCGCACAATACACTATAAAATAATTATTAATATTGGGTCATGCAACTTCCAACAATATTTGATTATATCTAATTGATCAGTTTGTTTTCATTAAATATTTGTCAATTTGATAATATTTTATCTTTACCTGGCTCGACTCTCCTAGTTACATGCTCTTAGTGATATTTATAGTTGTCAATCTATAATTGGTATCTATAGTTGTCAATCTATAATGAGATTGTATTAAATATTTTAGTTAGGATTTTTGAGTATCTTATCAAATAAACTAATAATTTTTCAACAACAAATAATTAATCATTCATAAAGAGTAGCGAGATCAAAATTATAGTCAAATTTTCAATTTTTTTGCAAACACCTTTCACTACAATATTAATCTGTGTTAGGTACATCTGCAATAACTCTAAGTGAGCCAAAATTTTGGATGTCCCTGGTAAGTTTTGAACACCATATTGAATACGTTGTCTTAAAAAGATCATCTATAAAGAGTTAAATACTATATATATACTGGGATGTGTCAATGTTACGTCCCAATTTTCACAACAACAAAATGGCTTCTACTTCCACATTGCAAATTGAAGCTGCACAGAGTGTGACACCATTGAAGATCATTGAACCAAGGCAGGTGCGTCAAGTTCGGGTCACAGAACCAATCAAGCCAGGAATTCTCAACGGGCGTCATCACATTGTTCTCTACTACAACAAGTTAAGTGATGAAGATTCTGGTTGGATTTTGGCTGGGTGGATTAAAGAGTCACTATCAACAGCTTTGTTGGAGCAACCGATTCTTGCTGGACGAATCCGAAGAAAGAAGGATGATGATAATGGATTGGTAATTGTAGCTAATGACAGTGGTATTAGACTCATCGAGACGCGAATAGCAATGACTTTGTTTGAGTTTTTGAAGTTGAAACATGAAAAGGTTGATGTTGAGGCTGAGCTTGTGTTCTGGAAAGACATTGATGAGCAAAATCCTGAATTCTCTCCTTTGTTCTATGTTCAGGTGAGCAACCTAGTTTTTGTACCTTTTTCAGGTATATTTGTTGGACTAAATTAATTATTTGTGGTATTGTTTTTTCTAAGGTGACAAACTTCCAGTGTGGTGGATACTCAGTTGGGATTAGTTGCAGCCTTCTTCTAGCAGACCTTTTCATCATGGACAAATTCCTCAACAAATGGGCAAACATTCACAGCAACATTGTTTCCAAAAATGAATTGCCCAAAAAACCCATATTTTACTCACCTAATTTAGGTAAATCTGGTTCTCTCCCCCATATGATTAGCTCTACTCCAAGCAAAAATGGTGGCCAGAGTATGATATTCAACATTACAGACAGTGGAAATTTGTGCAAGGAATTAGCTTTGCTTTGTGTTCAGGAAGCAGAGCAAAAGCTTGGTGTAAAAATGGGTTCAGATTTTTCTTTGTTTACCAAGGAATCATCTGATGTTATTAAGGTAGAAAACTGGTCAAGAATTGAACATGATAAGCAGCCATTAGCTAAGCTCGAGTGTGAAATTACTTCTGCAAATTGGAACGATTATGGAGTCTACGACGTCGCATTTTGTGAAGGAAAGAAGCCTGCTTCTGTTTCTAATTGGATTGATTGCATTTCTGATGGACTCGTTCTGGCAATTTCATCTTCTAAGGATGGTATCCATTAGTGGGAAAGTTATAGTTACACTTCCAAATGGAAAAGTACATTAGGATGTTTTTAATGTCAATAAGCCAATCTATTTTAACATTGCTCTGCAAGAGTCAAAAGGGGTGGGTAATTAATGAACTTGTTCTGCAATTGAATGATAGAGGGCATTTCTGAAGTAAACTACTGTATCTTTATGATTCAATGTATTTTTTTAGCAGTAACCAAAGTTTGTTAAGATAAGAAGAGGTTGTGGGTCTTTTCAAAGTTGCCATAGTTCGGTTCTTGTAGTTTTCCACAATAAATTTGCTAGTGAAATTGTACTGGGTTTGACTCTGACTGTTACTTCTATGTCCTTCTAGAAGAATTTTTCATTTCAAAAAGAGAAAGGCTGAGCCCGTTGGCTGTAATTAAGAATCAAAATATTGAGGCCCGACAGAGACAATTATTTACATAAGGCTAATTGGGTAATTTTGTGAAAATTATTAAGGGTAGGATAGTACTTTCAAATCTTCTAAAACTCGAAAAATAGCCTTTGTAGCTTGCGTGGCAGGAAACATGACCTCCACGTTTCCGTGGTAACTTTTCAATTGTTAAATTGACCACACAGAAGCATTGCTCTGTCACTTTGCCTTCTGCCCCTGTATGTTTCAGACTTCAGATCAGGAAAGAGAGAATTTGCTTTCGGAGAGAAGGAGGCATAGGAAGAGGAGATAGAGAGTGATAGCTACGAAAAGGGCATGGCGGCTTGAAGCGGAATGGAGGGTAGGAGTAGTAATGGGATAGTGAGAAACCAGGGAATCAGAATAGAGAATCCATTTACTTTGAAAGTAGGTCAAGTATTTACAGGCTTTGGCGTAGGCTGTGGAGTAGGAACCGGCTTTGGCCGCCAATTAAATTTAGGTACTTTCTCCTTCAATAATTACTGTTTACTATCTGAAATATATATATATATATATTTCTTGGAAGAGATGGACTTTGGAGGGCTTTTCAAACCCAAAAATGGTGTAAGCCGCAGGGAAAATGCTGCTAACAAACCAAGTATCTATTTTCTCTCATTTTCTTTGGGATTCTAATTTAGATTCTGGGCATGTTTGGTTGCTGAGAAAATGTGCTAATGGGAACAAATTGTTTGTGTTTATTTTCCCATTTAGATTTCACGATTATTATACACCTTGGATGGGAACTTCGTTTAGTATTCTCAGCAATTAAAAGGATGGTATAATTTTTTCCTCTAAAATCGAGCTAATCAACTAATAGATAGATTGTGTTCAATCTTTCAATCGTCATTTTGTAAACTCATAATAATTAGTCTATTAGCGAATTTTATACATTGTGAATCAAAATGTCTTACTTGCATCTCCTTTGATTTATAATGCTTTCTACAGTTGGGTAATGCAGTTATCAAATTATTCATACTTCTACTTCATGTTGTTTCCAGTTTATAATAATCTCATATATAGCATCTGTCTGAGTATTTGTCAAGAGGGTTATCTGTCAGCAAAGAACCTGCAACATTCTAACTAAGTAAACTTATTTTTTATTCCACTTTCATTTATAATAAATAAAGTGAATAAAGAGCTAAAATTCTTTTTTCCATGAGAAAAGACCTGCATCATCTCTCTATGATAGTTTTGTGGGTGTTAACCGATACCATTTCCCTTCTCAATTCAAATAGCTATACCTTTGGTGAGATCCTATATGCTTTCATAGTTTTGTGGGTGTTAACTATCCCAAAGTACTAAAAGCATATTTAGAATCTTAAGAATATCCCAAAGTCTGTTTCCACTTTCTTAATTAGTTGAAGGGCACTGCTAATTAACTTATCTCTCTAGTTTTCTTACATTAATATGATCGGGTAGATTTCAATTTCAAATAGGAAATGCTATAATCATAAAAGTTTTAGGTAATATAACAATAATTTACAAAAATATGTGTATCATATTCGCCTATATATAGGAGATTTAAAACACATAAATTTTTTAACTATATGTCTGCTACATCAGTTTTTGTAAGACCTTTTTCTTTTTCTTTTTATTGTTATTTTTTTTATATGCAGTATCACTATTTGAAACATACATGTGTTGGGTCGGCTTCCACCTTTTTGTATTAAAAATATAGCACGAAGCAAGCAAATTAGGTCAAAACTTCCATTCCTATATTTTAATTGAGTTTTGTTTTGAATTATTGCTATTTGAGTTGGATATATTTAAAAAATAAAGACTATAAAATTGTCAATTTTGTTGACACGGATTATTTGATTAAGTCAACAAAACATATATATATGATTCTATTAGCCAGCTTATTTGTACTATATGTAAAATTTTATTGGCTTTCCCTTCAGCCTTAGTGGATATTTGAGGTTTCTGATACCTCTTAAGGGAGATCAAGAGCATATTGCATCAAACTAAGAAATAAATATTTAATTATTCTTTTTGTTTGAATGTTTTCAGAGGTGGCATGCCCATGCAGTAGTTTAGGTTTACAAAGAATCTAGTACTGTTAGAAAAAATATACATTTTAGGTTGGTACGTATTCTTTAATTTCTACAACATCAAAGAAAATTTTTAATTAATTACATAATAACAATTACTTAGTTAAATTTATCTTGTGATAAAAATTTGCCTGAGTTAATTTGAATAGATATTTTAAATTGTAAGTCTATACTCCTATAGAGATGCATAGATCATCAAGTTCTTCGAGACTCTCAGGGGAGTTGTTGGTGCCATCGTCTTTCAATTCATCGCAGTCTTCGAGTTTCAGACCCACTTTGGAAGCAGACCAACAGTTACCCACATTCAATCCCCTCCCTTACGTTACCAAAAAGGAGCACTCTCATCTCAGATCAGCTGAGAATGCCATCCACCTTATTCCTACCCTACTTCTTGTCTGCGCTATCATCCTTTGGTTTTTCTCCATTTCAGGTGAAAATTTTGTGCTACTTTTTGATTTACCCATTTCTTCCTTTTCAATTGTGTTGATTGCCCAAATGAATTTCAATGACCCATTTGCATAAGGAATAACTGTTTCATTAGAAATTGAAAGTTTGATCCTGTGAATTGTATGTATGACTATGTCATTGGAATTTGGTACTGAACTAGTAACACGATAGATTTTGATTGCTTAAAGTTAGAATTTTAACTCAATAATAAGAAAGCAGAGGAGATTTTGCAAAAAAATTGGTATAAATGTTTAATGGTAATGAACAAAAATAAGCAGTGTCTTTGTTGGTTCTGATTTATTACAATGCTGCATAAAAACTTTCTTTGTATCTGTTGTAGTTCAATTTGTGACTGAGAGTCTTAGTTTTTAAATGTTGATTAGTTAATAGAAGTTACCCAAACTGTTGGCAGAATCAAGAGTTGGATGAAAGATAGGAACTTTGGCAATAATACATGGAACTTGGAGCTGAATGACTTTGATCCATTATAACAAATTGTAGACTGGAGATACCATATTACAGAGAGGAATATCAAGTAAGGCCTCTCATTATAGCAAATGATGTAACTTTTTTCATTTTTATGATATGCACAAATAGCTAAGTGATCATGTCAATTTAGTAGTAGAAAATCATTATTGTTGTAATCAATACTGGAATATAGATCTTTCATGTAGCTTAACAGATTGCTCTTGATTTTGCAGTACAATAATCCTACTTTGATTGTAGTAGTCCAAATAAAATTTGTATAATTATATCTATAGACCTTCACAACTAAAATTTGTATGCTCTAACAATGGCCCTAGCTGAACTAGCTTAGGTATGACAATGTTGTTCCTAACAGAACAATGTTTTCCCATTGCAAAGCCGATCCGACAAGGTTTGCACGTATGGTTAGGGGAAGCACACACGGCCATCTTTCAGTGCCATATGAGCTGAGAGCACCTTCCACTGATGTTTCTTCTGACTTGAAAGCTTCTGCAAGCTTTTTTGCCAGAACCACTGAATCCTCCAATGCACAACATGCCTTTGCCTGAGATTTGGAGTCAATGGGTGCCATTCATCTCCAACCAGCACAACCCTGCCTGCTGAAGCCGGTGGACTAATAGCTGGCCACAGCCATCAGTCTGCCAGTGGTGTCTTAATAACAGTGTCATCTGGGGTAAGGTCTATAATGTTTAACAGTTCTGCAGGCCAGTTCTTGCTAAATCTTTAGCTTGCTTCTTGAGCACTGATGGATCAGTGATTTTAGGACCTGTCAAGAGACATTTTTGTGTTTGTTCATTAGAATACCTCTCAAGAAATCGATTGCACTATTTAGCAAGTTATAGTTTTTGAAAATACACAAGTTATGACTGACTGCCACTTTTGAAAGAAATCAAGCATAGGATGTATAAAGGACCTGGAGATGAACTGTTGAAACAGATAAACCAGTAAACTTTTGTTGGGGAAACAGGAACATGGCCGGCACGCAACCCTCTTCCATAGATGTAATTCACTTTTGGTTTATAAGGCTGTCCTTCTGAATAAAATGCAAGTCCGCGGAAAGCACAATGACCAACATACTTAGGCTCAGAGAACCCCATCTACTTGGCTATTGGTGATCGAATCCCATCACAGCCTATTACAATATATTGGAAACCAAAAATTGAATAGCTGATCTCATTTGCATGCAGAGTTCTAAAAAATTACAGAGCATGATATTTTTCCAAGCACAAGCCTAGATATTTATTATGTAGAAAAATATCAGTAAAGAAAGCTAGAATTGCTTTTCTGGTCACGGATATATCTTTAATGAAGCATGACTGACCTTTGCTAGTGTCCTTGTACCATCAACAAGTTCCAACAAAGTCTCACTGTCAGTACTTGTTTCAATCTTTGCTAGCTTTGAAGAAAATTGAACTGCATTTGGCGGTAGCTGGCCAGCAAAAGTTTCCAAAAGTACTCTCCTCTCCACAGCTCGAAACTCTTGGCTGGGACATAGCCCATTAGTATTTTCTATTACAAAAGAAGGAACAAGATAAAAATTTATCACAATCTGTACCTTTCATCTTCATCCTTGAACTTAAAAGAACGCAGCACCCTTCCATCTTCTGACTTCACCATCATCCTGTACAGCTGGTTGTATGAACAAGTTCAGTCCTGAATATAGTTTGTGGAAAATACTAGTTCTAAACTTTCTATGCCATGTATAAATATGTAAGTAGATGAAGAACATATATACCCTTGAATTTCAAGAAACTGGTTTCTGAGTTGGTTTCCTACTCCAATTGCATCAAGGACTCTCCACCCGTTCTTAAAAAGTGTAAGTGAAGTTCCACTAGTTCTAAGTGACTCTGCCTGCTCAAGAATTAATGATCCAACTCCAAGCCTGTGAAGGGACAGAGCAGTTGCAAGTCCCGCAATGCCGGCACCCACGATGACTATATCTTCCTTTCTAACATTGGATTGAGCCCTGATGATTGAGATGTTAACGGATTTGGTTCTGCTGGTTCTAGATTGAAACAGAGCATTAGTATATTGACGGTGTATAAATGGTTTCGTTTGAGAAGGTGGTGAGCAAGGAGATTTCAGAAACAGAGAAGTAGAGGTTGCAGCCATGGATATTAAATTCCCAGAAGGTTTATGCAAAATTCGTGGTAGTGGGCGAAAAACAGAGAGGTTGGTTGATTAGCTGTGAAAGCAAGTGGCAGAAAATGAAGATGAAGATATCATACGCTGATCCGATTTTTCCCGGGAAAGATATTTGCAATCGACATCTGGGTTGTGGGCTTTCAATTTGACCCTTGGAGCCGACTTGATGACATGGGCTGCTAGGCTTTGTAAATGTGATAGGCCTTTACCCATATTTGACCCAGATGATTAGAGTTTCTTAATTAGATTTATCCTGATCTAAATTAAACTAGACTGTGATTGAGTGTTCTTGGAGTTATGAAAAAATTACAGAATTAATATTTGTGAAATCTCTCTGAATAATTGTGTGAGAGAATGATAGAACAGAGTTATGAGAATACTAGGGTGTTACATTTTTTATGTACATTTCGTGAAATAATAAAATTTTCTATTCATAAGCAATAGACAAATCATGTTATATTGTATTATTGTTTTTTTTTTCTTTTTCCTCCTACTTATATTTTACTAGTAGCACTTACGTATGTCATGTAAATTTATATTTAAAAAGATATATAAAGTGATAAATTTAAGTTTTTGAATCCTATTCAAAAAATAAAAGATGAGTTTAGTGTGTAAGTGGAAGTGAAATTGGTAGTTATTAAAAAGTAAAATTGTTAATTAATTTAAATTATAAACAAATATTTAATTTAGGTAAGTGGGTAGAATAATGGGTAGTTACTAAGGGAGAGAAAATAAGTTATATATATTTTTTAATTAATTTTTAAATTAATTGACCTATACTTTTTTTAAGGCTTATTTACTGTTTTGATCATTCAATATTATATCAATTTTCAGTTCGATACTCAATTAATTTTATCTTGCAAGATTAAAAATTTTTCAATCAAGTTCTATAGTCCATTTACATGTTATAAATTAATATAATAACCACACTTAACATAAAAATAATAATGTAACTAAATTATTTTTATCTCTTATAAAACTTTTTTGGTCATTTTGTCATTAAATTATAAGTGTTTTTTGACTTTTACAATAATATAGATTTGGATTCACTTAGCTATTTTGTTATAATTTCTAATTTTAATGAGATATAACAAAAATAACAAAAAAAGGATATATACATACACACAAAATATAAGTAAGAAAAAATAAATAGAAATAAACACATAATATTAAGTGGTTGGACACCTCTATTTTCACAAACCGAAAATAAATTATTTTATTATTTAAAAAATATTATATAGAAAAAGTAGACCTGCAATCAAATATTTTTCTATTATCTCTACCAATCTTGCAATAAATGTAATGTGCAGCTGGTTGGCCTTACTTTCCAATTATTGTATGACATTAATTAATTTCAACTGTAACCACCTCCAACCTATACACAATCAATTGTTTCTATTTTGTGAAAGAAAAGCTAGCAGTCAATTGTTTCTATATTTGTGAAAGAAAAGCTATAAGCAATTAATTGTTTATATTTTTGTGAAAGAAAAATTAAAAAAAAAATTTATCAAGTTAAATGAAAGAGATATAAAATGTCACGTCTTAATTTGATATTGGGGTGACAAGAAATAAAACGCATAAATGGGACAGGAGATCCCCATCCAAAACTTTGTTCTATTAAATGCTGGTTGGCCTTGAATTGAAGCGTGCACTATTTAAAACTCGTTTGGGTATTGAAGGTGGCCAGAAATGGAGGCGCAGTAGGGATATCGTATATATGATTAGCTCTACTCCAAGCAAAAATGGTGGCCAAAGTATGATATTCAATATGCTCAGGAAGCAGAGCAAAAGCTTGGTGAAAAAAATGGGAGAATCAAGTTTGATAAAAGATAGCAACTTTGGCAATAATACATGGAAGTTGGAGCTGAATGATTTTGATCCATTATAACAAAATGTAGACTAGAGATACCGTATTACAGAGAGGAATATCAAGTAAGGCCTCTCATTATAGCAAATGATGTAACTATTTTCATTTTTATAATATGCACATATAGCTAAGTGATCATGTGAATTTAATTGCAGAAAATCATAATCAATACTGGAATATAGATCTTTCATGAAGTTTTAGCAGATTGCTTTTGATTTTGCAGTACACTAATCCTACTTTGATTGTAATATTCCAAGTAAAATTTGTATAATTGTATCTATAGACCTTCACAACTAAAATTTGTATGCTCTAACAATGGCCCTAGCTGAACTAGCTTAGGTATGACAATGTTGTTCCTAACAGAACATACTATTGGGTTTTCCCATTGCAAAGCCGATCCCGCGAGGTTTGCACGTATGGTTAAGGGAAACACACGCGGCCATCTTACAATGAATGTAATGCGCGGATGGTGTTTAACAAAACAAAACACCAAAACCAACTTCAACCAGAAAGTTTTGCTAAATGCTAGTTGGCCTTACTTTCCAATTATTGTCTGCATTAATTAATTTCTACTATAACCACCTCCAAGCTTTCAGCCATCAATTAGTGTCTGATGATACTCCCATTCAGGACCAAAGTGAAACAATGGAGACTATTCAATATGGTCCGAATAGATATAGGATCGTACATGCAGTTATAATGATAACTGAGATTTGATATATTATATATCATCGCCATATATATATATATACATATGCAGTAGAAAATGCATTGAAGGCCTTCACGATGAGCCTGTATTGAAGAGTGCACTATTTAAAACTCGTTTGGGGTATTGAAGGTGGCCAGAAATGGAGGCGCAGTAGGCATATTGTATATGTGATGGGTAGCTTTCAGAACATCAATTAATATTAATATTGTGGCATGCACCGTATAACTAATATTTGACAATATAGCTAAGTTTGTTTTTATGAGTATTGGTTAGGTTTAATATTTGACAATATGCCTAAGTTTGCTTTTATGAATATTGGTTAGGTTGGGGGACAATATTATGGTTGCTGTGCGGCATATTACTTACCCAAATTATACAAAGGGATCTTATTAAAAATTTAATCTAGGATATTTTGAGCCGAAATTTTAGATGGAGGTTGTAAGTTTGGACACCATATTGAATACATTGTCATGGAAACACCATCTATAAATAGTTAAATACAATATACTCACAGTGTGTCAGTTACGTCCCAAGTTTCTTAACAAAAAAATGTCTTCTATTTCCACATTGCAAATTGAAGCAGTAACGAGTGTGACACCAGCGAAGATCATTGTACCAAGGCAGGTGCGCCAAGTTTTGGTCACAGAACCAATCAAACCAGGAATTCTCAACAGGTGCTATCACATTGTTCTCTACTACAACAAGTTAAGTGATGAAGATTCTGGTTGGATTTTGGCTGGGTGGATTAATGAGTCACTGTCAACAGCTTTGTTGGAGCAACCAATTCTTGCTGGACGAATCCAAAGAAAGGAGGATGGTGATAATGGATTGGCAATTGTAGCTAATGACAGTGGTATTAGACTCATCGAGACGCGAATAGCAATGACTTTGTTTGAGTTTTTGAAGTTGAAACATGAAAAGGTTGATGTTGAGGCTGAGCTTGTGTTCTGGAAAGACATTGATGAGCAAAATCCTGAATTCTCTCCTTTGTTCTATGTTCAGGTGAGCAACCTAGTTTTTGTACCTTTTTCAGGTATATTTGTTGGACTAAATTAATTATTTGTGGTATTGTTTTTTCTAAGGTGACAAACTTCCAGTGTGGTGGATACTCAATTGGGATTAGTTGCAGCCTTCTTCTAGCAGACCTTTTCATCATGGACAAATTCCTCAACAAATGGGCAAACATTCACAGGAACATAGTATCCAAAAATGATTTATCCGAAAAACCCATATTTTACACACCTAATCTAAGTAAATCTGGCAGTTCTCTGATCCCCCAATTGATTAGCTCTACTCCATGCAAAAATGGTGGCCAAAGTATGATATTCAACATTACAGACAGTGGAAATTTGTGCATGGAATTAGCTTTGCTTTGTGTTCAGGAAGCAGAGCAAAAGCTTGGTGTAAAAATGGGTTCAGATTTTTCTTTGTTTACCAAGGAATCATCTGATGTTATTAAGGTAGAAAACTGGTCAAGAATTGAACATGATAAGCAGCCATTAGCTAAGCTCGAGTGTGAAATTACTTCTGCAAATTGGAACGATTGTGGAGTCTACGACGTCGCATTTTGTGAAGGAAACAAGCCTGCTTCTATTTCTAATTGGATTGATTCCATTTCTGATGGACTTGTTCTGGCAATTTCATCTTCTAAGGATGGTATCTATTATGGGAAAGTTATAGTTACACTGCCAAATGGAAAAGTACATTAGGATGTTTTTAATGTCAATAAGCGGAATGTTTTTAATGTCAATAAGCAGAATTTTGGACCTGATGAGTTCAATTTTCAATTTTTTAAACTATATGGTATCATTTATAATTAAATAGTTAAAATAAGATAAGTCTATGGGTCTAACTTACCCGTCCATGTTACCATTTGGGCCTACTATCTGCACCGTATCTGCACAAAAAGGATATGCTGCACAAACTAAAATCAGATTTTCAAATTTTCGTTTTTAGATTTATCTTATTTTAATTATTTAATTATAAATTTTATTATATTATATAAAAATATTAAAAATTGAACTCTTATATCCAAAACACCGTCAATAAGCCATTTTATTTTAACATTGCTTTTTAAGAGTGAAAAGGGGTGTGTAATTAATGAACTTGTTCTGCAATTGAATTGTCATGGGCATTTCTGAAGTTAAATATTCTGTATCTTTATGATTCAATGTATTATTTTGGATTTGTATCGTACTGTCCTTTTCGTTTGCCGTAGTTAGGTTCTTGTATCCACAATAAAATCTGCCAGTGAAATTGTTGTAGGTTTGACTCTGACTGCTACTGCTATGTGCTTCTAGCCTTCTACAAGAATTTCTCATTTCAAAAAGAGAATAAAAAAAAAAAAAACAAAACAAAACAAAAAAATTAGGTTAAGCCTGTAAGGCAGTAATTAAGAATCAAAATATTGAAGCCCAAGTAAGACAATTATTTAAAGGCCGGGTCTATATTCGGCCCAAAAAAGAGATTGACTTCTGGGTAATCGCTTTGAATTTACGGGTATCATCCTTATCCTGCACAAGGACCTGCCACGATTGTACGGATAATTGGGTAATTTTATGAAAAATCTAAGGGTAGGATAGTACTTTGACAGAATTCCTCTACTTGATAAAATTTTCTTAATGTTTGTTAAATAGAGTTAGAATTAGATTTATGTTTAGGATTAGGATTAGATTTATGTACAGGTTTAGGTTAAGATTTAGAATAAAAATAAGGTATATATTTTTAATATTTATTTGATTTATTTAGTATATAAAATAATATAAATTTAAAATCAAATTATATAAATGATTGGATTGGAAAAAAAAAAAAAAAATCCTTTGTAGCTCGTGGCAGGAATCTTGACCGCCACGTTTCCATGCGTAACTTTACGATTCTTAAATGTTACCACACAGAAGCACTGCTCTGCCACTTTGCCTTCTGCCCCCGTATGTGTCAGACTTCAGAGCAAGAGGGAATTTGCTTTCAAAGGGAAGGCATAGGAAGAGAGAGATAGAGAGCGAGAGCTACGAAAAGGGCTTGGCTGCTTTGAAGCGGAATGGAGGGTAGGAGTAGTAATAGCATAGTGAGAAACCAGGGAATCAGAATAGAGAATCCATTTACTTTGAAAGTGGGTCAAGTATTTACAGGCTTTGGCGTAGGTTGTGGAGTAGGAATCGGCGTTGGCCGCCCCTTAAATTTAGGTACTTTCTCCTTCAATAATAACTGTTGACTGTCTGAAATTTATTATTTTTTTCTTGGAAGAGATGGATTTTGGAGGGCTTTTCAAACCCAAAAATGGTGAAAGCCGCACGAAAAATGCTGCTAACAAACCAAGTATCTATTTTCTGATTCTATTTTAGATTCTGGGCATGTTTGGTTGCTGAGAAAATGTGCAAAGGGGAACAAGTTGTTTGTGTTTATTTTCCTATTTCGATTTTATGGTTATTATACACTTGGATGGGAACTTCGTTTAGTATTCTCAGCAATTAAAAGGATAGTATAATATTTTCCTCTAAAATCGAGCTAATCAACATATAGATAGATTGTGTTCAATCATTCAAATTGTGGGTCATTCTGTAAACTCATAATAATTAGTCTATTAGCGAATTTTATACATTATGAATCAAAATGTCTTATTTACATCTACTTGATTTATAATGCTTTCTACAGTTTGGTAATGCAATAATTATTTATTTTTCTACTTCATTTCGTTTCCAGTTTATAATTATTTCATATATAGCATCTGTCTGAGTATTTGTTACGAGGGTTATCTGCCCGCAAAGAACCTGCAACATTCTAAGTCAACTTATTGTTTCTTCAGTTTACATTTATAATAAATAAAGTGAGTAAGAGCTAAAATTCTTTTTCCCTTGAGAAAAGATATGCATCATCTCTCTATGATAGTGTTGTAGGTGTTAATTGATACCAATTCTCTTCTCAATTCAAATAACTATACCTCTGGCGAGATCCTATATGCTTTCATAGTTTTGTGGGTGTTAACTATACCAATCCCCTTCTCATTTCAAATTCTACCTCTGGCGAGATTGTATATGATGCTTTCATAGTTTTTGACCAGATGTTAGTTAACTAGAAAACTTTAATTAAAACGTGTAGGTGCAATCCCCATGCTAAATCAAGTTATGAGTGCCACTAGAGGTGCAACTGATGCATTTTCTGGTGTCAGGAGACATGTAAATGATTCTGTAAGTGAATTGTCATCTTCTTATCTGCTATAATTTTCTTGTAAAGAGTTTTTGTCAAATAACATATAGTGTTTTTTACATTATTCATTTTGTTTTCTGGAAGATAAAGGCAGAGACTTAATAATTACTTTCTCATTTCATGTTGTTTTTAGTTGAGGAAGTTGGGAGCTAAGAACATTGACGTGGGCGTTGGATGTGGAGTTGGTTTTGGCCATGGTTTTGGAGTTGGTATGTTATATGAATCACTAGTCAGTATCAAATATATTTGTTATCCATGAGATAAGTAATTAACTTAGGATCATTAAAAGCACTAGGACTGAGGACCAATATGCACTAACTTTTTCCGTTGAGCTATTGTCCACTGCACAATCTCTTGCAAGAGAAGGGAGATATTAAATAATTCAAATTGTAGCCTTATATTTGCACATATATAGTTGTTAATATGTTTTAGCGAATTATAACAGTTATCACATTCATCATTAGCTTTATGCTTTTTCGTTTCCGAGTGAGCCTATCATGACTTGCGAAACATCCCAACTATGGATATTTTTGGTTTGCTAATAAGTTTTATGATATAAATAATAAGGTTTGATTGGCATTGGCATTTCAAATAGCCGTATTCTAACCAATAGACACTAAAAAAACAGATTTAGTTGTAAAGTTAACTTTTTCCTGGTTTGTCCTCCAGGGAGCATGTAAACATTATGTAGCTATAATTATCATTCAAATTTTTCTGGTCAAGGTGTTGTTGACCTCTTGACATAACTAATTTTTTTTTCGAATGCATCGGTACACATAAAATCTCCATGCTTCGTACATTTTTAACAATATTTTGTTTTGATATTTGAATTTGTTTTAATGGAAGGCCTTGCTGTGAAACCAGGAGTGCTGCATCAAGTCCAATCTTGTATCGTAGTATGTAATTTATCTCCATCCACACATGGATTGCCTGTTACAACTTGCTTTATATAAATCTAAAGTTTAAAACTTGATTTTTCCAGGTAGCAATGACAAAGATGATGATGAAGTTTGGAGTATCACCAAATTTACCCTTTGGTCAAGGTTCAATACCAACATCCTTGCAAAGTGGCATAGACATGATGAATTCGCCTTCAAACCAAAACCCCTTGGGAAGCATCATGCAATTGGCTACAAAACCACCAAACTACACATCTCAAGGTCCTGTTGATTGTCAAAGTGTAGATATTGGTTCAACTTCTGAAAATGACGCACCATTTGGTAGCCGAACTGAGAAGGTCATCAGTAGTTTCCTGCAAAATCCAGCTTTAAAAGGAGTGGGCACAGAACCAAAGGAAGTGGTATGCAAAAATCCAAATATCAAAATGCGTTCAAACATTTCACAAATTATTCTAGTTGTCATCACCTCTTAAGATGCTAGCCTAATCCCTTTTATGGCTATCATGTGAAATATGCTATTCAATTCATTATAATATCCATTTTCTGCCTCCTTTAGGGATTTCCCTGAGTTATTATTCTAATATCACATGAAATTCTGATTCTTGGTTTTGTAGGCTGGACGTTTGCAGTCAGAGAATAACATGCTTCAAATGGTAATTCTTCATTTTGACTAATGATTCTTGATTGCAAGGCATACTTGTCAGAGCACAATGACTGCATAGATAATAACTTCACAAATTTTGTTGTAGAAAGCATCTTTCATAACATGTCACTTCTGTGTTATTTGTATACAATTGTCTTGGATTTGGTTGTGGATTCCCAGATTTTTAGGCAGTAACTTTTCCCAAATTAATATTTGATTAATTTTTTGCAGCTATTAACTAGACTTGTTATAATGGATTTGTCCATGACATGTACTGCAAGATTATCATCATTAAAAAATGCACTGAAATTCGTGGGAGTTCAATTAATACATTCGAAGTTATGCCATCTTTTAGTTATAATGGAGTTCAATTAACATTTGAAAGGATTACACTAATTGATAATGTTCATGCATCTAGGTCTTGAAACACCAGCAAATCATTGAGGAACTTATGGAGGAAAATGAGAAACTTCGCCACATACTAGTGGAAGACCTGAACATACCTCCAAGCAAGCTTCAAATAAGTTCTTTAGGTAGGAATAAGTCTCCATGTACGGATTGTTTTGAGTGCCGAAGAAAACAAAGAAAAAGATAGATGATATAGATATACTAATGATTTGACTCAGAAGTGCTTGACCATAAAAAATTTTAACTGATCCATTGATTATTGATTTTGAACCTTCCTGTGCCTTCACGAGGTAACTTGTAGTTGTAGAGGTCAGGTTCATCATTTATTACACACCCGACTAGGACATACTTACATTGGTAATCATATTAAACAGAAAATATCTTAGACAGATTTACAGATCACAGACAATGAGGTCATTCTTCCATTTTCTTAGAAGTCGATGTTCTCTATTTCTTTTAAGTTTTGTAAGGTGAAACATTGTGTTCTCTTAGCTGATTACATGTGTAGCTTGTTCGAAATTCATGACATTTTCTGATGGCTTATTGTGTTTCTTTGCTAATTGCCATATTCCCTGCTTTCTTTCTGGCATCAGTAAGTGCTAAATGATAATGGAGCTTATGTTTCATAAACAAAGCAAGGCATGCAAATTCTGCAGAAAAGTGCTAAATAAATAAATGGGGTCATCTTCTAGTAGCTGCAAATCTTCATTCCTTTCTACTTTTCGATATCTCTTCCCAGTGCTTCTGGTTCCTGCCTATTTTGAAGGATACAGATTCTACATGTGGGAAAGACTAATTTAGTGGGCTTGCTCAATAACCCAACAATTGTCTGGCTTTTCAGTATGTTGCCAACGGTCCAAAATCTATCATGTGACTGAAGTCCACTTAATTTAATGAACCCAAACCAAAGCCTAACCTTTGCATTTCCACTCTTTTGTGAAAGTTAATCCTTGCAAAATTACAAGTTTAGTTTTTTAAGGTCATGCCTAAAACCTAAGATTGAATCTATCTTCAAAGATGGCTGAGAGAACTATTTTTTGTTATGCAAGTCATAAACCGAATGAATCTCTTATGAATAAGAAAGATAAATTTATACACTTGGGAGTTCATACGAGGTCTACTTTTATTAGTTATTAATTATTTGGTATACGGAGAAAAAGCATTCCTTATACATAGTGCTCCCCTGTAAAATAATTTTCTCCGAAGTGAGAATCTCTTTTTCTACTCCATGTATTTGTGGCGCTAAGAGACCAAACGCACGTCACTTTCTGCTCATGTAGCCCCACTAAAATGCCACGCTCTCCATATTCTTCCACCATTACAATTCCCATTTCTCCTTTACCCCTTTCTCCTGCACTCATAAAAGTCCAAAGAGCCACCTTATCATCTCCAAAAGCTTCTTTATCTCACTCTTTCTTCCACATGTTTGATATTCCACCATTAACAGCTAGCACCAAGCAATTTTCTATCCTATTCATTCCCTACCATTATCAAACAATCCATCCCCACCATTTTTATAATCATTCTACCTCTTTATCAAAACTCCATCTACCTCAACAACCATCAAATACCCTTTTCCATAATTTAGAATTCCAAAGCAATTAACTTCCAAAAAAGTTTAAACTAATTCACAATTAAAGATTTTATGTGTGTGTACATTGTGTCTCTCTGGGTCATAACTGCAACACCATTAATTAATTAAACTAAAATAGGAATCACAAAGTATCTCTTATACAGCTACAAAATGATACAAATGGAGGAGCTCTGAAGAAATCAATCACGAAAATAAAGAAAAATACGAACCATCCATCATCCATGGGAGAAAAGAAAATCAAAAAGAAAAAGAGAAAGACAAGACGAACAAATATTAATTAAGCAATAAGCAGGGCAACTCCTCCAAACAATGCTAGTAAGGCCATGCTGCTAGCTCCATGAACAAACCCATTACTGTCGTGATTTGAGGCAACCGGATTCTCCGCCGGTGCCTGTCCAATTGACGGTGACGACCCTGGTGATCCTTCTGGTGTAGGAGCAGGCGAGGTAGGCAATGAGGATGGTGATGACCCAGGTGCAGGTGCAGTTGGTGGTGAAGGTGGCGGACTAGTACTGGATGGGCCTGAACTAATTGGACTGATTGTTGGGCCTGACGTTGGTGGGGTGGATGAAACTGGGGTCACAGCTGGTGGAGGAGCTGTAGTAGTAGGGGTTGTACTCGGAGGGGTGGCTGTGCTAGTGGGCGGAGCTGAACTACTTGCCGGCGGAATAGAGATTGATGACGGTGGTGTGGAGGATGATGGCGGCTCGGAGGAAGCAGTGGGTGCTGATGACTGGGGCTTGACCAACAGATAATGGTACAAGAGCAATGGACATGACTAGCACGAGCATGACACGAGTGAACGCCATGGCTAGCTCTTTTCGGTAGAGTGAAGGGTAAAACGGAGAAATAAAATTAGTTAGAATGGAAATGAGAGAGACAGTGAGTGGGTTTTTTTTTGTGTGAGAGGAACAGGATTTGAGAAGGTGAGGTTGATATATAGAAGGGAGAGAACCTTTTTTGAGGTGGAAACAAAAATTCAGTGCACCAATATTTCATGCTATCAACAATGAGATTGACAGGTAGTACAAGATGATTTTATTTTTTATTTTGTTGGTAGAAAATCTGTCAGTTTCTGAATTACATAACTCTTCATTTTTATATATTATATGAATGTAAGATTCGATTTTTAATATGTTATATAAATGTAAATTTTAATTTTTAATTTTTAATACAACACTAAGAGATTTTTATTGGGAGGAAGCCTTTTGAGTAGAGAATGATAAAACGGAGAAATAAAATTAATTGTAAAGAAAGAGAGAAAACAAAGAGACACATTGAGTTGGTTTTTGTGAGGGTGAGGTTGGTTGATAGATATAGGAGAGAGTAAAGAAATTTTATGGATTCAATATCTTTTTTGAGGTTAAATAAAAAATGAGTGTACGAATATTTCATGCAATCGACATTGAGATTGACACGTATAAGATGAATCTTAGAGTTGGGCATGTCAATTAAATATTTTCATCACCTCGTCATTTATACAATTATTATAAAAAAAATTAAAATTTACCCATTTTTTTTCTTTAAAAACTATTCAAGTTGTATAATTGAAAAAAAAATTCAGTCAAATTATACTTTAAAAATTACACAGTTTTGCCCCTTTACTCTAATTTTGTAACCTATCAACAGCTTTCAAAAATAATTTTAAAAAAAATTAAGAAATCATGTGACTGACTTATGATAATATCCAAAGTTTCTTTGAATTTTTTTTACTTTATTAAAATAGTAATTTGTTTTTATAAAAGAAGCTCTTAATGGCGATTGCATTATACATGTTTTTCATAGTACCATGTCCACAAGTATAGTCACATTTTCAAAATACAGGACTAATATATAACACATGACAGCTTGAGACAGCGTGTAACAGCTTCGATGAAAAGCAACCGATTGTTGCTTTGCGAAAAGAAATCCTACATACATAAAAACATACTTCCCAACTAATTAAAGATTCTTCGGTTCTGAAACTCATATTTCTCACTCCATTTAGTACACTTTTGTAAGTTTAGATATCATATTTCTCTACCTCCTATGTTGTTGGTATGTTTTATACATAAAAAACGCGATCCTACGTTGTTGACATGTTTTGTATATAAAAACGATTTTCTAATAAGAGAATCTCATGTAAAGCCTATTCACCATTTATATATATAAAAGAAAATTATGCCCTAATCAATAAAACCCATATGCTGAAAGGATTGTCTTAAGTACAATTATTATTGTAGGCTGTCACAAGGTTGGCAAGATAAATTGGTAGCGCCCGCCTGATAGAGGCAGATGTTGTCTTTGCTGTATCACGGGTCACTACAAATATTAGGACCACAAGGCAGAGAATTATGCATGATTTGAAAGGAAGAAATGTCACACCTTGAAATTTTAAATAGAAGATGATAACTTTAAATCAATAGCCCCAGCATTTCTTGTAGTTCTTTTCCTTTTATGGGGGAGGGGAAGGAAGGGAGTGTGAGATAAATGGATCAACGAATTATGTTCACCCTGCCATTCACCATACCAGAACAAACATTTGACATATAATTTTTAGCCTTTTTGCCAATAATAATACTATGACAGTGACAGCAGGACAGTTGTTCTATAAGGAACAGAATGAAAATACACCAATTTCCAGCATTTGGGACCAGGTTTACAATATAGCTTGTCTGAACACTCCCACTGGAAGGAGGGGAAAAGCACACTTAAAATGTAACAGAAACTTAGTTCTATCTTCACTAGTGATCTATAAATCACATTTCAGACCTTAGACAATCGACTGACATGGAGAGCACAAAGAACATACTGAGTTGAACTGCCAAAGTGCATATAAGTGGTTGCGTATCACAAGAAATGAACGAAAATGTAGGTTCTACAAGGCTACAAAGGAAGCCACTAAAAAATGTTACAGAAAGTTTCTTTTACCTTTTTGTTGTTTCCTTTCTTTCTTCATCGCCACATTTCACACATCTAGCAGTTCTTGTTAGTATAATGAAGCTTCACGAGGTTATACCTGTGTATCACCTCTGGTCATGTAGAAGGGGTTGAGATGCAGTAGCTGCAAAAGATCACCAGTAAGTCCAAAAGTGATGATGTTTTACATCATAAACATAATAGAGGACATTCAGAAAATATAAAATCAAAAATAGGAAACTGAACAATTAAAAAAAGTGTATACTAAATATCTGAGGAGGCAAATTTATTCTAATTTTTGAAAGAATGAAAGGATCCAACGAGTAAGGAGGGTGCAGTCTAACCAAAATTGTTAAAGAGAATCAGTATCAGTCCAAAATGAAGAACATGCTAGCATGTAGCTTTAATGGGACAATGAAGGAGAAACCACTACATCTTCCACACTGAAAACTATTGGATTTGTTTCCTTGATTAGAAATTTCAAAATTAATATACTGATGCAGACTTAAAGTTTCTCTCAAACAATAGCCATTTTTTCGGTGGAAAGAACACTTCCATGAGTAAGTTGCCAAAATGAAACAAAATAATAGAAACAAACTGACATTGGGTAAACTGTAAGCCCCGTGGCTACTGTCTTTGAATAATTTTCCTTGACCAAAAAATCAAGGTTAAACTTATAGCCGTCCTTTGCTCATGTAGATCTTAAGGAACTTCCACTTTCCTCAACCACAAAAGTCACCGTGTAATCCACTAGCCCCTCTTAGCTAATGCAGAGGACAAATGTGGACTTCTAAGCCTCATGGTTTTGCTATGGGCCTTCTACTACTCTACCATTGTTATAACTCAGATATAAAGTTGTTAATTTCTCTCAAAATTTTGGCAGAATAAGCTTGGCCATTGGGAAGAAAACTTCTAAAAATTCTGATGTGATGCTGTACAGTCAGATCAGTCTGACATTTGCTAGATTTCTCAGGTTTCATTTAAGTAACTATGCTAATGGATAATGACCATTCAAAAAATTACTGAAGACATGACATATATATATTCGTGGTCGGCGGACAGAGGCTGTAGAAGTTGATGCATGCACCTTCTGAAGAAAAATCTGGGGAAAAAGAAAAGCAATATATACTATAAGGTACATTACCTCCAGGATTTTGCTGTCCAATGGACACAGGCTTAGGTTTGCAAGTTTTCTCACTGATTTCGGCCATGGCTAGACGTGATAAAAGAAGCCCAGCAATAAGGGCACCTATTGTAAGCATCACAAAAACTGCAGTCCCATCCCTTTGTTGAAATGAACCCTGTAAGAAGCGGGCCAAGAGAAGCACCAACTGATCCAGTACCATCAATTATGGCAGTCACTGTTGCCAGAGCTCGAGAATCTCCTCTCAGAGAACTATGTGTCCCTAAATCCGCCGAAACAGCAGTGGTGATAAGAGCATAGGGGCCATTTACAAATAAACCAGCAAGCATCATAAGTACAATGTTGGTGGTCTTGGAAATACTTCCATATGACCGGTATAAAAGCATTGAAGGAATTGCAGCATATAAGAAGCTGGCTGCTGTGGTAGCACGGGCATTTAGTTTGTCAGATATGTAGCCAGCAAGAATGCCACCAACAATACCCCCTACATCGAACAAAGTAGAAAGATTTCCAGCAGATTTCACCGAAACATGCTCTCCACCAATTTCTGCAAGGTCATGAGAATGAACGAATGCTCAACTATATATCAGATACAAGAGGAGAGAGTTTTTTTTTTTTTTTTTGGAGGCATAAATTTTTTGAAGGGTGTAAGTACAGAGTAAAGACTAACAATCTCATTTAGTTAGCAAGCTTATTAGTGGATACAAAGTGTGACCAATTTAACTAATTTTTCCAAGCAGATTAAGGCAGATGAATCAAAAACAACTGAACAAAATTGACATAGATTTTGGTAAACTTACTGTCTATGATTATAGAACAAGTTAACAACCTCTTCAAAAAGGCAGTTCTTTGGGCTGACTTCAAAAAAGCGTTGTAAATTGTGCTCAATGTCCAACTAGGGATATCTCCCTATATGACAGTTTCATATTTATTTTAATCCAATCCCCCCCCCCCCGCCCCCCCCAAAAAAAAGAACCAAAAGAAACTGTTCAACAAGTCTCTTCCCCCATTGTTCTATGAGTAAAGGCATAATCCTGTTCTCAAACCCATGAAATTTAGTATTTCTCAAACAACAAACTTTCATGATTTGATCAATGGCCCCAAAACTAAGCTAAAACTTGGCTTTGTAAAAACAAGCATACATAGGTAGCAACGTAGGTATGAGGCCTTCAACCTAAAGCTCATGGCATGTTGAGTAAATGTCCTTATAGAATTCTTGTCAAAAGAAAGCAACAGGATATTTATTACATTAGTGAAACTTTTGACTATCACCTACAGACAACTAGGTACCGGACTACTTTCAAGCCCTTTCAAGACAGTCTTAATTAATTATGCGGCCTTCGTTTACTTACTACCTCTTACATTCTACAGATTATTGCAAATCCCTGTCAACCTTACTTTTCAATTATATTGGTAGTTGAAATAAATAGGTAAATCTTGGAGGATAGAAATTACCTGTTTGACTTAAGTAAAATGGCAACCAGTATAAAAACGTGTAGGCAACAAGTTTCGCAAAGAAGAGGCACAAGGCAAACGGTATTACTCCAGGTATCAAACATGCTTCAAGAAGCCCAATGCTTCTCCTGCTCCCTGATCCAGGTTGGGAAACAGTATTAGTCTCTCCTCCAGACATATTGCCTTTCGGTACTTGAGCCTCTTCATCAAGAGGTACTGCCTTCAGATTTGAAACTGAACTGTATAGGCAAGAAAACCCCACGTCCTCCGGATAGGCAGCCAAGAACAAGTAAACAATTACTCCTCCAAGGACGATAAAGGCACCTGGAAGGATAAAAGACCAGCCCCACCCATATTCCAAAACACTAGCAGCTAGAAGAGAGCCACTTATATTACCAACCGAAGTATGAGCATTCCAAATACCCATTATTAAACCCCTCTTCCTCTTTCCAAACCAGTTACCAATCACAGCTACAACGGATGGCCAACCTGTTGCTTGAAACAAGCCAGCAACCATTTGCATTACAAGATAAAACCAAAACGCATGGAAATTCCAAAAGTATCCCATCCCAAAAAGCCCAACAAATATTCCACTCCCAATCATCCCGGAAGTCAAAAACAATCGAAGGTCCAGAGTATCTCCCAAATGCCCTGCAACATACATTCCCAGAGAGTAACATGCCAGGAATGCAACATCAATCTCCCCCAATTTCGACGTCCCATCACGTCCATTAAAAGGAGCCCATCCCTTGTTACTTGATTTACTCAGCTCAGCAGCATCTCCCACAAATTCCTTCTCAACGAAGACCCTTCCCATCGGCCATGGATAATTCTGGTGGACCTTGGGCTGAGGATCCAACACACTCTTGACTATACTACTAGGTTTTCGGGAAGCATGATAACAAGTATATGCTATGAATGTAATCAACAAAACTATATATCTATAAGTTGCCAGACTCCAATCATTTCCTCTAATTGTTCTTATGAGCGAAATACCAGGTGGAGTTCCCCTCCTAGTTTCAGAACGCCGAGCCATCCTTACTTACAATCACCCAAAACTTAACCCCCAAAATAAAAATTCAAATCCCCCAATCACTAATCACGAAAACCGTTGACGCACCATTCGCAATCATCATACATATAACTAATTGATTGAAACAGAAGTCCCGTTCATAAATTCATCAAACTCAAACGGATAGAAATCACCTCACACAATTGCAGAATATGTCTTCAGCCCTAGACAAAATGGATTGCCATCGACAATTTGGTATCGCTGTAGATCGTTGCTTGAGGTAGATAGTCATTGAGTGAGAGAGAAAGATAGAGATAAGAGGGAGAGCGTTAATGGCGGGAGAGGCAAGGAGAGAGAAGTAGGGGAAGTGGTTGCAAAGTCGAAACAAGGGGGGCGTACGTGGCGACACTCTGAAAATTTGAAATGCTTCTTCATGTGCTTGGGCGCCACGCAGAATTTTCGTGACACGTGTGATAAGTGACTGTGCGGTTACCAAGGTCTTGTTTTCTATGGTTTTGATTTTACTTACACCTGGCGTTCAGTCTACGGGTTATATAAACTGAGTCACGGATAGCGACAATGGCTAACCAATGATAGCCGTTGCTCATGCTCGCGAACCCAAATGGAATTATGGGTGGCAGCTTTCTATGTGAAAAAGCAAAATAAAATAAAAGAAAAACGGGCCTGGGCTTCAGAGTGCTGCTAGAAGTGTGGGCCTTTTGTCCAAATCAGGCTATGATCTAAAGCCCAATATTTGGATTCCTAATGGATAAAATAGATAAGTCGTCGTTGTTGTCCTCCTCCTCAGAATTTAGTAAGTCCACTGTAACACCACCGTCGCCATGAACTTTGTTCAGTGATTCTTCCACATTTCCGATTCTCCTGAAACCCTAATTTCCCTCTCGATCATGGCATTGAGAATTGTACCCCAGGTTATATCTTTATCTCTTTCTTATGTTTATATATGTTTCTATTCGTTAACAATTTTTGGAATTGCAGGCACTGCTTACGATACCACAAAACCCTAATCAATGTTCCCAGAAGAAATTAGCGTTTTCAATTTTCTTATCTTGTTGTCCGTCTTCACTTGGTTCTCGAAGTCGAGCTTTGGTTTCCGCGGTTCCTTATAGCTCAGTCGGTTTTATTCCTTTCTTCGCTGCACCGGTGAAACCTTTTGTTGTGAGAGCGGAATCAGACGCTGGAGGAGAAATGGAAGCGAGCGTAAATGCAGAAGAGACCGAGTCGGTTGGTGTCGATGAAGTTTCAGAAGGTGATGCTGAAGAAGTTTCGGAATCTGAGGTGAAGGTGGATGAAGAGAAACCGCCGAGAAAACCTCGAATTAAGCTTGGAGACGTAATGGGGGTAATTCTCTGTGACTATTTTTGTTTGACCTGGGTTTGTTCGTTTGGGTCTATAATTTTTTCTATGACTGAGAATCATTTTGACCATTTACAAGTATTGATTTCCAAAGAAAAATACACGTAGGACGATATTCATGCACTGTAAACACATTTCATGAACAAAAATTTACCTGAGTACCAGTTGGTCCGTGCAATATGAACTCCATGTTACACTGAGAATGGGGTAGTCCTGTAAGCAGTTACCTTAGGTTTGAGACATTGTCTGCTGAGCAAAAAGGCGATTCAATTTGTATTCTAATTTTTGAAAAACATTCATAATGGAAAAGTTACAGCTGGTTTTTTTGCATTCATATCCTTTGAAGAGGTCTTCTCCACTGGATGTAGGGAACTGATAAACAGAGTCATTCGCATTATTCCTGTAGTTTGCCTTTTCCTTTCCTTGATCACCTGAAGGAAAAAGGGCTAGTGAATTTTCCAACCTAGATGAACTTTGAAAAACAAAAAGGCTGTTGTTCTTGTAGATATTGAATCAAAGGGCAATAGAGGCAGCAGAGAATGAAAGGCCAACTCCAGATGTTAGGACTGGCGATATTGTGGAAATTAAATTGGTAACAGTGATTATTTTTCTTTCACTTTTGTCTCTGTTCTATACAGTATGAATTGCTTTGAATTGTTTTGTCATGTGATTCTGTCCGTGTATTTAACTTGCAGGAAGTTGCTGAAAATAGGCGTAGGTTGTCTGTCTATAAAGGTATTGTTATCTCAAAACAGAATGCTGGAATACACACAACAATTCGCATTCGAAGAATTATCGCTGGTATAGGTGTTGAGATTGTATTTCCACTGTAAGTATCTCCTGATATTATTACATAAAATTACAAGCATGTATGCTGCATTTCCATTTGTAGATGATACTTGTGGCTGCACTATAATCGTAGTTAAATACTGTGGCTTAGAATAAAGAAGAGACTAACACAAAAAAGAACAAGTTTCGAAAGAATTAACTATCAACATTTAACTATATTGGAAGTTAAAAGTAATAATAATTACTTTGAACAAATTGAATTATGTTGTGATTTGATATTGAAAGTAGTCATTATCATCACTTTTTGCACTTTGATTACTTTAATGTTTGCTTGGCATGTGGATGCCTAATAAAATGTGCAACTGTTGTACCCTATTTGCACAACTGCCGGTTGGGAATTGATGCTGGACTACTAATTAGTACATCCTTAGATGACCAGAGGATAAGCTCATATCTGGCCTTTTTTGCAACACATTAGATTCATTAATATTCCATGGGAGGGCTGTAAACGTTTTCTAAATCATCTTTACAGAGTGCAATCTACAATTTTTTATGAGACAAAAGGAAGTCGGAAACAATGGACAAACTTTTTCTGGTTGTTGCATTTTGTAGACTTTAGAAATTCTGATGCTATATTTTTGACAAACTTTTGATCCAGTTAGGGTTAATGGTTCTATTGACAAAGGCCTCTGAGTCTAGTAACATTCACCCTTTAAGAACAATGTTGAATTTGAGATCACAGTCTCAAAAAGCATAAAGTGGATGTGTCTGATGATACGTTGATTATCAAATATGATGTTTATTCTCTAGTATCTTTCTTCAATACACATTCTTCTTCTGTTATTGTGAGAATATGGATATAACATTATGTTTATATTTGTTGCAGTTACTCACCGAACATCAAAGAATTAAAAGTAGTAAAGCACCGGAAGGTCCGTAGGGCAAGGTTATATTATTTGCGAGACAAGCTTCCCAGGCTCTCCACTTTCAAATGAAGTGTATGGATGCAGTTACTATCAATCCACTTCAGAGTGATTTCCTAACCTTGATCCGTGCCATGTTGTAACAATAGGACCATATATAAATTATTTTTGTTCTGATATCAAATCTGTTATGTTTATTTCTGTTTCTTTTTTTCAAATTATTCTCCCAAGTATTATAAATGGAAAAATCTGTTTGTAATTTGTTGAAATATAAACCATGTATATGGTGGAATTTGAACCTTGAGTTATTTGAGTTGGAGTTATGTAGTTGAATCACTGAAGACAGCAAAAAAATTAGGGGAAAAGTTCAGTTGGGCAGTTGGGGGCTTGACTCTGAATGGTTGGTGGCTGTTGAAAATCTTGGGCATGCTAAAGTTTAATTATAATGAACTTGATTTTTATAAAAAGAAAAAAGTCAGACAATCGGTCCATCAAAGTTAATTTAAATATTTATTTTCGTTTACCTTCTAAGTAATTATTAATAAACTAAGTAATCAGTAAGAAAGACCTGTGACACATGGACCAACAGTTCACTGACACGTCCTCCGGTCCCACTCCAGTCTGGTCCTCAGTTTCTCAACTTTCCAGTCTGAATTTTGAACCGGACGTAACGATAATATTCATACGCCACGTGTAACCATCATTCTCTTCATTTCCTTCAATTCAAGCTTTGCCATATTCGTCGGAGACTCCAGCTTGGCCTCAAAAGCCGAAACGATACCTCTCTCTGTGCCAACAAACACAGGTAGACGACCACTCCCTGTGAAAATCTTTTTCCTCTCAAAGTGGTGAAACCAAGCGAATTCGGTGCCTAAAAAGTGGGGAACCACAAAGAACAATTTGGAGCGAGCAATCCGTAAAAGCTCACGCCACTTATTCCACCACGTACATGTTGGTATCGGCATTATTTTTTTCTGTAATTTTTCTCATTACCTTCCGTTAAAATTTCAAGTTTCAACCTTTTTACTCTCACGGTTGTTTGGGAAGCAAGAATTTCTGACCTTAGTTTGTAGTTTGTTGTTGTTGTTCTTTTTCTTCTGTTTCCCAATCGTAGAGTCTGCATGAATAGCAGGTTTGTTGGTGTTGTATATTGGGTGTGACTGATTGACGATTCTGGGATTAATTGATCTGGTGGAAAGTTCGTCATGAGTGCTGTAGGTGGTAGTCACCTGATCTCCTTTAATCCCGAGGAGCTCAGGTTCCAATGTATGTACAATTCCACTTTCTTTCTACTTTTTTTAACATTTTCTTATTGGTTTATTGGAATGAATTTCCATGAATCATATTATCAATATAAATTAAGAGAAAATAGGTGTAGATAGTTAAACAAGAACCTTTTTTTTATATAGAATTAAACAAGAATTTCATTGTTCATTTTGATTGAATATTTATGTTGTAAAGGCAGAACTGCTTAGTAAAATTTATGATTTATTCATGAACTGTTGTTGCCATCTATTGTGGAACTATCCATTAAACTGTTATAGATGTTAAAATGCTATTGTTATAATGAAAATTATTACAAGGATTTGGGTGCAAGTAGAGGCAAACTGCATATGACAGGTTATAATGAATACTTGCATGCATAGCATTCTGAATTGGGAATGACCATTATAGACTTATTCTTGCTCTGTATGCCGCTTCAATGATCTCCTGGGTGTTAGTTGTTAGGGCGAAAGTCTAGTAGGCAGTTTTTGCCACTTGAGATGAAGATAACTAGACGGGTAATTCTGGACCTAGGTAGTACGATACTCAAGAGAATTAAATTTGTTTTCAAGCCTATATACGGTGATGAATCCTAGCACGAATTACTGTAAATTTAGTTATATTAGTGCAAGCAAATTTAATTCTGAATATTTTTTTCACTGCTTCTTCTTATATGCATTTATTTTAAGTTATATTCAATTATGCTCATGAAATACATTTATTCAGTTGAGCTGGAAAAGCAAACATTCTGCAATCTTAAGGTTTTGAACAACACAGAACACCATGTTGCTTTTAAGGTATTTGCCTTGTGAATACACTGACAATTTATTGTCATTGGATAATTTTTCTCTGGCTGATTTCTGGGGTTCCTTATTATCACAATTGTTTTCAATGTTCTGCTATTTTTCTTTTTGCTAGGTCAAAACTACTTCACCTAAGAAGTACTTCGTACGGCCAAATTCTGGTGTTGTACATCCTCGGGACTCATGTATCATCAGAGGTGCCACACTTTCTCAATTGACTTCTAATTAACTTTTTTTCCCTTTCATCAAGCAGCTTTTGATAATATGAAAGATTAAGGCACCAGATAGGAGATAGGGTTCAACTAATGGTGTCTAGACGTTTATCAGCTCACTGATACGTGAACAAACTATTGATTGGTCATCAGTCTTTTTTTTCTTTTTTCATTTTTTTTCTGAAATATATTAGACATAATATATTTTGTCTAAGCCAAATGCTAGCTTGCATCAACTATCATATGCCTTCTTGTCATGAGGTCTTTGGTACCTCACCTGCTATTAGTATTTACTTCTATTTTGTTACTGGACTTGCAGTCACCCTTCAAGCGCAACGAGAATATCCGCCAGATATGCAATGCAAAGATAAATTTCTATTACAGAGTACAATAGTGCCTCAAAACACTGATGTTGATGACCTTCCACCCGATACTGTAAGAATAATGACATTTGCTATCCTGATTATATCATTTTTGAAAAATAAGAAAAAGAAAAATGAAATTTTGATGATGTCAGAATGATATCTGTTGTTGCAATTCAGTTTAATAAGGAAAGCGGAAAGTCTATAGAGGAGTGCAAGCTAAGAGTAGTATATATTTCTCCTTCCTCAGCCCAAGGAAACTCAGAGGATGAAGGATGGAGGAGTTCCCCACAAAGCATTGATACTAATCCTGTGAGTTTTTACCTCCCTTTTTTATTTATTTTATTTGGTGAGCTTCTGTAGTTCTGTTCTTATTTTCTTAAACGTTGTGAAGTTTTGTAGTTTTTTTTTTTTTGGGGGGGGGTGGTGGAGAAGAAATTTGGTAGTTTCATTTTCTGACAATGCGAACTTGATAAACCATACAATAAATGATAGTGTATTATCGATTACATACACTCGAAGAAATTGTATTTCATGCTAGGAAAGTCAACAATCTAAAAGAAATGACAATAAGCATTTACTGATGGATGTAATTTATCAGCTTTTGGTTGCCAAGTACTTATTATGGCTTTTAAGTGCTTATATGCTTATGGTGATTGAAGAAGGTTATAATAAAACTATGCTATGGTTGAAAAACCTGCTGTGCAGAAACATGCTTCACGAGATGTTTGAAAGAAAACTGTGGTTTGATTGAAAAACTGATGTGCAGACATATACTTACAGAGAATCAATAGTATTCTTGCTCCTTAAATTCCCTCAATATGTGGTTAGTTGTGATCATATTTGATAAAAGATGAACATATATTGGTATGTCAGAGTCTGATATGGGTGCTTGCTTGATGAGCTTTCTTCTTCTAACTTTGAACGATCATATGTAAAGTGCTAACCACTGGTGCATAAGTTTAGTTCATAATAGAATGTATTTGTGGTTTTGAACCATCTTCTTGTACTGGAGCACAAAATGAAGCACATGCCCTGTTGTGCAAATTGTTTAAAGGCCCATTACAATAATGTACATCGTATAGATTGATCTTCTAATTTATTTTTCAAATTAAATTTTCTTCTGTGATGACTCAGACGGTACAGGGCCTGAAGGAAGATAGAGATTCTGCTGTCAGACAAACACAACAACTACAACTAGAACTGGTAATTGTGTAGCATATCTTTTTCCCACGGATGTGTGAAGGCTAACAGACTTATGAAGCCTATATTCTTTCATTTACTAGCTTTTAGGGGCAAGGACAGTGTTTTAGCATTGTCTAGGCTATAACTACTGTAAACATAATTAGGTATTCCCATAGCAACTTTGTTATCAAAATAGTAACGGAAACAAATAATCATACCATTGACTTTGTTCACTTGGGTACAATTGGTAACTGTTGACCAACTGTATAGAGTAGATTTGCACAGATGTTTTAGTTTCTCCTGTATCCGGATTGTCATGGTAGCAGTTAAATAGGACATGACTCTAGGAGATCTTCAGGGGATATATTGAGGGGGTTATTTTTTTCACTTAAGGATACATTATTTGAAAATGATGATTAGGAGGACATTGTTAGTTGAAATCCCCAGGTAAGTCTTTGTTGTTTTTTTCCTTTCCTTTTGCGTAAGGAACAAGGTCACTAAGGAGCGAAAATCATATGCCATTTATAATATTGAACTCAACTCACCGTTCAGATGTGCTTGTGATGATAAAATTAAGTATATGAAATTCAGTTGCATCCGCTTTATTACTGTGCACCTCTATTGCATCTATCCTTAAATCCAATTTTGTTTTGTAGGACATGCTGAAGCGACGTAGACATCGGAAAAGTGACCCTGGCTTCTCCTTCACCGCTGCTATGTTTGTTGGTTTAATTGGAATAATGTTTGGCTTACTCTTGAACCTTTCATTGTCTTCACCTTCTACAGAATGATTTGACTCGGAACCTCATGTGACAGATCATCTCATTCACTGTAAATGTTTCTATATTCGTCCCCGCGAAACATTGCTTACTTCTCTTCCCTGTATACAACAATTTACCATGTTTGTTTCGACTGATTAATCAAGGAGGTTTCTATTTCGTTCAGCAGATTACTCAGTGTAATAGAAAGCAGTCTTACGTTTTCCACATTGCTTCCCTCTTAAACAGAGATAAGGAAGGAAGGAGGGTTCCCATGCTGGCTCTAGCCAATTGAGATCTATTTTGTAACCCCCTCCTCCTTTATTTGATACAAATTCAATCACTTTGTTTTATAACTTGCAAGTCATCAACCACATAATAAATGGCAACGGGAAAATCAACTATGGGAGATCGACTCTTTCTTGACAGACAATCATCATTCTTTGGCAGACACAGGACTAATCCTTTTTTCTTGGATTAATAGAGAATGGCACATATGTTATAGCAGCTAAGTATAATTGTACCAGTATTATCTACAATTGGGTACTCCTCCTTCGTTGCAGAGTTTCTGATAGAGCTCACTATTGGTTTATGATGTTTTTTTGGATTTTCATGTCTCTGTTTTCTAACCATCTTTGGTTGTATCTTCTTTTTCTGACAATCGATGGGGGCTGGTTATGTTTTGTGACATAAATCTTTTATTTATTTCTAAAACTACTCATATAAATATCATCATATGATGGTAAGTTATTATTTAATTTTAAAATTAAAAAAATATTTTTTAAATTAAATTAAAAATTTTAAAATAATAATACAATTAAATTAAAAACCAATTGAAGATCAAATAAAATAAAAAAACACAAGAACAACTTCATATATATATTCTTTAAAAAACTATATAGCATCTTTCAAACATTTTTTTTACCAACTCTTTCTTTAGTTTTATCATAATTCTAGAAATAATTATTAACTTCATTTTAACTTATACCTTCTTTTAAGTTTAATAGTGTCTTTATATTAGTGTAATAAAAGAAAATTACAAGTTGTATATATTAATAATAGGTATTTTTAGAAAAAAAAAAAATTTTTTTGTAGAGTTTGGGTTAAGTTATAAATTGCTTCTAAATTTAGATGAGATTTATGTAAGTTTTAAAAACGGTGAGAAGTTAGAATGAAGTAATTTAATTTTTTAGTTATCAAATGATTAATTATCTGTCTATAAAATTGCATAAAAGTAAAATGAAATTATTATTTTTGTAAATGCACTCGGCAGAGGCACACATTAAAAGGGCGGGAGATTCGCACGTGCTAACTCTTGAACCCACAGGTGCAAGATTCCCGCCTCTTTATCTCATCGAACTCGCGCATCCATTTCTGCAAAATCTTACACAAATTCACTTATTGACCAACTCTACTGAAACCCTACCAGTTCAGTAGCCGGCATTCGGATGGAAACTAGCATCACCGGTCTAGAACTCACTGTTCCGATAGCCACCGAGTCACAAAGGGCTTGGCACCTTGCCGCGCTTCTGTTATCGATCGGTCGCCGTACTCGTGCCGCCGTGCTAGCTTCTCGATGCACATTGTTTGCCGCATCCTCAGATTTGGTTGAGTTTCTGTGCTCGATCCCCAACTCTCCAATCTTATTGACGAGCGATCTCTACGTGACTCTCTCTCCTGTGGTCCTAATCGCTTTCAGAGAGTTTGTTTTGACATCAAATTTGATTGGTTCTTGTTTCCAGCCCAGAATTGGGGCCGGAGTTCATAGCACAACGCACGAGAGTTCTACTTTACTGAGAACGTATACCAGGAAAAGGAAACGAAATGTGCATTCAGATGGCGGATTTATGCCAGTTGCTAAAAGGGGAGTGGTTTTGAATTCCAGAAATGGTAGGAAATGATATTTTTTTTATGTTCTCTAATTGAATTTTTTTTTTTTCTATTTCGATTAGGGTATGAATTTGTTTTATTGATACTTGTGGTTGTGAAATGCAGCACATGAGGTGGATCAATTGAGTTTGCCTTCGCCCAAGAGAATCCGATATTGTTCTTCAGGGGTACTAATTTGTTCGTCTTCCTTTGAATTATGATTTATGATTGAGTAAATATAATTGTGGATTTTATATGGAGTAGCCTATTTGAGATATTATTATTCTTCATAGCATCATCTTTTAAATCTTATTTTTTCAATTATATGGTGCACACTGCACACTGAAAGTGAGTGATTCATGACCTTGTAAGTCTTAGATGTTGGAAATCTTTTAGGAATATCTTGCTTCCGAAGCTCTTAGAGCAATTGAGAAAGGAGAATGGAAGCTGTATTCCTCATCTTGTTACAGTTGACAATGGAAATTTGGGTCAGTGAATGCTTTGAGGATTCTACCATCCAGGAAAGAGGATAAATGTACAATTCATTATTAAATAGTGTCCAATCCTAATTGGAAAGTAAAAAGAGAGGAGAATGTAGAATCTACCTCTGTTGCTGGACTGTGTGCCGTGCTTTTCTGTTTTAGTGAGTCAACAATATACTGACTAATCCAAGTATTGATAAATGCATAGATCAAGGTGCAGCTCATCTGCACTTCATCTCAGGTCATGAGTAAGTAATTAATCTACCTTAAGATTGTTAGTCAAAGTTATTCAGGTGATCTCCCCCCTCCCAATCCCCAATTATTTTTCTCTACATTTAGAGGTACCACAATGGTTCATTGACATTGATGTAATTATATAATGTCTCTCTGGAAAATTTTTGGTCTTGTTCTTCTTTCTCGTAGTCAGTAAATCATTTTCCTCATTAATGATAGAAACCTGGCAAATCACTCTTATGCACTGCTATTGATTATTATTAGTCTTGCAGATAAATTTGAAGTTAAATGAAGATGTCATCAGGAGCACATATATGCAGCCAAGTGGCATTTCATTGGTTGTAGATAAAATGATGCTGACACCTTTGTTGTTTCTAAAATCCAGTGTGACAAACTTAACTTTTAAATCAGAAACAACTGATAGTTTAGATAGTCAATTTGCTAAAGACGTATTAGTTCTGGAGAACATGGCACGTGATTCATATATACAACCAGCTTTACCTCTTAGCACATTGGAAATTCCAGATGTATGCAACAAAGATCAATTTGAGGAGATAGATTTTGAAACTAGACCAAATGTCAATTTCAGAATTGAAGATATTGAAGAGAGGAATATATCATCAGTAGAGACCAGCAATGTTAATGTTACTTGTGAAGCTTTGGACATAGGAATTATTGGAAAGACAAGAGTTTTGCAAAGCGAGCAGACACAATTGTCAGTGACTTCTGCTAGCATGAAACTAGAAGGAAATTTTTTCCCACCATTTGCTAGTTCTTTTTCAACTATGCAAACGAAAAGTGATATTAGAATGATTAACAAAGAATACTGGGATATGAAGCATTTACAGGGAAAGCCAACAACAGAAAATGTAGAAAGTAAGGCTATCTCTTCAAAGACTGATCTATCTGCTGCTCACAAGCAATTATCAAAACTCCCTTCTACGTCGAATACCATTCATAGAGATGCAATGGCTCCAAGGAGGCAGAATTTCGGCAACACTTCAGAACATAACAAGAACATCGACTCTCTCGAAAGGAAACAACACCTTAACAGAGGACAGACATCGACTGCTGTGGTGAAGAAATTACAGCAGAATTCTGGTGACCTGTTAATTAAGAAAAGAAGGGGAATGCCGAACTCCATATATCCTGAAGTATGTTCCAGACTTTTACTATTGTCATTTCATATTGTAGATGGTCGCTGATATACTGTATTTATTTTGCAGCAATTAACTTGAGCCAATTGATAAAAAAAATATTTGGATAATTAATTGAATGCAAGGTTTACTTGTATTCATTCTCTTCTAAGATCTGTTTATCCTGCTTGATAGGATCAACAAGGGCCAAAAATGCTTCCAGAATTTGAATCTTACATTGTAGAAAATGAAGAAGGTTCAGGTATTGAGACTTTATTATTATGTGTATTATTTGATTCATTTATTATGTGTATTGTTTGATTGAATTTTCTAAAACTCAAACTTGAAGGCGGTTATGGCACTGTTTACAAGGCAAGACAGAAGAGTGATGGAGTTACTGTGGCCATTAAATGTAAGTGAAAGAAAAGAGAAACATTAGACTTGCTGAATTGTTTCTTGCTCTAATTTTTTCCTCTCTATGTCTTTTTATAAGAATGTGAGCTTTAGTGGATGTTTAGATCCTTGACTATAATACTATTTTGCAGATCAGCATCTTGGAATGTCTTATATTGTTTCACTAATAGTTTATATGTCCAAGGCTAATCCCTTGACCAGTTACTCATGACACATTATTTTTTAAGGGCACATCATGGCATAAATGTTATTTACGAAGAGTGATGCCACTTAGATAATAAAAAGTCCAAGAAAAGAATGTAGTATATATGAGCTGTGCAACTTTTTGGAACATAAGTAATTGTATCCGTAATAGAATAGTAGTTTTCATTACCTGATTCTTTACTTATCCTATCTTGATGGATTCTTTGAAGAATGAAAGGTGCTTTGGACATGACATGATGGGTTTTGGCTACGACAGAAGTTTAGCTTCACATTGTTGAATTAACTGAAGAGAAATTGTCCAATTAACTTTCTGTAGAATTTCTAACTTAGCTTCCTCAATTACTTTGTAAAATTTATTTTAGTTGCTTGACTTCTCTATTAATGTGAACTGTGAAATAAATATTTCTTGTATGACTAGTTAAATGGACAATGAAATTCTTTAGTAGCGGTTGATACTCATGCCCAAGCCTGTGTAATGTAACGTATGCTTTCTGAAAATTAACTTGTACAGTACACTACCTGATGTCAAATTAAAACTTGATGGTCTTGCAGGCCCTCATGCTGATGTTCGTAGGCAACTAGTTAGTAATGAACTAAGGATGCTAGAGAGATTTGGGTAAGAATTACAGAAAAAACTGTTTTAGGGCTTGGTGATTTATACTAAAAAAAACTGTCAGTTTTGACATGCAATGAGTTCTTAATGCAGAGGTAAAAACTTCATAATTAAATACAAGAACTGCTTCAAGAATGGAAATTCTGATTGCTTTGTCCTACAGCATGTCGAGCATGATAGACCCGAGGTACATTTTGTATGCTTCAATTTTTATCCTTTTATATTCGCTTTCTTTTATGTGATTAAGCTTTTTATTTTATTTTATTAGGTTCTGAAAAAAGAAATAGATGTTTCTCAGCTTCGGTGGTATGGCTATTGCATGTTCAGAGCTCTTGCAAGTCTTCATAAGGAGGTAAAATTGTTACTGTCTCAATTTGCATGATGTTTGCAAAATTGAAGATTCTTAAAATATGCATTTGCAGGGAGTAGTACACAGAGATATTAAACCTGGCAATTTTCTTTTTTCTCGTAAGGCCAATAAAGGTTATCTCATCGATTTCAATCTCGCCCTGGTTAGTGCTACTGGTACATTATCTGCGTAGCCTATTGCAATTATCTTCACTGTTTTTTGTCACATTAATCCTTTGGTTCCTTATTGTTTCTTGCTGCTTTTGGCAGGATCTTCATCACAAGAATGGAAGCATCAGTAAGCTACCACCTCTCTACGATGTATCTCTAAATTTACTGATTTGTTTTGATTGCTTGCCTAATATCTTTTCCTCAATTGTTCTACGTGCCATTTATACTAAGCTTTGTAATTCCGATAAGTTGTCCAGTACTAACTGATCTAAGAAATAAATTGTTGAACCACTTCTCTGTCATTTTCTAGGCAAATCAAAGCAAGGGTATGTTCCAAGAATTGATCCTATCAGACTTCCCACTGCTAAATCTTTATCCCCGACCAAAAGTAGGAAATTGCCAGAGGCTAAATCTTCAGAAGTAGTCAATCCACAGACAAAAAAAGGCTCCAAGTTATCTTTGGATCCCAATTACCTGAAAAGGAAGACTCTAGGCCGATTGAAGACAAATGATAGCAGTGGCAGTTGGAAAGTAATCAAAAGTCAAGGTGGTGATTGCTCTGGTATAACCTCAGTAAAAGATGTGACAAGTGCCAGGAATTCATCGGCAGAGAGACTGAGGCAACCGTTGCCATGCAAGGGTAGAAAGGAACTTATCAACCTATTGCAGGAAGCAGTCAGAAGTTCAAACCAAGAAGCATCAAGTGTTCCATCTTCTATGAGAAAGAGGGTTGCTGCCCCTCATAGAAAATTGGACAATAAACTTGTGTGCATTACTCCCATGCCCCTGCACTCAACAGTCATTGGTAGTACAAGTTCTGGCTTAGTAATGAACAAAGGTGTGTATCTTAATTGTTTCTTAACTATTTAGCTTGTAAACAATTTCCAATACTTAAATCTTTCTTGATCCATAGGTGATGATAAGCACAACAGAGAAGGTGTTTGTGTTGGAACAAAAGGCTTTCGGGCTCCAGAGGTGAGGAATAATGTTCACTCTTGATTAATGGATTGAGATAGATGTTTATTATGTATAATTTTATGCAAGCACTCTTCCAAACAATTGCAGCACTATATCACTGAGACCCAAATCAAGACCCTTGGAGATAAACTACAAAATGATCTATAAAGACAGAACCTTAATATGAAAAAAGATTCCAAATTATTGAAATGAATTAAAGAAAGAAAATAGCCAGTTAAAAAGCACTTGTTCTCACATGGAGTTTGGAAGGAAATTATACACTAAGGATAAAACACACTTTTATTATGATAGAAACTAAGAGCTTGATTGAGTGCTTCATGCAGGTCTTGTTCAGATCTCGCCATCAAGGTCCCAAGGTTGATATCTGGTCAGCTGGGGTCACCTTACTCTACCTCATAATTGGGAGAACACCTTTTACTGGTGATCCTGAGCAGTAAGAATTTTTAACTTTTATGAACCAAGAATTCTGCATGCTTAACTTTGTATTCATTCTACGTTAGCTAAATGTGCGGCCATTCTTGTCAGGAACATAAAGGATATAGCAAAACTGAGAGGCAGTGAAGACCTATGGGAGATTGCTAAACTACACAATCGTGAATCATCGTTCCCAGTGGTATTCATCATCTATTACTGGAATGTTGTCAATGATAATTTGAGTAGACGTTTAATTCTACTGAACTGTAATGTTTTGCCCCAGGACCTATATAATACACAAGCTTTGCCATCTGTTACGCTACGGGATTGGTGTGTAGAGAACAACAGAAGACCAGACTTCCTTCAACTCATTCCAGGATCACTTTTTGATCTTGTGGACAAATGTTTGACGGTCAATCCTAGACTGAGGATCAGTGCAGAGGAAGCCCTCAAGCATGAGTTTTTTGCTCCCTGCCATGAAAGCTTGAGAAAGCAAAGGCTGTGCAGGCAAGGGTTCGGTCTTGACTCTGGAACTAGCAAAACTTCTAGCATCACTTACCAATTAAATTCTCAGCTAGAGCCGCAGCTTCGTTTATCATAGTCATGTACGTATATATACGAGACCTGCTGGCATCATTTCTCTCAGCTCTACGCATTTCGACAATAATTTCCATAATTGTTCTAATTATAAACTCAATTGCCCATGTAGCTCATGTGTATTTTCTTCTGTGAGCTGATACTACATAAGTTATCATCTATAATGTTGTAACTATTCCAGAAGAAGGATATTAACTGAAATTCATAATCATAATCTTCCAGTTATGTAACGCCAGGAACTGGGTTCTGTAATTGAAATGTGAATGGATTATTATACAAGTTAAGGATCTCATTGTTTCTTCTTCGGAAACGACGGATCAGGGAATGAGATGCTTCTTTTTATACGTTCTTGGGTCACAAGTTTAGGCTATCATTGTTTTTATGATTTGCAGATGATTAAAAAAAAAAACTCGTAGTACTCTAGTCTCTGCTGATGTATTTCTTTTTACTATATACTATTAAAAAAAAAGAGAGGGTGATATTAGACTAAGATTTGTGAGGCTGATGTGGCTGGCTTTCATTGGTTGTGACACGTACCTAACTCCTTAGTCTAATGCAAAACCGGCCGTTTGTTAAAGTAAATACTAAATGAGAAATTTCGGGAAATAAGCTCCTTTACCCCTTGTTGAAGTCCCTGGATGGATATTCAAGACTAAGATCCGAAACCCAACAAATATAGCAAAAAATAAAATAAAATCTTCTATCTAGTCTTTTTATAGAACTAACTTAAAAATTAATATCATTGGCCCCTTTTAATAACTCAATCTTGATTTCAGACGTTTTCTTTATTAATATTAATTTCTTATTTATATTATACAAATATGCAATATAAAATTTATTTATATAATCATTAAATAACTAAAATTTTAAAACCATTTTCCCCCTTATTTATCCAAAAGGTGAGCAGAGGAATTTATCTTCTTTTTTTATATCTTCTAATAGTTTTAACAGAATTTTTTTAAAATACTATAAACATGTAGGGTTAATTTATTAGAAAACTACTAAGTACTTGCATGCTTTATTAGAGAAAATCAGATAATAGTAAATTTCAAGTAAGTTTCTTATAAAGATGTATCGTGTAACATTAATTAAGATTATTATATCCGTTTATGGAAGGAGCCTACCCAAGTCCACGTCCATGTCACGGTTTTGGGCCATAAAATATTGGGGAACCGACATTGGTACAAAAATATTATGGAAAGGGTATTATAGTAACTATACTAACCTAGAACTTTCTTCGAAACTCAAGGAGTCACGGGAGCCCTTTATAAATCCTTATAATTTTACTTGGAAACCCCAACTTGACATTTCATTTGTATTCTCTCTTGGTGATTCCATCGTTCTCTCTCGAATTTTCTCTCCCTGCTCTGTGAATCAAAGACATGGATGCTTTCTCGTCGTTCTTCGACTCTCAATCATCTTCAAGAAACCAATGGAGCTATGATTCTCTGAAGAATTTCCGCCAGATATCTCCGCTGGTCCAGACTCATCTAAAACAGGTAAATTTTCTAGGCTTTTTACGCTCAAAAGTATATTCTTTGCTAAATACTTTTATTTAGGGTTTTGATTGTGCCCTTTTTATTTTTCCTGTTGGTTATCTTTATTTTGTTTCGTCGTCCTGGATGTAAAGGAACATATAAATTGATGGAGTTCAGTTTTATTGACTTACTATAAATTCATTTTGTGATTTAATTTTGATGGAGAGAATTCATTCCTGGTTGCAAATTTGCTGATTAATCATTTTCTTTTTGACAAATAAAATTACAAAATAGTGTTTCTTATTTGATAATAATGTTTCCTGCTACCAGTATTTGGGTCTGAGGTTTTCTCTTCAGTCACGCTAATTTGGCTTGCTATAGGTTTTAGAACAATCTTGTAAGTTTATTTTTCCTGGTTGTAAACTTGAGAAGTAATAATATTTTGGGGGTATTTTTCTTCATAATCTGTAATATTATTAAACTTTCTATGTTGCTTCCTGCTATGATGTCATACCTTGCTTCGATGATACAAGAAACATCTGATGTTAACCAATATTGCAGGTTTATTTGACCTTATGTTGTACACTGGTTGCTGCGGCTGTTGGAGTCTATCTGCATTTACTCTGGAATATTGGTGGTTTACTTACATCAGTTGCTTCGATGGGAAGCATCGTATGGTTACTCTCAGCCTCGGCATATGAAGAGGTGTGGAGTTTCTCACCTCCCTAGTACATGCAAAACCAATCTTGTATTTTCAAATTTTACTTGTGTTCTAACTTTTTGCTGTCATAAGCAGCGAAAGAGGCTTATTTTGTTGATGGCCAGCTCACTTTTCCAAGGAGCCACCATTGGCCCATTGATTGGATTAGCCCTCGAGATGGATCCAAGGTAAAGTGAATGTTAAGCACATTTACAACTATTAACTGGAGTATGGGATTGAACTGTGACCGTGGAATCAGTAGTGTAACCCACTCAACATTTAGTTTGGATGGTAATATTATTCGTGTACAATTCCCCAAGCAAGGAATATGTTGTTATTTTTTTAGTGCTTTTGACAGTTTTTCGTAATATGCCTGGTGATATATGGTATATTTTCATCTGCTTGCTTCTTTAGTAATTTGTCTTATAATATTAAACATCTGTATATTGATGAAGACAAAAATAGGATATTTTTAAGTAACTACTGTGGCAGATGCAGTATTTGGTTCCACTTCATTTTTCTTGCTACTTTCTTGTGAGAGGTTCATAACTTGTTTTGGGGTTGCTGTTGTATAACTGCTGATTGGGGACTCACTACAGATAATGCCCGAGAGTTTGCTGATTAATGATTTCTTTCTACTGTATTTCAGCATTCTGCTCAGCGCGTTTGTGGGGACATCATTGGCATTCGCTTGTTTCTCAGGAGCAGCTTTATTAGCAAGGCGTAGGGAGTACCTTTATCTTGGTGGCTTGCTTGGCTCTGGCTTGTCCATGCTTCTATGGTTGCAGTTTGCTTCATCTATCTTTGGTGGTTCCACTGCAGTCTTCAAGTTTGAGGTAAGGGGGTCAAAAATTAGAAAATTATAGTTCATGCTTCAATTGGATTTATGTTTTAGCAGCTGCAGCTGATATTAGCTTGCTCCTAATAGTTGTTTTAACCGTAGCCGACTTTTGTTGCTTGTGCAGTTGTACTTTGGTCTTCTAATTTTTGTTGGATACATAGTAGTGGACACCCAAGATATTATTGAGAAAGCTCATCTTGGGGATCTTGATTATGTGAAGCATGCTCTGACCATTTTCACTGATTTTATTGCAATCTTTGTCCGTATTTTGATTATCATGGTGAGTGTACATAGAATGTATTGAAATTTCCTTTCTCTTTTTGTTTGGCCTTCCTATTTTCTGTACTGCATTTTATTATATGATGATGTGGTAATGAATGTGGTCATTATTATTCTTTGTGCAGTTGAAGAATTCATCTGAGAAGAACGAGAAGAAGAAAAGGAGGAAAGACTGAATTCTTAGTAGCTAGGTTGACTGAGGATTCTCTTGGGTTTCTTTTTCCCCTTTTGCTGCGAACGTGTAAACAGTTGTGTATAAGATCCTTATCCCCGTTCTGGACATGTACTAGTTGTGAAGCTAAAGTGTTTAAGCTTTCCAATATCTAGCTTTCATATGTTCTTTGCGTAATTAACGAATACTTGTTAACTTTGTTCTTCTGTTGAACTTCTGTTTAATAGTTATATGTTAATGCTTTGCTTCGTTGGATGGCAACGAAATATTACCTTGGTTGCTATTTGGTATCTAGCTGTATAATCAAATTTGAGAGAAGACGGCATTTTTTTTCTTATGTTGCGTGCTTGCTATAACCGTTGGAAGGGTCGGTTGAACCTTAAAAAACTGTGACAGGTAGCCTTTTCGGCGCTCTGGAGTTCTTGAAATTTGATGTCAAATTGCCTATTGCCTGCCTTGCGAAGTCATCAGCCCAAAACTATAGTGTTGGGTTCATCATATTTAACATCGACATACAAATTAAGATCACTTAAGGGAAAAATTGTTTTAGTGGAGTAAAGAGAAAAGCAGCTAAAGAAATGCAATATAAAACTAAAATTGGATTAGTGGCTTCAGTTTTATATTTTGTTGTTTGACATAAAATTGGGGCGTGTAAAAAAAGAGGTCAACCCCAGCTCTATGCCAATCATTTTGAACTCGCCCGGAATATGAATTAGCTGGAATATTACAATTTATCAAGAATCGGATTATTATTATTTTTTTATTCTGAATCGGGTCAGGTTTTCGGATTGAAAACATGTTTATATTTATTTAATAAAAAAGTTTATAATTTAATATTTTAGACATTAATTTTTAAACCAAAAGCCCGACACTTAATCTATCCAAATTTTATATTTGGTGAAAATTTCTCTCATCTGACATTCAAAATTCGGTGACATTTTAGTCTTGGTTGGTGAGATGTTTCTTAAGTAGGTATTTTGGGTGGGCTGAGTAACTGGACTGAAAATAAAACGAATCTTAGGGGAGTCGGTTTGGCCCATTGAACCTGTCCATTTGGAAAAGCTTCCTCTACGGACGCTCCTTTTTCTCAGCATTTTCTTCGGCAGAGTGCAGCTCCATAATTCGACATCACCAACAGTCAGTCTCCCTGGCTCCTCAGTCTTCACCGTGCGCTTGAACCTCGCTATAGCAGAAGCTCGGCATCAATTTTTGAAGCCTCAGCAAAAGGTAGCTTCAATTTTGTTCAAGCCTCAGCAAATCTGGGACATCGGATAGTTTTCTCCTGCCGCGATCAAAATTAGGTCTTGTAATTTCTCCTCCGGCGATTCTAACCTTGTTATACGCTAAAATCACAAAAGAATGAAAGAAAATGTCATTCTTTACTGATTCGTTACGTTTCCTTTTGCAGGAAAACATTCTTGTTAATTGTTTATAGACATGAATAAGCTATTAGAATTTGGAAGGAAAGCCTTATTCTATGTGAGGGTTCTTTCTGGATATGAAGAGCGAAGAATACGCTCCTTTAGGTTGCAGATTGAGAATCGTATCCAAGAGGTTTGTCCTTTGTCTCTCATAAAGCTACTACATTGTATAGTTTATCTTCAGGCAAATTGCGCTTATGTGACATAAACAATATTTGGGGTGCTGGGGCAGGGTGTAAGGAACTGTGTCACTTGAGTGTGAAATCACCTCTAACACTATATTCACTAACGTTATGATTTGGGTATTCATATGGAGCTGCTGTTATATCCTAGAGCTAATTAAGAAGTGAGGGGTGAGGCTTTTACCTAATAAATTACTAGAACATAATTTTTGTAAATGAAATCTAACACAAGAGTGTTAGGTCTGTTGAGTCTGGCTGGACCTTGAACTTGGAGAGACATTTGAGTGCTGATGTATTGAATGGAAGTTCCTGATCTACAAGCAGCCCACATTACTTAAACTGAAATAATAGGATATGTTCATCCTGTTCTCAACTTGCAAAGTTTGAATGAAGTTGCAGATTTGATTCTCACATGGCCGAACCAAGGGGATATCAGAAGCTTATTTAAGTATGGAATATAGGTTACATGGAAAAAAATGATGATTCACATTTTACTATATTATCTTTTTCATCTGCATTGTTCGTTTTATTCTTTTAAGGTTTCTACAAATCTTACAACGAAGACGGTTTCTCTCCTGTGGATACTGCTACAGCTGCAAACCTTTCTCGTTTCTTGTATCAATTTTTTTTTTCCTCATTTAATTTTTATTGGCACTAAGTCTTGATCCCAATCACCCTCTGTCTCAAGGCACAAGCAAGAAAGGCAGCCTTAAGAAAAGTACCTGAGCAGGTCATCATATCTGAGGTTCGTCGAATGGTTGAAGAGATGCAAGCTTTAAACAAGAAGCTAGAAGAAACAGTAAGTTCCCAGTTCATTAAAACTTTTGGATTTCAATGAATCTTTAGTTTATAGTTTCTTACACTTACACACTTACATGTATCACACATTCACTGATAGTATACAATGCCTTTTTAATTGTAGAAGAAAAAAGGATTAAATTCCTTTTAAATGTATGGAAACGGAATATGAGATTGAAGTAGCCAGCCAAATTTGAATCTCTTAATATGGAGAAAAAAGAACCTTCTTAGAATGTGTGTTGGGGATTACATGCATGTACAGGCCATGTTCCTAGTCATTGTCCTTATGGTTGATTTGAGATGACATAGTTGTCTCTTGTGTGAAAGTTATTTGCTTGTCTGAATTTCAATAATATTTGGTTTCAATTCCTCTAGCAGTTATTGTGATTGTATGGTTTTGTGCATGTGACAGTGATTCTGTTGTTTAACTATACCCTAAACTTTTGCAGGAGACTGCCATTGAAGAGTACTTCAAGCCAATTGACAAGGAAGCTGACATTATAATGAAAATGCAGCTTGAAGGAGAAGAGAAAACAATGAGGGAAATGATGAAAGCCATGCAGCAACAAGCTTTGCTTGAGAAAGCTGAAGCAGAAAAAAATACAACCAAGCACCAGGTAGATACGGCACAACCAAACCAGGAACCAGCATCCACCACCACCCCCCAGCAAGCTGAGATGAGAAAACTTTGAGGTATTGGTGCAATAGAATTTTAAATGTAATATCTATTCCGGCTTTCAATTTCTTTAAATGTGCTTCGTAAAATTTGAGTATGATAGGGTAATCAGCCTGGTTCAGTTGAAAAAATAGGCAACATCAGGGAACAATAATCATATAGGACTACATATTCCTTTTATTCAATAGATATGGCTCGTAAGTTGTATTGCTACTCAATTGCTTGATTTTTGCGTTGTACTTCCAAGTGTGAATTCTTTTCTAGAAAATAAATAAATAAAAGAAAAGAAAAGGAAAAAATAAGTGGATGATTCCCACTTTTTATGAGTTCGTAGGTAAGCTGGTGCGGACTCGATCCCACTGAGTACTGAGCTAGGCTGATGTAAGATTGAGCCCATTGAGTTGGAAGTTATAGCGAAGAAGTGGCTGTCTCTGTACCTATCTTTAATGAGTGGTGCTTATGTCAAAACTATGCCCATTTTAGGGGTCTATTTGGATGGAGAGAAATAGAGACATAGAGGAAGAGGTAAGGTGATGAGTGGGCATTGTGTATTTTATTAGTTTTTTTTCTTTTCTTTTTTCCTTTCTCCTTTTTTTTTTAATTCTGGAAAGAGGGAGAGGAGTAATTTAATTTCTCAAAATTTATTTCAGGATGGGGATTCTTATTTTCACCATCGATCCCATAATCATAATTAAAAAAAAAGAAGTTTTGTCTGCTTTTATTTTATTTTATTATTATAGTAGTTATTATACTAGTGTATTGAATAAGAAGAGCAGATATAAGACCATTAGTAAAAAAAAATGATAATTAGAATTTTGATAGGAACGATTTCATCATTTTTTTATTGGGTGGATTAGAATAAAATATATTATAATTTTTTTGTGGTGTCAAATATATGTCTATTCTTACTATTCAGATAAAATATTGTAAGAGAATTATTGTAAAAGACTAAAAGTATGTAGTAAGATATTCTCTCATTTCTTTTTCAGTCATCTTTCAAACAGGAATTATAGTCTGTCCTTCCCTTCCCTTTTATTTCATTAAATTCAAGATTGAGAAAAATGATGTTTTTTGTTTTGCTCCATCCTAGTATCCTCTCCCAAATAGAGTATTATATTCTCTCCTCTTCTTTTCTCTATTCTCATTCAAATAGATCCTAAATTTTGATCACAACATTCTTCAACCAATTTTCAAACCTACATTAACTCTACAATTTTATCTGAATATTCACCTGAATTACTTCTATGCATTCAATCTAATATCGCAAGTTCTACGTCACATACTCTAGAGTAGTAAGTAATAGGTAGCACTTTGGATTTGGTTAGCAACAGGTGGATAGGATGATGGCCTATCAACATTTTGTTCTCTTATATGATGGAAGACAGGGTCACTTTCATTTTAAAAAAAAATTAAATTATTAATATAGGATGATGAGATTGCAAGAGTAAGTTTAGGCATGGCATCAATTACATTATATAATTGGAGAGGCAATAAAAGTTTTTGATAGCTTGAACCTATTCTTAAATCTCGATGGATGTATTACATTTTTTTATTCAATTCATAGAGGAGTGTTTTGAGATCGAATTTGATACTAGAACTAGAAAAAGTTTTTGACTTAAAAAATCATTACGTTTGAGATATGTTCATAGGGAGTGTTGGATGTATTATTATATTTGATGACCCATTTGTTGGGAAAATGACGTGAAGGGAGACAAATTGGAAGGATAAGTTGAGAAAAGAAAAGAATGAAATTAAGACAATTAACCCCAAAAAGTAAAAACTCTCAAGATTTATTTTGCAAGGGGTATTTAATTTATAATCAACTGGTTTTCTTTCAAAATATAAATCAAAAGTTAAAATTTACAATTTTTGGGATTTCACTTTATATTTTTGGGACCTCATTGCTCATGGGCAGGTGTCCGCGTTGTGATTGAGTTTCAAGTTCTTTTGGCGCTAGCTGAATTGTGGTCAGGAGGAAGGGGTACGGTGGCTTCAAGGTGGCATTTCTAACCCAATCGTCAGCCTCCAGATGTCAGCTTGGCATGGTTTAACGTGGATTGAAGGTCAATCTTATGAGTAAACCTATTTGGACTTCGTACTAAGGAGTAGGGACCTAATAGCAACTGGTCTTGGAACCGTGTCACGACTCACGAGCCCACTTATTCTCAGTCTTTCTAGTTTCTGCTATCTTCAATGGTGCTTTTATGACCCAATGAATTTAGTAAAATTAAAGTTTATAATTTATCAAATTTTGTCCAATCACAGCATACCATCTAAATTGACTTCTTTTTTTTTTCTTTTTTTTTCTTTTAGTATTTCCAACTTAAAATTTGAGAGTCAGTTTGCATTAGCGCTGAGACTTAGACCATGATTTTTATTTTATTATATTTTTAGTATTTATTTAAAATATTTAAAAATTGTGATTTGTGATTATTATTTAAAAAATTAATTTGTGAGTAAATTACAAAAAAATATATTTATTTTCAATGTGTTTGAGTTATTTACAAATTATTTAAGGGACAAAAATAAAATAAAAAATGATTGGATCATAGTTCTAGAACAGACATTTGAGAAATATCTTATAAGTTATTTTTCAGACGCTCGACGTTGATCTTGTATTCTCATCTAGATCTCTTTTGCTTAACCAAACAGGAGATCAATGTGATTTGAATCAGATATGACTTTGTCTTAGTATTGTATTCTTAGTCCCTAGATTAAGTTTTTGTCGATTATTTAAAATGTCATCTTGATATTAAATACTTTAAAAACAATATCCTAATCTGTCAATTACATGGAGGTGAGGAAATTACTCTTTCTGATATAGGATTATTTGCATCTACATTGAAAAAAGTATTTGGGATAATATTTCTAGTAAATGATACAGTAAAAAAAAATTCAAATTCTTTGATGTAAAGAAATGCATTATTTGAATACTTGAACATAGAAACTAATTAGCTCTTAATTATCAATAGTCAACTGGTCTAGTAGTCTTCGTAGGGTAATTGTCATTGCTTATCGATCCGGTAGTAAATAAATTTAAGAAGAGCTTGTTAATCTACTTTATCAAAATATATTATTGGTAGTAAATTTATATTTTCATAAATGATTATATTTATTTTGAAAATATTTTAAGTTTTGGTCTTAACATAAGTGAGGTGGAGATTTTTTCATATATGGATATAGTATTTATATTGTGCACATACCATTTTATGTTAGAGAGTGCGGAGTAACTATCTGGACATATATATATATTTTATGAGTATCTTTACACTTTTTGAATTTAAACCTAATCTCGTTTCGAGTTTGTGATTGTCACTTTTTATAAGTATTTTTTTATAAGTTTGAACTTATGACATCGTAAAAAATTTCAACCATCGAGTTTAAGTATATCTGAGTACTTGAATCATATCGTGTTGGATAGAAAATATGATATGCTAATCGAGAATAAGAGATTGAAGAAAATAAACAAAAACAAATAAGTAATATATGACAAAGTTTAGTTACATATTTGTTATTGTGGGTGTGCTATATCATTATTTTTAATGTACCTAACTTTATATGCTGTAATATGAATTATGAAGTCTAATCCCATCATTCATGTGCACACCAGATTTCTTAGCTTAGAGACATATCCCCATCATCCTATAAACACTGTCTCCTTTAACTTAATTTTTTAATGCAAATAAGATAATATTAATTTATAAACATCAATAGCTAGACAAACAATGGCCATGATTCACTGGTTCACAAGCTAATATTGCATTAATTAATTATACATCAAAATGGAGCTAAAATTGCACTAACAATTAATAAAGAACAATAACAACTACAGTGATTCAATAATGAAGTCATAAACCAAATCTACTAGATATATTTAATTACCTAATTCTTAGATTCTTAATTTCATTTAGCTATTAGATTCATTTATTTGCTTAGCTAATACCACTTATTCAAATTATATTTTAATATGCAAATCTAACAAATTACTGTCACATTTTTTATTTTTCACAAATATTTTCAATGCTTCGTAAACCAGTAAAAACATAGTTATTAATTTATAAAATGTAACAGAACAAATTAAGCAACCAGGTTCAAGGGAGGGTCAAAATGAAATTATTTTTTTCTTGGTAGTTGTAGGTGAGGGGCATTTGGTAATTTCAACAATTTCCTTCAGGGTATTGTGGACATTTCAGATTCATAGATAGGGATATCATTCCGTATCTACAAATTCAGAATTGCCATTGGTTATGAGGATTAACGAGGAACTTTCTAAAATGGGACGATAATAGACAGAGGATTTCCTGTGACTCGGCACATGGTTTCAATCTGTACCTTATTCTCAATTTGTACACTGGGAAAGAAAGTAGTAATGTTCCGGGACCCACAGAAAAAAAATTGTTTACTGAGATCTTACTGTCAGATTGCTCCCATTGTATAATTCTCTCAAAAGAAAACCTAACTAAACAGGGAAGGAAGTAGAACTGGTCGATAGTGGACCCACGGGTATGAGTTTACTAGGACCCACCAATTATCTGACAATGTGTCTGTTTTTTTTTTATTATAATAATTTAAGACATTATTTGTAGTGGTATCTAGAATAATTTTAACATTTTCAATGACACATTTCTATGTTATTCCCGGTCACTCTCTATTCATTTTATGACTTTCATTTATAAAAAAGTCACATACCTTAATTATGATATTAATTGGTTTATGTTATATGAGTTTGAATATAGTAAACGAATCTTTTTTCATTTCTCTTTAATAGATAATCATCAACCTTTCTATCTATATTCTTATTTCTTATAATATACTTTATTATTTGTTTTGTTATCAATCTTAATATTCAAATTTTAAAACAATAATTACTATTTTTTTGAGATGAACATAACAATAAAGAAAAATTAATATATTTAAACTCGAATACTAATTCTTTGAAATAACACATTATAGTAAATATATATATTTTTTTATTTAACAGTATTCGGATCAGTTTATACTCGTAGCACCATGACTATACATATTCTTAGTCCGGTGAAAAGCATTCCATCTACAAAGAGATTAACAAATTATGGGGAGTTTACATACTATGGCCTCCCCAAAAAGATTATAACACATGAAATCAATGCACAATTACATATTATTATCTACCAAACCAATCTTTAAGTGAAAATTTTAATAATTTACTCATAAGTTTTTCTAACAGGTGTCCAAATGACACTTGTTAAACTATAATAAATATAATAATTAAAAATTAAAACTTTTTACAAGTAGTAATTTATATAATAAATAACACTTAAATCATGATTAATTACAGTAATAAATATTACAAATTTTATATTTATAAATTTTAACAAATGTCATTTGAGCACCTTTAGATAAATTATTTATTCATTTTCATGATAATTTTTTTGTCTAATTATTCTATATTATCTAAAGCCATTTAATTTATTTTTTTAAAGATTATGTCAGCTAAACCAACGGTGGAGATTGTTCCTAAATTAAATTATAGGTCTCGATGCAAGGATCTAACTAGTTGATAAGAAGTTGGAAATGCTTATCTAGGGAGTAAACAAAAGGGTACCATAGATGAAGGACATGCATGTATCAATATGTATTTAATGTAATAATAATTAATAAAAGTTAGGTTCTTTGGAATGACTTTTAGTCCTTTTCATTTTATCTTTCGGTAAGGCCCAATAGATTGTTTGATTCCTGGTCGTCTGATATTGTGCAAGACTTCTTTAGGATGTGAGTTGTATATGTTCAGTCAGCTCACTTGGTTATGGGTCCAAAATCCCATTCTCTTTGATAGACAATGCCAACTAATCTCATGCTTCATTTTCTTTTCCCACTAATCTTAGTACAACATGTTATGTTATTATGATAAAATAATATGAAGAAAAATACGATATTTTTGTTGGAGATATTAATTAGTCGAGATATGAAAGTTGATATGACTCTATTTATTATTAAATTACAAAAATATATATTTATTTAAACTAGATTGTGAATATGCTAAACTAATATTTTACGAACATTTTATTGTTGTTCAATAATATAAGTCTATCATCATTTGTATAAATAAGAAAAGAGATAAAAGGGCAAGAAGAAATATCACAAGGCACCAAATTAGTCAAATTCATGAGATACCCACTATGTATCATGGACATACTATTTGTCCTCTTGTTTTATTATTTTTTAATTTTTACAAAATAGTTATACTTATTTTGGAAATAAAAAAGATTGTATTTATTGCTTTAGAAATATTCCTTCTCTGAAATTTCAAATTCAAATTCAATGACCCGAAAATTTATATGGGTAATTTACATCCTTCTTTAATTATCACCCTTGATTTGAGATTTGAAATCAATCCATAGAAATTTCAATCTGGTGGGACCGGCAATCACATTTTCTAACATAATCGACGGTGCAAAATTGTGCTTATGACTGACAAAATAGTCACACAGGCGGTGGCTTAGCCACATTTTTTCCGAAGACCCACCAAATATTGTTTTTCCTTTTATTTTATTTTATTATGTACCAAATAATTATCAAAATCATGTAATGTTTTTTTACCAATAAAGTAAAAATATATAAAAATAAATTTCTCAACTTCTAATTTGAAATTAAGGAAAGTGGGATATATGAATTTAAGACAAAAATAGATAATTTAATTTTAAATAAATTTATATATGGTTGGTCATTCAAGAATTTTCTCAATCAATTTTTTTTTTTATTTCAAAACTTTTCCATCAAATTTATTTTTTATTTACATGAATTAATGAAATAATCACATTTGACATAAATATAATAACGTAGGTAAGTTATTTTAAAAAACTTATAAATTTTTTTTTATTAAATTATGTAAAATTATTTTATTTATACATAATATGAGAATTATAGAATATAACTTGTTTGAAAAATTATAAATCCCAGACCAAAAATATTATTGAAGTATTAAATTAAAAATCGAGATAATTCTAAAATAATAAAATAGTAGTTAACCCTTTTAAATATTAATATGCTAAATTACTAACTTTACGGTGATATCAACATTATTGTATAAGAAAATAAAATATTATGGACCTAACAAAGTGAAAATTAGATAAAGCCAAACACACCTCTCTGTTTCTTTCTTTTCTTTTCTTTTTTTTTTTTTAGCTCTAGCCTCCATCCATTGGGCTTTTTTTTTTCTTTTTCTTTTTTTTTCACTCAAAATTTTAAGTACTAATAAATAAAACACTAAAATTTGCATTTAAATAATTTATTTTGGACCAAATAAAAAAAAATCAAATATTTTTTAGTTTTTTTTTATTTTTTAAAGAGAATTGTGAGAATTTATGCACCTAACAGAAAAGTCCACAGTCAACAGGATATAGGCAATAATATTCTTTCGTTCTTCACCCCCCTTATAAGCTAAATAATTAGTAATTGTTTTATTTTGTTAAGAATTAAAGATAAAATGGAATGGAAATCTTTCCATTACATCAATTAAAACAGAAGGGAAAGGAAGAGAGGAAAGATTAAAAAAAAGGCAAAGAAAGCTGAACATTTACTTCTTTCTTTCTTATACAATACAAGAAGAGGTCACACACACACACAGCCTCTCTCCTCCCTCTCTCTCTCATTTCACCTTCCTTTCCTCTTTTCACAGACATTTATGAGATTCCTCTAATGCTCTTTCTCTTCCATTTGATTGTATAGATGCCCAGTTAAAATACGCCTATTAATCCTTTCAATTCTAGTTGATTTTTGGATATTATATGTGATTTTTGTTTTCAAGACTATATAGGACAAACTCTTCTGGGTCTCTTGGTTTTTGCTCTCTTCTGTAAACTATTATTCTGGGTTTGTTGCAGAGAAGCTTTCTGTACCCAGTCGAGGAAGCCCTTAAAGGCTTGTTGAGAACAATTATATTTTCAGTGAAATTTTCCTTCAAGTTTTAACTTTTCTTTAAATTATATTTTCTGGGCTTTTTTTTCCCGTCTTTTTAGTCAATTTTCTGCATATTTCTTTTTCTTCATTCGAGGAAAAAGAGAGAGACATGGGCAAACAAGGGCCTTGCCATCACTGTGGAGTTACAAGTGAGTTCTTGTTTCACATTTTTTAAAAAGTTATATAATTTTTAATAAATTAGTTTTTCAGCATTTATTTTATTTTTATCTTCAACAAATATTCTACAGATTTTTGCTCATGTAAGTGATTTTTCATGGAAGATTAATTTGTGCTGAAGGAAAAGTTTGCCTTTACAATAATTAAGATTAATATAGCATACACTATAATGTTTTGTACACAATCAGTTCCGAAATCCAAGTGTTCTTGATGATTTGGAATTAGAGGTTGCAATGATTCTATTGATTTTCCCCTTCTGTTATCTCCTTTATTGGTATTTGTTTTCCTTGACTCTATTGAAGTTTTACCAAATGTGATTGGTGCCAAATTGAGTTCCAAGTCTGTTGAATGCTTGATGGGAGTCTCCCTCAATTTACATGCCTTTTTCCATTGATGTTAAGGTGTTTATCAAAATGAGTGAACCTGTTGTTCCTTTGTTCCAATTCATATTTAGGACACATAATGATTCAATTGAACAAAAAAGTTTAATTCTTCTTGGGACACCATTTTCTTGCACGCCTTCCTCATTGTTTATCACCAGGGTTTGTTTGTGGAAGAGTATTCTTATCATTGTAGGCCAAGCATTTCTCCCTTGGCTTATTGTTTTTAGAGAAACTACATTCATGTTTGTACATTTATCTTTCTTGCTATCTCAATGTGGAACTTTCTTTTCGTTCACATTTCTAATCTCATCGATGAGAATTCATCCTGCAAGTGTTCAACTTTTTTCGTGATAGGAATGTGTACTCTAGTCAATTTTTTAGTCAGTTCTGAATGTGGGTCATTGCAAATGGTCCTTTGTTTCAAAATCAAGTGTGACTTCAGTCATTTTAAGTAGAGTGCTTGTATTTCAAAATGTATGAGATTCTTCCTTTTAGCTTTAGGCTATGTCGGGTCCTAATATAAAAGTAGCTTCAGTAAACAGATGCAAATATCTGTAGCATGACTCTGATAGTATTCTTAATATCTAATTCAATTTTGACTTCTCTGTCAGTTTGAAGCTTGGAGGCCAAGATCTGTGGGTGTTACCTTCTCTGATCTCAATGATTTGAGCTCAGAGAGTAAAAATGAGTAACCATTGCCAAGAGGCATCAGTTCCTTCTTATAATGAACACCAAAAGATGCAGCTAGCTCATCCCTCACTATTGTTTGTTAAGTTTAACTGGCTAGCTCATCCCTCACTATTGTTTGTTAAGTTTAACTGGCTAGCTTATCCCTCACTATTGTTTGTTAAGTTTAACTGGAAAGTGTATCAAAGAAGAACAGTCCTTCTCTTGTCTTGTCTGGTTACAATTTCAGTGCAGGGTTAGACTATTGTTTTTGTCCATTCTTCAATGCATATAATTCCTTTTCTGTTTCATTTGTCTTTGGGGAATCAGAACATCTAGAGCTACATTGTATTTTGAGGGGTTTGAGCTACGTGTGCCAAAAATCCATCCATAATTTTACTATGTCATCATGAGTTCTATAGTCATGGAAGTTATTGATGTGTGATTCGTCTTTATGATCTGAGTTACAACTCTATTCTAATTTGAAGTCTATTAATATGTGAGATGTCTGATGATCAAGTATTGCAACAGGTACACCCCTATGGCGAAATGGCCCACCAGAGAAGCCAGTATTATGTAATGCTTGTGGATCTCGATGGAGAACAAAGGGAACACTTGCAAATTATACTCCTTTACATGCTCGGGCAGAACCTGACGATTATGAGGATCAAAGGGTTTCCAGGGTAAAGAGTATATCTATAAACAAGAGCAAAGAAGTGAAATTGCTCAAACGAAAGCAGAACTATGATAATGTAATTTCTGGAGGGTTTACTTCTGATTACAACCAGGGATACCATAAGGTTATAGATGAAGATACCAGTAATAGATCAAGTTCGGGATCAGCGATATCCAACACAGAGAGCTGTGCACAATTTGGCAGTGCAGATGCTAGTGATTTGACAGGTTGGCGCTCATTACATGTAACCTTCATCAAAAGATCCTTTCTCCTCCATTTATATTAGATAGCTTTGATGTGTAGGGATTGCTTAGGCTAGTCCGTTGTACATTGAGTAAATTTGTGCTCTTACTATATGCTTCATGTAGATTAGGAAATCATATGCTCGTCCAATAATATTTGATCCTGAATCTCTGATTTTTTATTATAGGTCCTGCTCAATCAGTTGTGTGGGATGCTATGGTGCCCTCAAAGAAGAGGACTTGTGTGAGTCGTTCAAAGCCATCTTCAGTTGAGAAGCTGACAAGAGATTTATATACTATTTTACATGAACAACAGTCCTCTTATATCTCTGGCTCATCTCAAGAGGAGCTTCTTTTTGAAAGTGATACGCCAATGGTCTCCGTTGAGATTGGACATGGAAGCATTCTCATTAGGCATCCTAATTCAATAGCCCGGGAAGAAGAATCTGAAGCTAGCTCTCTTTCGGTGGAGAACAAAAATTGCCCACTAAATGAGGCTTATTCCTATCCTGGTGAAGGAGTACATAATGATAAAAAGAGTGTGAACTTACCAATTCAGGGGGTTGAAAAGATTAGGAACCCTGTTGGCCTAGGGATGCACCAGGAGCAACTTAAAAGGTAATTTCTTCATACACTAGTTTAGACTTTACAGACTTGCTCAATATTCTAGTTGATTATATATTAATCAAACGTGGGTATCATCATTTAACTTCAGTAAGTTTCATACATTAATTGCCACCTGCTAAACAAAACCAAAAAAGTCCATTGTTACTGGAAAGATGGGTCTAAGTATTGGTTCCACTGTTGGAGGAAAAAAAATCTTGAAAAAATTGCTCCACGTTTACTAATATATCTATTCTTTTGAATTGCAGGGATAAGTCTCAGCATGAAAAAGTACAAATCCTTGGAAACCATAATTCACCACTGCGATTTATAGATTTAAGTGTAAGTTGCGTTGCTGGTTTTCTTCTGTATGATACTCCCTGAGTGTATCATACTATTGAAATTCACTGTATTTTATAATATCTATATGACAAGATAAAGACAAGGCTTGTTGCGAGATTCTCCATACTTATGTGATAAAACATTCTATTTTAGGGTACATATTTTTGGATCAAGAAAATGGAGCTTCAGTAGAGTAAAAATTGCTTATTTTTCAGTCTTTTCTTATTTAGTTACTCCTGGAGCATGGTGCTTAAGTCTTATTCATATGTTGATTGACCTGAATAAAGATTATTTCATCAAATTGTTGAATAATTCTTATGATTCTGTTCTTGTTTGATGTAGGATGTTTTAAACTATGAGGAGTTTACGAGACACTTGACAAATGAAGAGCAGCAACAACTACTCAAGTTTTTACCTCTTGTTGATACTGCTAAGCTTCCTGACAGGTTTGGATCACTGATATTCAAGTTTGTTGTGGTTGGTTACAGGTTGTCGACTTGATTTTAGGAACAACTCCAATAGAAACTCTACTTGGAAGTATGCATACACTTAATCTTCCTTCTTTTCCTTTTCTTTTTTTATGAAGTGGGAAGGTGCTTGCGAATGGATTTGAAGAGACACATAATATCTATAAATTGGGAGTTGAGACGGACATATTTAGTCCCCAACGTTATTGAAGACATAGAATTAGTTACAACAATGCATTGTTGTTTGCAAAGATCATGTAGGAAAATCCATCCGTTACGTTTTTGTCACCACATTTGATGCTTGAATAATGTAGTCTATCGAAGCTTCTTACAGATGCATCAGATGTGCCAAACTATAACTAATGGAATAGAATAAACTTCGGAGACAGAATCAATTGCCACTGACTTTTTATGCTGTTGTATTTGCAGCCTCAAAAGCTTGTTCAGTAGCTCTCAATTCAAGGAGAACTTGACTTATTTCCAACAACTGCTTGCGGAAGGTGTCTTGGATATCTCCTTTTTGGGACCAAAACCTGAAGACTGCAAGACCTTAAAAAGGCTTGCTTTATCCAATCTGTCGAAATCAAAATGGGTGGAACACTATAATCTACTTAAGGTTTGTGCAGCTTTATTTCAATACCATTGGATAAATGTTACTGATTCCGTAACCATATTGATACTTACTGCACCTTTCTTTGACTACAGAGGTGTCAAGATTCTACCAGGAGGCCGGTAGTTTTGGCATCTCCTGCCACTGCTTCTAGTAATGATGGCATTTCTACTGGTAGAATGCTTGACAACCAAAAACAGAAGTTTCCAGGTTAGATGAAAAATATTTGTATTCTTTTAATTGCATACACAATCAAGTAGAGTAATTAATAATTTCTGAACCTTATTGAGCATAACATTGTTTTTATCATTGTGTTTGGGTACATGATACTCAAACACTGTATTATCGATGTAGAAAATATAAGCACAACTGAAGACTATGACCCTTGGGTATATATGTTTCACAATTCTTAAAATATATCTTGCAAATTTCAGAAGCGAAGACAACAATGAGGAGCCCGAAAAGGGTGACACTGAAGGCTAGCTACGAGGGCAAGGAAGGCATAGAGGATGGTTCTTGCTTCAGTCCGAGAAGCTTATTTGCTCTGCCAACTGACGGTAGCTCCCTCATGCTGGATTCTTTCAACTTTGTTGAGGAAAGTTCTGATCAGGATCTGCTGTTGGAGGTGCCATCCAACAGCTCTTTCCCACAAGCAGAGCTCCTGAACCCAACTTTGAGTTTTGGTGCTGAGGCTAGTGCTAGTAGTAGCTCAATATACCCACAGTCCTCCAACCCTGACAAAAAAGTACCAGGCTAATTGCATGAGTAGAGGTATTTAGATATGTCTTATGCCATGAAGTCCACATTTACACCTAAACACAAAGAAACCTTGTGCAAGAGATTTTATGGTTGCTCTTTATTTTGCATTTACTTTCATGGAATGCCAAAGGGGATTAATTTGGGTGGCCTTTTTGTATAGGTTGACAATAGATTGTGTAATATATAGTTCCAAATGCGGATTGATAACCTCCAGAGTTTTGTATGCAGCTTTATTTTATGCTTGTGAATAATTTTGATACCCTTTTTCTCCTTACTCTTTTCCTCCATTTAATTTTGTCCATAGTATAATCAAGTGATATGTCTGGATTGAAAGAAGTTTTAGGTGAGAAGAGTAGGTGTGCTTTTTGGTGCTTTTGAAGGGCTTTTTAAAGGAAAGCTTTTGGTGGCCAAATATGGTTTAGTTAAGAGGAGAGAAACTGTATGACCTTATATTTAGGCTGAGTATGCATCATGTTCGTGTATGCAACTATACACGAACATTCTATATGCCCTTTCCTCTTTAAAGTTTACAATTGCGTAAAAGACAAACTGCCTTGTGTACCAGAGTAAATAATTCAGAACGATATATTATTCTGCACTAAATATATCCTCTAAGCAGTCCTACTTTAGGTTGTTTGCTAAAGGACATAAATACCTGAAAACACTGACATAGCAATAAGGGTAAGAAAATGTAGAAAAAGAATTAACAAGCCAAGCTTCATCATGAAACTATCTTCACTGTTTTTTATGTGGGAATTTTCTGTGTACAAGATTTTTTGGGAGGCTTCCAAATGGGTCAAATTCTCCTGCCCAACATATCCCAACCGCTAAAAGATCGAAGTTGGCCAATAACAGCACTAGTCCATGTTTGTAAAATAATGTTACATTAACCGAAGTCATGCAATTACAACCCAAACCTAATCCTCTAATCCAAGTAAACCCTTTGAACTTTTTCAAATTTCAGTGGCATCAGACGCAATGTACCTGCTCCCTCCATCAGGGAACAACCACTGCAGAAAGCAGTCAAAGACCCTCAAATTATAGTAACATACAAAAAGCAATTTCATTTTCTTCTATCTGGAATTCTAGAACAGAAATCTTTAAACACATCAAAACAAAGTTACCATGGTGAAAATTTCGCCTAAACTACTTTCCTGTTTCCAGAAAAAACCTCTTCAACTTCTAATATACTTACATTTTCAAGATTATCTTCATCCCGCCCCTGTTTAGGTACCATCAATACGGATAATTATCGTGAGTTTCAGCAGTCTCACTAACTTCATCAGCTGCCTTAGTTTGCTCAACACAAAATGGCATTTTATCAGCCTCAAAAATTTCTTCAAGGCTTTCAGCATCAACTACAAATTCCACAGCTTCTTCCACTATTTCAGCCCCCAAATTTTGCAAATTCTGTTTGAACTACATGGGCCTTCAATTTTTCTCAATAATCCAAGTTCTTCGTTCCTGAACTTTCTCCAATAGCATTTCATCATCATCTTCGCTGGTTTCCGCAAACAGTTGTTCAGTAATTATAACATTTTCTTGAGAATTAGACCCATAATTGCATCAGCTTACTTCATCACACAATTTTCTCTTGAGAAGCCATGCTCGTTCCATCCTTTTGAGATTCAGTTTGGAAAAAATCAGTGGAAGCATCAAAATCCGAATTTGGCTCTGAAAGTTTCAATTTTTACAACGGCAACTCACCTAAACCATCCTCCAAAGACAATTCTCTCTCCAACTCAAGATTTTGTTGAATTCAAACTAAGAAACATTTAAATTACTAACTCCAGCAACCCCACGCAAGCACTCTGCTACAGAATCGACCTCAATCTTCTGCGTAAATTCCCCTTCCGAAAACCCTAGATCCGAATCCCTAATAAAATCCAGTTTGGCTCCACCCTCTACAGTCCGCCAAAAAATCAACATCCAAGACCACATCATCAAACTCAACCGTCCAATTAACTGTACAATATTCAAACTCCAACTGTCTTAGCTGATCCGCGGACGTTGGCAGCGCAGGTTCTTTGGGGTGGGGTGTGGAACCCGTAACTACCTTTTCCTTCGTGCCCGGAAGAGCTAGCATCATATTTCCGATGGGGGCCACCGGGATCTCGCCGGAACATGACGGCTCGTCCTCTTCGTATACGTTTCTGGACTAGCAAAGGGGCAGCGACGTATGAGGTCCTCCTTGGAAGACGACACACGGCAGAGTTCGACTATAAAGCCACAGGGATCGTTCACATTCATTATCAACCGCCGGAGAAAAATTGATTGGCGAATTTAAACGAAGATTTTGGGATTGTTCCCGCCATTTTTAAACCAACGGTGGATGATTATTCTGATGAACGATGACAATTGTTCTTCAAATTTATGATATAAATATTCTCGTGATTTTCAATAACAAGCAGCCCGTCTAGCTCAGTTGGAAGAGCGCAAGGCTCTTAACCTTGTGGTCGTGGGTTCGAGCCCCACGGTGGGCGTTTTTATTTTTAATGTCGTTTTTAACTTTTCTTTTCATGTTATTTGCCGTTTGACGTTTCGGAATTTTGAGGCCTTGAATCAGTTCGGAAACTGACACTGACTTGTAGTCAATTTACATCTCTTCATCAATTTGTTTCCTGCTCTACCTAAAACCCTTTCGTTACTGTTCATCCATGACCTACTGCTCTGCGGCGAAATCTCCGATCGGCAATGTCATGATTTTACTGTAATGCCATTAAATATCAACCATTATCACAAAAATCTCTCCCCGGAGCCGGTCTGTCATTTGAACTTGTTGACTACCTAGAAAGTAGAAACTGCAGAATAAGAAGAAACGTAGATGCTCATGAATACCTATCTGCCACAACCACAATTGAATTGCAGAAGATCATGGTAAGCTTTCAATCTTTTCCGCCCTAATTAATTGAGATACTGGGGAAGCCGGCAGCTGTGCCCTAATTAAAGGGTATTTAAAATCTTGAATCTTGAATTGGTTCTTTCTTTATTTATTTATTAATTTTGGGTTCTTGGTCCCAGATTGAGGACTTATTTGATTTTGTTGTTAAAGCTTTGAGAATCATAATATTGTACTGAACCTTCATTTTGTTGTATTTGGAGCCTTCAAGAAAGGTTACATCAGTAAATGGTACCCATTCTGAGGGAAAGTCTGGAAAACCGCATATGGCAAATGATGGTTGCCCCTTTTATTCTGGCAGTCCCCATTGCAAGCCGCGGAAAGTTTCCGCTATTCGTGAATTTCCTGCAGGGTGTGGACGGTTTGCGCCAAGGATTGATTTGACACCAAATGTAGGCTCTGGCTGTCTTGATTCCGAAGAGGGAAGCTCTTGTGGGGATAAGAGTGGTGATGATTTAGGGGCGGACCGTATCAGAAGTTCCAAATTAGAAGCTAAGTCCGAGACTTCAGAGGTCTTAGGAAGTTCAGTTCCTGATGTTTTGTCTGGGCGAACAAACAATTTGAAATTGAATATAGAAATTTTAGCGGTCTCATCTGCTCAGGTAGATGGGCATCCTAGCATACATTTGGAAGATTTAAATGATGCTGGGTCCGCGAGATGTGTAGAAGTTGCAGAACAAGAGTGCTCTGATATGTCAAAAGAATTGCATCAGGTAAGAATTTCTTCTTCAGATACGGTTCTGCATAATGGTCCAAAATTCAGATCGCCACCTGATGTGACTTTGGTTGGTTCTTGTAATGGTTTGGAGAAGGCGTTGGCTGAAAGGTATCCTCCTCGAAGAAGAGTTTCAGCCATCAGAGACTTCCCTCCTTTGTGTGGAAGAAATGCTTCACCCGTTAGTAAAGATGAGTGTCTAAAAGTGGTTTCTCATCTGAATGGAAATAGTCTGACTCAACAGATTTCTGCTGAAGTTGACAACCCATCGAGAGAGGTTACAGAGGCTGATGCAAAACAAAAAGAAAAGTATACTGAGGACGGGGGTGCTTGTGAGGGCTTGCTGGGAGGGAATGTTTCTAAATTAACCATGGTTGGAGAAACTATTCGAATCAATTCTGAAGGGAATGCCACTGAAGAATTGAAGAAGCTTGATGAATTTGGACCATCTTCAGGGATGAAGGTGGCACAGGATGGTACAAGAGAAATCTACAATAATCTTCCTAATGAAGGTAGTCAGTGTCATTCTGAAAATATGTCCATCATAGTCTTTGAAAGAGATCTTTGTGATGCTGTGGATCTTGATAAAATTTCTAGGATGGAGAGCATGGTTCACCTAGAGGAAATTAGGGGCAGAAGAAAGCTTTCAGATGTATCCAGTTGTCAGCGTTGTTCCCAAGAAGATTTTGGGAGATTGGAATTTAAGTCAGACAGGATGGTTGTGCTAGGTTTGATGGCTGAATCAGGATGTCCTGGAAGGCAGGGCAAAGCATCTAAAGAGCTTAATATGGCTGGTGGTACAAATCAAAGCAAACAAAAGAAAGCTAAATGTTTTGCACAACTAGAGAAATCTAAATCTGCTATCAAGGCTAAAGACATGGCAAATCATTCTAGAATGAAATCTGTAAACCAGAATGAGCTTATAACTGGAACAACTGCTTCTCAAGGTACCAGTCAATTAGTAATCTGGGGTAAGGAGGATTTTCGTGAGAGTGATGGAAAAATATTGGATTTTTATGTGGCTCCTAGATCAAGTAGTTTTAACGTCAATCTTCCTCCATATGGTCATGGTGGTGTAAGTGGTCAAGGTCATGACACTGACTCAAATGTCACCCGAAACAAAGTGAGGGAGACATTACGCCTGTTCCAAGTTGTTTGTAGGAAGCTTTTGCAGGAAGAAGAAGCAAAGTTGAAGGAGCGGGGAAGAAGAAGGATTGATCTAGATGCAGCTAAGATACTAAGGGATAAAGATAAGTACATTAACACAGGAAAACATATAATTGGATCTGTCCCAGGGGTGGAAGTGGGTGATGAATTTCATTATAGGGTGGAGCTTAATATAATCGGTCTTCATCGTGCATCTCAGGGTGGCATAGATTACATGAAGCATGGTGGTAAGATCCTTGCAACTAGTGTTGTAGCATCTGGGGGCTATGCTGATGACTTGGATAATTCTGATGCCCTGACTTACACTGGTCAAGGTGGAAATCTGTTCGTTTCAGATAAAAGACCCGAAGACCAGAAGCTGGTCCGGGGAAACCTTGCTCTGAAGAATAGTAGCGAGGCGAAGAATCTTGTTAGGGTGATTCGTGGATCTGAGTCCAAGGATGGAAAAAGTAAAACTTATGTTTATGATGGGCTATATATAGTGAACAACTATTGGGAGGAGCTAGGGCCTCATGGTAAGATGGTATTCAAGTTTTTGTTGCACAGAGTGCCAGGTCAACCAGAGCTTGCTTGGAAGGAAGTGAAGAAATCCAAAAAATCCAAAATACGAGAGGGTCTCTGCGTAGAGGATATATCAAATGGGAAGGAGTTATTTCCAATTTGTGCTGTGAACACCATAGATGATGAAAAACCCCCATCCTTTAACTACATAACTGGAATGATATATCCCGATTGGTGCAACCCAATTCCTCCTAGGGGATGTAACTGCACTGATGGATGCTCAGACTCTGAAAAATGCTCTTGTGCAGTCAAAAATGGCGGAGAAATCCCATTCAATCATAATGGAGCTATTGTGGAAGCAAAGCGTCTTGTCTATGAGTGTGGTCCTTGTTGCAAGTGCCCTTCAACATGCCATAATAGAGTCAGCCAACAGGGTATCAAATTTCAGCTTGAACTTTTTAAAACAAGAACAAGGGGATGGGGTGTGAGATCCCTAAATTCTATCCCTTCAGGAAGTTTTATCTGTGAATATATGGGAGAGCTTCTTGAAGAGAGGGAAGCAGATGAAAGAACCCGTAATGATGAGTATCTGTTTGATATTGGGAATAACTACAGTGACAATACTCTCTGGGATGGACTATCAACCCTCATGCCTGATGTAGATTCAAGTTCTTGTGAGGGTTTGGCAGATGGTGGCTTCACGATTGATGCTGCCCAGTATGGTAATGTAGGGAGGTTTATCAATCATAGTTGCTCTCCAAATCTTTATGCTCAAAACGTCGTCTATGATCATGATGACAAGAGGATTCCTCACATAATGCTGTTCGCTGCTGAGAATATTCCTCCTTTGCAAGAGTTGACTTACCATTACAATTATATGATAGATCAAGTCTATGACTCTGATGGCAATATAAAGAAGAAGAGTTGCTACTGTGGTTCCCTAGAATGCACAGGGAGGATGTATTGAGGCATAATCAGCGGAGGTTAGAATTTATCAGAACGTGATTTCTGGCCTTCTGATTGGATCCTTCATTATAACTATAATCAGCATAGTTTTTGCTTTGCTAGAAATACAAATAGCAACTTTGCTTTTGGTTCAATGCTCTGACTTTATGTTCAACACTGTCCACGAAAGTGTCGAACTGTCAATTTCTTTTAAGAAATTATTTTGGCTTTTTTTTTTTTTTTTCCCCCATAAAAGCCTATTGCAACTATTCATCATTCATGCGTTTCTTATCAAGAAATCGAGAGCATTTATTTATAAAAACGTGCTTTTGTTAAGTATCTAGGATGAATATTAATGGCAAATAATTGACTTGAGCAGGAACTGGTTTAGCTAGGGATACTTATCCGGGAGGTATGCATGACGGAGGCAAAATAGAAAGTGAAGCTGGAGCAGAAAGAATCCCCGGAAACTTTTTTCTTAAGTACTGTGATGTTCACAGTTCAATTGCTCTGGAAGTGGACCTCTATAAGCCTCGTGGTTGGAAATTGATGCCGGCAATATTTTGATCCAATTTTGTCCTCTAGAATATTGTCCTAGGTGTTAACTAAACATGATTTGTTTAGGCTGTTTATCATGTTGTACTAAACATGTTCTGTATGACTTCTTGCAGATGAATGATAGGGCATAATGTACAGCTGCTGATGCAGTAATGTTTCTTAAAAATGAATACACCTTTTGCATTTATTTTTCAAAAAATTTGGTGTATGGGAAGCTCGTTGAGCTTATAACCTATATAATTAGAGTTCCTTTTTTTTATTTTTTCTCGTTAATCTCTCATTCTTTGTGAAAGCCGGATTGTTGAGACCACTCGAAAATAATTCACCTTTTGGATATTCAATATTTTGGTGTACCACTGTAGACAGATTATAGATCTGAAAATATGGAGCTTTGTTCATATTTCAAAATCTAATACAAAGTACACATACCAACCCTCCTTATTTTATTCAGCTGACACACAAGCACTTAACACTAATTGTATACTAATTGGAATATTTAATTCTAGTGGCTTCAAGTAACTACAAAGAAAGTGGGTTTTTTTAGTTTAATCAAGCTGAACCTCTGTGTCATAAGTAGCCCCTGCCTTCCAGTCACTAGGAATAGCATTTCTTGACTGAACCCACGTCACCCCTGCACTGCCACTCACTTGGAACCTCAAATTAATCTCACCACTTGGAGGGTTGGCTGCGTCCCACACTGCCCCATAGGCTCTACGCATTGCCCTCCATTCTTGACAGTCCTCCTGCTTGCAATCCACCAATTAATTATAATTAAATTAAATTATTTCAAAATTCTATTAAGTGAAAACCGGGCCTGTAAACGACGTAACATACCTGCCAAACTTCAACAGCATTGATGTCATTTTGACCAGCAACGTAGATAATTACAACAGCCAAGTAATCTGGGTATTTGCTATGCTCGTGGACCTTATACTGGATGTTGTAGCCATCAAAACGGCAGGAGACTCTTGTGTATTCCACTTCAACGACGCCGTATTTGAACAGTTCATCGGAGGCATCTGGATTACTTCCCAAACTTGAGTAGGCGCGTGGGCTAAGAATGAAGTCAGTATTGTCACCTTCACCATAATCCGTGACTACCACATATGCACCATTCTCATGGCAGTATTTTGGGTTTGTGCACCTAACTTGATAGCATGCACCGCACCCACTTCCACCCCTGTACAGCCTCGAAACTCCAGAAACGCTTCCATCATTTACGGTCCTCCCAAATTCACCAAACCCACAAGCTCCAGCTGAAAATAAAAGTACGTTTAAAATATAAATTAGTTCATGAAACGTAAAAAAAAAACTTCAAAAGCACTTTAGTTGCAAAAAGTACATCTCAAAATGCATAAACTTGATTGAATATAGACGTACTTGGAGTCCCATAGCAATCAGGGCTACCATAATAAGTTGCTCTAGACCGAGTAAATGTGTCTTGGGAGGTACAAAGTAGAGGTAAGAGCAGTATGATACAAACAAGGCCAAGAAAGCTTCTACATGCAAAATCCATGTTATCTAACAATGTGAAGATGGGAAGCTAAGAATGTAGAATGGGTTATTTATAGTAGTATAGGCCTTGGGTGCTAGTGGTGAGGTGGCAGATAACTTTCTCTCCCACTTTGGACTAGAGGAAATGGAAAGGGGGTGCGTGGAGGCTGAGGAATTAAGATTAGATTAATGATATTTGGTTCAAGTAACTTTATATGGGGTCAGGTGCTGATTCAGTGTGAACCATTATACCATGACTATTTAGAGAACTTCTAGCAACTAACCAAATTAAGCTAGGTATCTAGAGCTCCACGTTTTGTAGTAAGTTGTAACGCACTAGAGAGGAGACAATCTAATAATAACAAGGTAAAAGCATAGTTTCGAATTCTTCGTGTCAAAGTTTGGATTAATTTGAAATTGGGTGTAGGTGCAATCATCATCAATTTGTTCATAAGGATCAATAGAAATTGGAATAAATTTTTGACGCGTTATGTTTAATTTGCCCCAGCAAATGATCCCCCATTTTGTCTCTCTCTCTCTCTCTTTCTTTTTCTTTTTTAATATTTTGTCAGTGTATTTGGATACTGGGACAAGTGTAATTTAATAACAGTGATCTGAAGATCATATGTATTTTGGTATTGAGAAAAAAATAAAATAAAAAAGGAGAGGTCCAAAGAAATGGACCTCGAACACAATCAAACACAGCCTTGAGTGTGAAAAAAATGGATATTAGAGAACAATAATTGGGCTGTTTCAAGTGTGTAAATTAGGCCTAGTTATAATTCAAGGCCCAAGTTTTGCACAATCTCAACCTAAGAATGAAACAGAAAGATGATGTGATTGGCTAATGGTAAGTCCCCTAAATTAAGAGAAAGGTGTTTCGACCCATTCACAAAGATACAAGGCAGTTAAAAAGGAGGGAAATTACTCTATTAGGGAAATGATATGTTTTGGATTAAATGGACAATTTTTTTTTTTACAATAAACTATACTTTTTAAATAATGAAACCGTAAATTTAGCACACAATCCTCTCCTGTTCAAATCCTTATCCAGGACCTTTGAATTTTATGGCCAAAAATGAGTCCCATCAGCAACTAGGGGAGAAAGCTCTTGGATGTTTCAGTTTCACCATCTGCTCCTTCAATAGAATTATATATGTAACCTCATCACTCCTTCATCTTTAAGTAAACCACTACCTCTCAAAATCACTCAAATACTAAACTAATTAACCTTGCCAGATTTTATTAATACTCTTGGTCATTTCATACAAAGAAATAATATGAAAAAAGAGAATAATAGAGGTAAAATGATATTACTAAAATGGTTTTGTTTGAGTACATTATTCTTAATTTCCTTTTTCTCTTTTTTTTTCTTTCTTTTTGGGTACATCTCAATTTCCTTTTACTTCTTTAGAAAAAAAATTCTAAAATTAAGAAAAAATTGTATTTCCTTTTTCATTTTATTTCTCTCTATCAATCATATAATAAGTTAGTGAGCGTTATATAGCTCATTTTTTTTTGTTAGATAAAATACAGAGCACTTTTTTGGGTGTAACATTTTTCTTTAAGTAGTATTAAATTTAAATTTTATCACATTTTCTTTTTTTCTCCCTTTATTTCTTTTCTCTTTATTCAAATAATTTTAGATATTAAAAAAACTTTAATTTTATATATACATAAAGAGCAAACGGATTAGGTGCACATAATAAAAATATTCCTTACATGTCAGTCTTATAACAAATTAGTCAATCTTCTATAGTGGTCACAATTTTTGTTACATTTTTCCAGCATCTAGTTTTAACCATACATTATACTTTTTTTACATTACTATAATTTCTTATCAAACAATTTTAAAAGTTTTTACCAAAAGAAAAGAAAAAAAAAAAAAAAAAGAAGAAAGAAGGAAGATGTGATCCAGCCAAATCTGATTATTTAGCCCCAGCTTGTCCATAATACTCTGATATAAGTGTTTAAGTACAGTGTAAATAAACTTTAATCCCTCTTTGCACACAGAAATTTTCTAGAATTTTCTTGGTGGTGGAAGAAGTAGTGAAATAAAAGACTAGAAGGTCAACCTGAGAGGACGGGGTTGTTGGCACAGGATGAGCTTCTCCTTCTTGGAAATTACATCTGCCGTGTGAAGAATTTGGGACGCGGATCTCCTGTCTCAGAGACAGAATTCTATCCCAATTCCTGTCCCATGAACACAATTTCATTATCCTTTCCTCTCCTCTTCATTAAAATATTCATGTGATTTTATTTTAATTTAATTATTTTGACAAACAAGGCCTTTAAGGCTCTAGTACAGGAATAATTATATAAAGGTGCCCTTCGACACCCATTATCAAAATCGATCAAATTATTTAAGAAATTTCAACAGGGGAAAAGGGACAAGGTTGTTGCCACAAGTTGAGCCTTATTTTCCAAGCTCCTCCTTGGAAATTGTATGTGCCCTTTGAGAGTCTTATCAGCAACTAGTGGTAAAAGCTCTTGGAAGTTTCACCAACCCCTCCTTCAATAGAATTATATATGTAACCTCATCACTCCTTTATCTTTCAGCAAACCACTACCTCTCAAAATCTCTCTTAACAATAAACTGATTAACTTGGCCAGATTTGATTAATACTCTTGGTCATTTCACAATATTATGAGTGAGAGTTTGACAGCAGCTGCTCAAGCAGGAGATATAAGCCTGTTATACACATCAATTCAGGAAGATCCCTATGTCTTAGAACGCATAGATGAGATACCCTTTTTTGAAACTCCTTTGCACGTAGCAGCTTCTGCTGGGCACACCCGATTTGCTGTTGAGATTATGAGATTGAAACCATCATTTGGTAGGCAGCTAAATCCAAATGGGTTTAGCCCCATTCACTTGGCATTACAGAACCAGCATAACAGGCTGGTGTTTCGGCTTGTAGAAATTCAGAAAGACCTCTTCCGAGTTCCAGGGAGGGAAGGAATTACTCCTCTACATTTTGTTGCTCAAACCGGAGATACTGATCTTTTAGCTCAGTTCTTGTCGGCTTGCCCAGAATCAGTTGAAGACGTGACTGTTCGAGGGGAGACCTCTCTGCATATTGCTGTGAAAAGTAATCAATTTGAGGCTCTTGAAGTCTTGATTCAATGGATTCATTGGAGTTGCCATAAATTTGCTTCTTATCGGCAGAAATCGATTCTAAATTGGAAAGATGATGAAGGCAACACGATTTTGCATATTGCAGCACTCAATAATGACAAAAAGGTATGATTTATTTTGTTGATGTAAGAGATCAAAATTCATTTTTACATGAAGTTAGAATCTGATCTATGTTTCAAGTGCATGAGTAGGAGTTTAATTATTGTTGTCACCTATTCTCATAAAATATAATTTTATATACAAGACGATATGGTTCATTGAGTTGAATTACGAAAAGACAATTGTAATAAACAGAGTTACTTGTCACCAAACAAATTTTACGCAAAAACTTCAGCTCCAAAAGTTTGGGTGATGTATATATACATTTTGGTTCAGGCAGTTAAGTTATTAATAGATAGAGATGCTGATTTAAATGCCAAGAATTTGGAGGGTTGGACACCGTTGGACATGGTAATAGAGAAACAAACTCAAACGCCCCAAGACAGAGAGGTCAGGGATATGTTACGTGGTGCTGGAGGATCACGTTCTTCATCACTCCGTTCTTTTGGAACCTTATCTGAAAAATTAAGGTCTAAGAAGATCACATATTTGAGAAAAATAGAAGTTGGCATCTTTCGCAGTAAAAGGAACATGTCAAGCGACACGCGAAATACTTTATTGGTAGTTCTTGTTCTAATTGCAACATCCACCTATGAAGCAGTACTCAGTCCCCCTGACTCTGCAGCCACTTCGTCCGCTATGAATAGTAGATAAACTCCCCCAGATCATGCCTCCACTAGCCGTAGATATCAAGTAGTACTCGGTGCCCTTGCTCCGGCACCCACTCAGTCCAATAAAACACTATTACCATCGGTACTTGAAGTGTTTTATGCTCTCAATACGTGTGCGCTTCTTGGATCAACAACGTACATTTGTATTCTGCTACCAAGCGAGCGGATTACGAAACTGATAGTCACACCACTGTGGCTTTTCTTTTGGTGCTACGTGTGGATGATGTATTTTACTAATTTCTTGATCTTCATCATTAGTGCTGCTTGTTTCATTCCATTACTGGTTAAGATTTCTCAAGTTGAAACTGATGATGAAGTCATTGTACATCTTCTCGGGAACAGTCAGAGAAATGCGAAAAAATCCCAGCTTTGTTGGAGGAATTAAATGATGTATATATAGCACCGCATGCAATAACTTTCTTCCTGCTGAAGCCTGAAGCCATGGTCAAAGACAGGAAATTAAGTCCATCTGTATATCTGTGTATATATGTATTAACTTAGCTCATTAGTATTTCAATCCAGTATTACATTAGGGTTTATTTTGGCGTTTTGGGAGAAATGAAAGAAATAATATGAAGAAAGAGAATATTAGAGGTAAAATGATGTTACTAAAATGGTTTTGTTTGAGTACATTATTCTTAATTTCCTTCTTTTTTTTTTGGGTACATCTCAATTTCCTTTTACTTCTTTAGAAAAAAAAAATTTCTAAAATTAAGAAAAAATTGTATTTCCTTTTTCATTTTATTTCTCTCTATCAATCATATAATAAGTTATTGAGCTTTATATAGCTCTTTTTTTTTGTTCGATAAATTACAGAGCACTTTTTTGGCTGTAACATTTTTCTTTAAGTAGTATTAACATTAAATTTTATCAAATATTTTTTTTTCTCCCTGTATTTCTCTTTATTCAAATAATTTTAGATATTAAAAAACTTTAATTTTATATATACATAAAGATCAGGACGGACTAGGTGCACATAATAAAAATATTCCTTACATGTCAGTCTTATAACAAATTAGTCAATCTCTATAGTGGTCACAATTTTTATTAAATTTTTTCCAGCATCTAGTTTCAACCATACATTTTATTTTTTTACATTACTATAATTTCTTATTAAACAATTTTAGAAGTTTTTACCAAAAGAAAAGAAAAAAAATTAGAAGAAAGTAGGAAGATGTAATCCAACCAAATCTGATTATTTAGCCCCAGCCTGTCCATAATACTCTGAAATAAGTGTTTAAGTACAGTGTAAATAAACTTTAATCCCTCTTTGCACACATAAATTTTCTAAAATTTTCTTGGTGGTGGAAGAAGTAGTGAAATAAAAGACTAGAAGGTCAACCTGAGAGGACGGGGTTGTTGGCACAGGATGAGCCTCTCCTTCTTGGAAATTATATCTGCCGTGTGAAGAATTTGGCACTCGGATCTCCTGTCTCAGAGACAGAATTCTATCCCAATTCCTGTCCCATGAACACAATTTCATCATCCTTTCCTCTCCTCTTCATTAAAATATTCATGTGATTTTATTTTAATTTAATTATTTTGACAAACAAGGCCTTTAAGGCTCTAGTACAGGAATAATTATATAAAGGTGCCCTTCAACACCCATTATCAAAATCGATCAAATTATTTAAAAAATTTCAACAGGGGAAAAGGGACAAGGTTGTTGCCACAAGTTGAGCCTTTTTTTCCAAGCTCCTCCTTGGAAATTGTATGTGCCCTTTGAAAGTCTCATCAGCAACTAGTGGTGAAAGCTCTTGGAAGTTTCACCAGCCCCTCCTTCAATAGAATTATATATGTAACCTCATCACTCTTTTATCTTTCAGCAAACCACTGCCTCTCAAAATCTCTCTTAACACTAAACTAATTAACTTGGCCAGATTTGATTAATACTCTTGGTCATTTCACAATATTATGAGTGAGAGTTTGACAGCAGCTGCACAAGCAGGAGATATAAGCCTGCTATACACATCAATTCAGGAAGATCCCTATGTCTTAGAACGCATAGACGAGATACCATTTTTTGAAACTCCTTTGCACGTAGCAGCTTCAGCTGGACACACCCGATTTGCTGTTGAGGTTATGAGACTAAAACCATCATTTGGTAGGAAGCTAAATCCAAATGGGTTTAGCCCCATTCACTTGGCATTACAAAATCAGCATAACAGGCTGGTGCTTCGGCTTGTGGAAATTCAGAAAGACCTCGTCCGAGTTCAAGGGAGGGAAGGCATTACTCCTCTACATTTTGTTGCTCAAACCGGAGACACTAATCTTTTAGCTCAGTTCTTGTCGGCTTGTCCAGAATCAGTTGAAGATGTGACTGTTCGAGGGGAGACTTCTCTGCATACTGCTGTGAAAAGTAATCAATTTGAGTCTCTTAAAGTTTTGATTCAATGGCTTTGTTGGAGTTGCCATAAGGATGCTTCTTCTAGGCAGAAATCGACTCTAAACTGGAAAGATGACGAAGGCAACACTGTTTTGCACATTGCTGCACTCAATAATGACAAACAGGTATGGATTCATATTGTAGCTTAAGAGGCAACCAACATGTAAGAACCAGGCATGCAATTAAGTATAAAAAAGTTGAAGTCACCATGGGCATTCGTTTTGATGCAGGCAGTTAGGTTATTAATCGACAGAGATGTTGACTTAAATTCCAAGAATTTGGAAGGTTGGACACCGTTGGACATCTTAGCAGAGAACCAGCCTCAAATGCGGCAAGTTGACCATTACAGAGATGTCAGGGATATATTACGTCGGGCTGGAGCATCATATTCTTCATCAATTCGTTCTTTTGGAACATTGGCTTCTAAATTAAGGTCTGAAAAGGTCACCTTTTTTAGAAAAATATTAGTTGGCATCTTTCGCAGTAAAAGGAATATATCAAGTGACACACGAAATGCTTTATTGGTAGTTCTTGTTCTTATTGCAACATCCTCCTATCAAGCAGCACTCAGTCCCCCGAGTCTCGCATATTCGTCCTCTGTTGATAAATCTCAAGCAGGATTCAGTGCCCTGGCTCCTGCACCCACTTCGTCCTATGGCTATGTGGATGATTATATAAAAGATAGGCATATATTTCCCTATGTGTTCTCTTTGATTAATACCTTTGCGCTTCTTGGGTCAACAGTATTAATTTGTTTTCTGCTACCAAGCGAGCGGATTATGAAGCTGATGGTGGTGCCACTCTGGCTTTTCTATTGGTGCTACATATGGACAATCTATTATTGTCATTTTGAAGCCTTTTACTTACTGATTGGTTTTGTTTGTTTCATTCCATTAGTGGTCCTTTTTAGGTTATCGGAAATTGAAACTGATGATCAAGTGATGGTATATCTTCTCAGGCGCACTCAGAGAAGTGTGAAAAATTCACAGGTTTGCTGGAGTACTTAAATGAAATATAGCACTGCAACAGCTTGTCTTCCTGCTCAATCCATGGTCAAGAAGAAATTAACATCTCACATTGCGTACGTTTGCTCATTTTATCCAAAATTATATATACTACTACTCTACGCTCATATATATATATATATATATATGTATTTTAAATGAGATAGATTCCAGTTTCACAAATTAGCACATTCTAAGTTATCATTTGTATGACTATTTATATTTGTACTAATATATGTATTTATGACTTTGAGTCAGTAAGATTCTAAATCTTTGAAGACACTTGAATTGCCTACCATTTTATCGTTGCCTGCCAATGTTTGCAAATTATTAGGGCTCTTTTTGCCACATATAATCACAATCACATGCACATGGACTATGTTATTCCGAACGACCTTTTCCTTTCCTTCTCAAATAGGCTCTTCTCTCTCATGTGTGAATTTTCTCATTATTCTCTCAAACGATATATCTCTCACTCTTCTTCTTCATTATTTCCCATTTATAGAATTAATAAATTACAATATGTGATAATTTGAACATTTTAAAAAATTCAGAAAATCTATCTATTTTTTTTTATTGATATATGAATAGAGAACAATAAATTTGAGCAGACTGATAATAGTTTTTAAAAACTTTTTAAGGGGGAGGAGTGAGAAAGAAATTTAAATTCAGAAAATCTATCTATTTATTTATTTATTATTATTGATATATGAATAGAGAACAATAAATTTGAGCAGACTGATGATAGTTTTTAAAAACTTTTTGAGGGGGAGGAGTGAGAAAGAAATGAAATAAAATGAGACTGCAAAATTTAATACTTTCATGATGAAATTAATAAAAATTTAATACTTTATGATAAAATTAAGAAAAAAGAAAAGAAATTTTATAGATAATTTTTTTTTTGTTGATAGAAAATATGTCATTTTAAATCACATCATTAATTTTTATTAAATATTAAAAATATTACTAGAATGAAGGAAGACATTAAAAACCTTTTGGGAATTATTAAATGAAAACAAAAACTTTTCAAATAATATTACTAAAAAGATAATACTTTGAAAGAAAAATATAATTTTGTTTTTATTTATTTCTAAAAAAAACTTGGCCAAAAAAGATATCGAATAAAGAAAAGGTTGTAGTACCGACGTTGGCTTCCACTAGCAAAAGAGAGAAAAACAAAAAAGGCACTCGGCAGTTATCAATTTTATTTGTCACCCTTCAATTTGCTTTGTAAGATGATGCTGTTACTACAGTTAAAACAGTTTGTGCACATAAATGAGCTCGTTACATATATGTAAGTATGCTATTATTTTCATTATGACAATAGCCACATCTTTTTGGATAAGCGAAAAATTTATAACTATTTTGTTTTACAATCTTGCATACCCAATTTCTTGCATCAAAATTTAATTTAAATCTTAAAAGTGAGGTCTCAAATTATATTTTTGACAGACAAATTTATACGTATATCAGAAAGCATTTACCCATTGGATGCTTCATGCACCATCAGTTCCTAGTTTCAATATGATTATGTAATTTCCTTTACTTTTGTTTCTTTCAGAAAACCACTCCCAGCTTGATCTTGATAATTTCATAAAAAATGAGTGAGAGTTTTGAGAGCAGCTGGAGATATAAGCCTTTTGTACACATCAATTCAAGAAGATTTCCATGTCTTAGATGGGATACCGAGAGAGAAATAGATTAGATGGAGTTGCCAGGAACATGCTTCATAGAGAGAAATCGATTCTAAACTGGAAGGAAGATGAAAGCAACACGATCTTGCACATTGCATGACTTAATATGCACAAAGAGGTATGATCTCTTTACATTATGCTTAGGAGAAAGGGAGTAGTAGTACTAGACACTTTGAGATAGTTCATTTACACTGAATTTGACTATGGAGGAAATGATTCTCCTCTCTCACCCCTTCCAAGAGTTCTCTAATGACTAGAGGATCAACAATTTTCATGATAACTTTTATTTTATTTTTGAAATAAATAGTCTTTTGACATGATTTTCAATTCAATATACATGTTAGAGTCTTTTTATTAAAAATCAATTAATTAATTACTAAAGTGGAAAAACATTTATTATATAAATTATAAATCTCACTGTTTGTAAGGTGGGAGCTATCAGCTTATCATGATTAACGGAAATCATGCGGAAGTCACATGAAGCCCTCTTTTCAGTGTGGTTCCTTTTTAGAAAGTTCCTCGTTATAATCAATGACCCATTCTGAATTTTTATATGCTGAATGATGATATCCCTGTCGATATGCATATTGAAATGTCTACACCCAGAAATAAGTAGTTTAAATGAACTTTAATCCCTCTCTGGACACGTTGAAATTTTCTAGAATTTTCTTGGCGTGGTGGACGAACTCGTGCAATAAAAGACTGAAAGGTCAACCTGAGAAAAGGTCAACAAGATTGTTGGCACAGGAATAGTCTCTCCTTCTTGGAAATTGGGTACTGTGCGGTGTGAAGAATTTAAAGGCCAAAAATGAGACTCCCCTGCAACTATTGGACAAAGCTCTTTCTTGTTTTGCAATCCGCTCCTTCAATAGAATTATACGTGTAACCTCATCACTCCTTTATATTTCAGCAAACGGCAACTACCTCTCAAAATCTCTCTTTAACACTAAACTAGTTAACTTTGCTATTTTTGATTAATACTCCTACTCTTGGTCATTTCATATATATAAATGACTGAGAGTTTGACAGTAGCTGCTCAAGCAGGAGATATAAGCCTGCTATACACATCAATTCAGGAAGATCCATATATCTTAGAACGCATAGATGATATACCATTTTTTGAAACTCCTTTGCACGTAGCAGCTTCTGCTGGGCACACCCGATTTGCTGTTGAGATTATGAGACTAAAACCATCATTTGGTAGGAAGCTAAATCCAAATGGGTTTAGCCCCATTCACCTGGCATTACAAAACCAGCATAACAGGCTGGTGCTTCGGCTTGTAGAAATTCAGAAAGACCTCGTCCGAGTTCCAGGTAGGGAAGGTATTACTCCTCTACATTTTGCTGCTCAAACCGGAGATACTGATCTTTTAGCTCAGTTCTTGTCGGCTTGTCCAGAATCAGTTGAAGATGTGACTGTTCGAGGGGAGACTTGTCTACATATTGCTGTGAAAAGTAATCAATTTGATTCTCTTAAAGTCTTAACTCAATGGCTTTGTTGGTGTTGCCATATAGGTGCTTCTTCTTGGCAGAAATCGACTCTAAATTGCAAAGATGACGAAGGCAACACGATTTTGCACATTGCAGCATTCAATAATGACAAACAGGTATGGATTTATTATATAGTTGATATTTTGTAGCATAACAGCCAACCAGCTTGGCTTTTAAGTATATATAAAAAAGTTGAAGTCACCATGGGCATTCGCTTTGATGCAGGCAGTTAGGTTATTAATAGACAGAGATATTGATTTAAATGCCAAGAATTTGGAAGGTTGGACACCCTTGGACATCATAGCACAGAACCAACCTCAAATGCCGCAAGTTGACAATTACAGAGATGTCAGGGATATATTACGTCGTGCTGGAGCATCATGTTCTTCATCAATTCGTTCGTTTGGAACCTTGGCTTCTAAATTAAGGTCTGAAAAGGTTACATTTTTTAGAAAAATATTAGTTGGCATCTTTCGCAGTAAAAGGAATATATCAAGTGACACACGAAATGTTTTGTTGGTAGTTCTTGTTCTTATTGCAACATCCTCCTATCAAGCAGCACTCAGTCCCCCGAGTCTCGCATATTCGTCCTCTGTTGATAAATCTCAAGCAGGATTCAGTGCCCTGGCTCCTGCACCCACTTCGTCCTATGGCTATGTGGATGATTATATAAAAGATAGGCATATATTTTTGTCTGTGTTCTCTTTTATTAATACCTTTGCGCTTCTTGGGTCAACAGTGTTAATTTGTTTTCTGCTACCAAGCGAGCGGATTATGAAGCTGATGGTGGTGCCACTCTGGCTTTTCTATTGGTGCTACATATGGACAATCTATTATTGTCATTTTGAAGCCTTTTACTTACTGATTGGTTTTGTTTGTTTCATTCCATTAGTGGTCCTTTTTAGGTTATCGGAAATTGAAACTGATGATCAAGTGATGGTATATCTTCTCAGGCACCACTCAGTGAAGTGTGAAAAATCCCATGGTTGCTGGACTATCTAAATGAAATATATAGCACTGCAACTACTTGCTTTCTGGCTCCATATTTGCGTTAGCAAATTAACTCATTAGGGCATTTTTATTTATTTTTTGTCATATATAATCACAATTACATGCACACGATGACACGAACTATGTTATTCCAGACGACCTCTTTCCTTCCTCCTCAAACAGTTACCATACTTTCATGACTTGAAGCATGCACTATGATTTCACTCTTGATGGGAAGTTGGGACATCTTAATGATATGTATGTTGGAAATTCATTGCTAGTGTATGGTTCTGGTGGCCATAAGAATACATACGTTTTGACGAAATGCTCCACAGAGAACTCAATTTACAAATTTGTTTTCAATTTCTTTGGTTGTGGATGATTGATTTTGTAATAAAGATTTCTATGTTTCCAGCCAATTGAACCTCCAAGTTAGCATGTATTTTTTGATTTGGACCAAAACAAGTTCAGTGTCCCTACATTAAGGACTCCATCAAAATTCAGTGGCTGAAAGCATAGTAAGTACTCTTTCGAATGTCACATTCATCATCCAGGGGTTCTTACTAAGAGATTGTCTATGCCTCTTTTTGGAGAATTTTGAAGGTCAAAAACGACCGAGTCTCCTCAGCAGACAGCAGCTACTGGAGAAAGCTTATCCCTTGGATGCTGCACCATCCGGTCCTTAAAAATAATTATATTTAATATTCGGGGTAACACCATTTTTAAATGGGCTAAGCCTGAGTTAAAAAAAGTCAGCTTTGAGTAGTTGGGTTGGGCTCTTGATTGAAAAACTGGACTTTTTGTCTATAGTCTTTACAGCCCGAGATTTTCTTTTCTCTAGCCCATAAGAACATCATAGTTTGAACAATTCAAACGAGATTATTCAAATTTGAAAATTCAATTGATTATTTAATAAGTTATTGTTTATTTTTATTTTTACTTAAATATCCTTAAAATTGATTATTCTAAAAAAAAAATTGAATTCAATTTCTGATTCAAATTCTTGCAATTACAGTTTAGATTCAAATTCAAATAATACACTGTTTAAAATTATTCGATTTAAATTTAAGCTCTTCTATCTTAAATATATTTTCGTATTTAACTTAATTTTTATTTTTATTTTTTATGCATCGAGAGTTTAGGGTTCTAACCCACAACTTGAATAGGAAAAATAGTGTGAAACTGGGTACCATACCAAATGACTTAAGTTATGCTAACATGTAGTACTTACTTTACTTTGTATTTACTTTCTCCATATTTTATGACCAGTTTATTTGTTATCAAGCTAGTGAAGTAGTGAGTACAAAATTCTCAAAAATAGAAAAGAAACAATTTTTTTTTTTTTACAAAGCTAGTGAGTACAAAACCAAAGCAACCACCATTTGACCATTTGTAAGGCTGAGGAGTGAAGATATCCCCAAAAACCAACCATGTTCTGATACCCTCGCCTCTACAATCAAACAATGTCCATTTCCATGGCTTCTTTTTCTCATCCAAATCAGTTCGCAACACTCAATCATTCTTCAAATCCCAATACCCATCTCATCCACCAAAAGCCATGCCTCTCTCTGAGACCCAAGAACCCTATCTTCCTCCACTGTACTCCAATTAAGGCTTCAACTAATAATGGAGCTGGAATTTCAGGTTCAGCTGCCACTGTTGTGGAACAGATTATAGAACAGAAAACCCCGGAAACTTCCCAGCAAGTATCTGAAAAGCACGAGAGCTCTGCAGGGGCAAATGGGTCTGCAGCGGCAGTGGCTGATGAAATGAAGGGGGTGACTACATTTGAGGACCCAAAATGGGTTGGAGGGACATGGGACTTGAAGCAGTTTCAGAAAGACGGAAACACCGACTGGGATGCTGTTATTGATGCTGGTGAGGTTATCAATTTGATTTAACTTGCTAAACCTTCACAAATCACAATAAATATGATACCTCGCTGTTTACTCTTTAGTAGTAATCTGTGGTTTTTGGAAAGTTACTAAATTTTAAATTTTGTTGTGTTTAATGTTTATGCTCTAAATTGATTGGGAAGAAAGGCGATGAATTTTGCTGGGTATAAAAGTGAATTTTCACTGGCGACATCTACTAAGTTATGCTTGCTACTAAATCTTGACTTAGTCGAACCAAGATTTTTTTTTTTTTCTTGGATTTTTCTATTGAAAACTAAAGAAGCAGTGGGCTGAATTTCAAAAACACAAATGAGTAAATAAATTTCCCATAGGTTTCTAGTTTTCTCAGCTAGGTCCTCCCACTCCAACTCATCTCCACTTCAAAAGTGTGAGTCTGGTTCTTTTGAGAATACCTTGACCATCATTGATATTGCACACATGAGGCAAAAAACGGAGTATCTTTTGATATCATCTCCTTGACTAGTTATTGAACTTCAGTTGTTACTGCACTAGCATGATTAAAATGAAAGGAAATATGTAATGGTGTGAATTAGGATTAATGGCTGAAAGAGCAAGACGCATATTAATATGCCCAATTAGGAACATAAGATGTATTCTTACTGATAAGGTTACAAATTAAACTTGAAAGCTTAATTCTCAATTTTGCTTGGTGCCAATCAGCTTTTGAAATGCTGTTACTTTGACAAGTGTATAATGATGAGACATGGAGTTATATCCTGGAGCATGTGAGTCCCTTATAATTGAATGGAGCTCATGGAACAAACTTCAGCCTTTCTTGGAACATACTCAGGGTTATAATAGTTTTGTCCTTTTCATTTCAGAAATGATGCACTTAGTGTGAGGTTATATTTTCTTCTTGCATCTTTATGCTTGATGCTGCAAGTGATAAAGGATTCTTTTGGAGAGGACAGTGTATATATTTATCTGTTTGGATAGAAATTAGAGACAAGGAGTATGGATAATATTTTTTTCATTTTCCTTTATCATAACAGGAATCTTTCTGTTCCCCATTGACTAAAGTTTTCTATCGTATCAGCTTTGGTTGCACATTTCTGGATAATTACCCTTTGTACATCTTACATACCCAATTTTTTTATTTTATCAAACACCTACTAGAAGCAGATTTGGTGAATGACACCTATAAAACACTTATCTATTTGCCATGCTTTGTTTGTATTTGTAAACAATGCTGTGCTTGCTTTTAGTTTCTGCTTCTTTTCCTCTCTCTCTTCCCCCCTTCTTTTTGAGAGACAATGAGATTTGGGTGAGTAGTTGTTTTAAGTAAGTTGTTGTCGTTTCCCTATATATAATTAACTTCATTACTTTTTATTCTTTCTGATACTTAAGGAATTATTTGTCTAACAGACCTCCTTGTGTAATTATTTCCAGAGGCCAGGAGGCGGAAATGGCTGGAGGATAACCCAGAATCATCTAGTAATGATAACCTTATAGTTTTTGATACGTCCATTGTACCTTGGTGGGCATGGGTGAAAAGGTTCCATCTCCCTGAAGCCGAATTACTTAATGGTTTGTTCTTATTTGTCCATTGAAAAGAAATTATAAAGAATTGATAGCTGAGAAGAAAGCCACAATCTCCTTTTAATTGATGTTATGGTTTTTTTGTTTTTTTTTTTTTTTTTTCGTTTGGGTATTTTGTAGGTCGTGCTGCAATGATAGGTTTCTTTATGGCTTATCTGGTTGATAGCTTGACTGGAGTGGGTCTGGTTGACCAAATGAACAACTTCTTCTGCAAAACTCTATTGTTTGTAGCAGTGGTGGGAGTTCTTCTGATTCGGAAGAATGAGGATCTTGAAAATCTGAAGAAGCTGTTTGAGGAGACAACCTTCTATGACAAGCAATGGCAAGCAACCTGGCAGGACGACACATCAAGCAGTTCCAAACGTGAATAGTGAAACTGCTGTTTATTGTAGTTTTGCTTGTTAGTGCAGACCTAATAGTTGAATCTCAGTCATTGTACTTTCAAGTGTCAACGGTAACTTATTTTCTGATCATTTCCTCCCCCCTTTATCTATTGGAGGTTTACTCGGCTTTCAAATCGGCACATACCCATGAATTCTCTTCTTTTTGAAGTATGTCAACCGGGTTTACTCTCTTGATAGATAGTTTACAAGTTAAAATGACCTATAATTTTCAATATTCAACCTTTAAAGAGCAATTACAGGATTAAAATTTTAAAATATACCAACTAGTTAATGAATTTTAACATTTTAAAGATTCACGGTCATAAGCGTTATTAGACATTTCCGTTCCAGGAAAGGTTGTGAACAAAGATGCATAAACTTTAAAATTCATTTGGTTATGATAAAAGGAAACATTGTCGGACCAACTTTCAATAATCCCCTCGCTCCCATGTAGGCAATCCAGAAGTGACTAATAAAGCCAATTTTCAACTTGGCCATTGAATTGATTAATGACTAATATTAGCAAAATTTTCAACTTGTCTGCGTTCTCTTAGTAGCTTCAAGTCTCTACTGCTGCAAAGGCTGATGCATAAAGCGTCCAAAAAAAAATTCCTTTCTATGTCTATTAGCATTAGACTGACTAATAACCTCTGGTTGGTTAATGACGTATCGGCTACAGGTATAAAAAATTTTAAAAGGTAACAAGCTGACAGGTCCACTCTGTATGCAAAGAAACACAAATATCTGACCATAAAATTATAGCTTGTTTCCAGAAAGCAATAGTTAGTTCATCTCCTATTTGCTTCTTGCATATTGCTTATAGACTACCATGACTGAAACAAAAAGGTGTGCTGGCACTAGGTGGAGAGTTAGATTCTACTTATTTGGTAGCAGCCACTGTTACATCTAAAGTCACGGGCAAGGAAAAGGAACAAGGAGTCTTAGTCCTCATGCTTCCCAACCCCTCAGGAGGGTTGCGCGAGCAACGCGGTTCACCCCCAGAGTGAAGGCACCCATTCGCAGGTTGCAGTCATGAATTTTACACATTGCCTTGATTTCATGGAAAGCCTTGGTCATGTACCTCTTAAGCTCATGGTTTACTTTCTCTTCTTCCCACATAAATCCTTGAATGTTCTGCAGCAGCCCAAAGAAGAAAAAACTTAATTTCTTTTACTCATTGAAGAAGATAAAACCAAAGGAAATTGCAAAAATAAAAAAAATAAAAAAAATCACATAAGTCATAAAGAGTTTTAAGTTATACAGCCTAGTATAATTGTCTCCCATCACCTGAACCCACTCAAAGTAGCTCACAGTCACACCACCAGCATTTGCATATATATCAGGTAATATGACAACTCCTTTCTTGGATAAGATCTGAAAAGAAAATCATGTTCATCATCAATACCTGACAGTTCAGCATACTGTAGATTGTCAATAGAAGCATGGAAAAAATAATAATACCTCATCAGCTTCTGGGTCAGTGGGATGATTTGCAGCTTCTATTATAAATTTTGCTTTCACATCAACGGCATTTTCCCTTTATACAAGAAATATTGGGTTTTTTTTTTTTTTATCAACTTGGAACATAAAGAAATCAAAGGGATAACAGAAAAATATATACATATTGAAAGCTTTGTTCTCCATGTGTACTAGCAAGTTGTAGTTCTCTTAAACATAATTCCTAGACACAAACGTCTAGTGGTCAAGGTACTAAAATTCATTTTGAGGTACTATTTTGATAAGTTTGAAAATGGAAGCAATTCGTGAAACAATATGAAAACAATAAATTATTTAGAAACACATGGATACACACAAAAAAAATATAATAAAACACATATTATAGTAAGTGTGAGTATCAAACATAATTAATGTAGTACATAGAATGTTCATAAATATATGCCAAAATAAAAACCTTAATATAGACATACAAATTGAAGGTAGGATCAAACTAGAATCCCATCCAACACTACCATTAGGAGCACTTACTAAATAATAGTTTATGTAAAACAGTAACATAAAACAAGAATTTTACTTAACAAGAAATTTATGATATTTCCATCAATTTTTACCAAAATCAATCCATTTCAAACAAAAAACTGCACATTTCTTATGGAAACGATATTGTTTCCACCAAAATTTTGAGTTTTGTTTATGAGGGAGTGTTTCACTTCCATAATTGTGGAAACGAAACAAATTTTAGTTCTTTGCTATTAGTACATAGACAAGAAATTACTGTGCACATCCTGGGCAGCATTCTGATAAGAATGTAACTGTGCTGAGTTATGGTGAAGGGCAAAACATACTTGTTTAGAACTCCACCTAAGGCACATGGGATGAGAACATCACATTCATGAACGAGCAAGTCATTTGGATCCATATTGTCTCCCCCTTGGAAGTCCTTCAAACTTCTAGTATCTTCTTTGTGCTTCAGAAGCGCAGGGATATCTATTCCATTTGGGTTTTTAACAGCACCAGAGATATCGCTTACAGCAATTACCTTACCCCCTCTGTCGTGAATGAACTTAGCTGCCCATGAGCCCACATTTCCAAAACCCTAAAGTAGTTTTACTAAAATGTTATTAATACAATCATATGGATAAAATGTACGTCTATTTTTGGCATCCTGCCAGCAACTAGGACTAGCATCCAGAAAGAGGGTGGCCAACATACCTGGATAGCAAATTTCATATCAGGAATTGACTTCCCATATTCAGCAAGTAAAGCCTCTGTTGCAAAAAACACTCCAAGGCCAGTGGCAGCCTCCCTTCCCAATGAACCTCCAAGATCCTACGAGCCAAATTCAAAAGAATATGTTCTTAAGGCTATAAATATATTTCACATGGTGTCAATGTGCATGCTTGTACAAGTGTTATTATGTCTGTGTGTGCATGTGGCACTTACAATAGGTTTCCCAGTCACAACTGCAGGTGAATGCCCATGAAACTTCGAGTATTCATCAAGAATCCATGCCATTGTCTGCAAAAATGAGAACTAGTTTAAGAATCCTACTCGAGAAAAGGAAGATCTGAAATGTTCTTATCTCATAAGAAGAAACTCCACCATTAACATAGTGGATACCTGTGAATTAGTTCCCATATCTGGGGCAGGAACATCCCTGTGAATTCCAATGAGGTCATGAATCCTTTGAGTGAAAACACGAGTAAGACGTTCTAGTTCACTAATACTCAGGTCCCTTGGGTTGCAGCCAATCCCGCCTTTTGCTCCACCATAAGGGATGTCTGCTACAGCTGTCTTCCATGTCATCAGTTGAGCTAGAGCATTCACTTCATCTGGGTCAACCTTGCACCAAAAATTTATCAGTTTGGTACTCTAATAAGTTAAGAGAGCAAACAGATTAATTTAATACATGAAACATTCATAGATAAACACAGTTTTCTTCAGGCAACAAAAACTTTTTTCTGGTACATTGGAAAGAATTGAACCCAGGACCTCTACCCTAACCCCACCAACCTTACCACCCGAGCTAAGCCCAGGTGGCCAAAAAAAATCTTTAAAATGGCTTAACTCAACGGTTGAACATTTCTACACAATCTGTACTCATGTACAACTAATAACAAATATGCAGCCAAACAAATGATCATTGAAACCTTCAACACATTACATCACTCATTACCATTTACCAGTGTCAGAAAAGGAGTCATTGTGTTATAGTTATGTTCAATTTAGAAGCTACAAATCTTTGGTTGATTCCAGAAGGGACATGAAAACACGGCATGAGTTCTAATGATATATCTCCACAATCATTAATTAACATCATGAACATTCTTAGATGGGATGCTTTTGTTCACTGATACATGAAACCCACTGTCTTTGTAAATCTCAAATTAGTAACAATTCAATTTTTTTTTATAGAAAAATTAGTAACAATTCATAACATCACTGAAATCACTAACAAGATAAATGACATAAACAAGAAGGAATTTATCAAAAAGAACAAATGAATAGGCTACAAAGCCATAACATATATAACTGCTGTAGAAATATAAGCTGCAACCAATTATTATTACAGCAATTAACTAACTTCACTCAATCAGGAATTTATAAGAAGTGCATGATGCTTTCCCCAATGTACAATCCATTAGTTTTCTAAATGGTTCAAGATATCAGTATTCACAGGATACAGTAGTAACATAATAACCTGCTTTTCTTCTATTTTTAAATTATGAGTTCGCTAATTGAAACCTTAAGTCCCAGCTAGAAGAACTTGATTTCGCCATCTATCTCTTTTTAGTAGCCAATATGCTTTCTCCGTATTCTAGTTCAATCCATTATTGCATATTCTAACTACCTAGCCCCACACTGTTAACGCTTTGCCTTCCCTAGTCCATGTAGTAGCTCTAAAATCACCAAAACCAAACAATCTTACTGATTCTTGGAAGTTCTGAGCTAAGTCTTTATATTTTTATAAAATCTGGAAACACTAATTGCAACAAACATAACATGTTAATAAACATAACCATCTTAATTATTGATTCGGCTGTTTAAGAAAGGAAGTATAAGATCAGTAAATATTTACAAAAAAAGCATAACAGAGAAATAACATTATGTTAATGCACATAATAAACCAGAATCCGACAAAATAAGACGTTATTATTAAACTGGTGAATTTAATAGTTTGTGCCTATATTGTCTATTGGGATACAAACAACAGGGAAGAAATGTACGCAAGGACAGAACTCCACTTAGATTTGGTGGATACTGTTGATACCGTTACAGAGGAGTGAGAATACATATTATATACTATAACCAAAAGAGTATTTTTCTCATCCACAAGAGGACCTATATTGTGCATGTAGCTCATTCATACCAAAAAAAAATTAAAAGATTTCACTGCCTGTACAAAAGCATGCTTTTTCAAAAAAGAAACTTTTTAATTAGAATCCTTTTAATAAAGAAGCAGGAAGAGCTGAAACCTACCTTTTATGTTCCCAAGCGTGCGAAATGGAAGACGACTTCTAAAATAAATTCTCATCTGATCGAATAGATGGCTAAATTATGACCATATACCTGTTCTCAACTTTGTATTTAATTAACAAAGATTGGCATTTAAGCATATTTAAATTGCTTATGAATAAGCCTAAACTGTGAGAAGAATCTCTTCAGTAGCTTTTTGTTACATTAATTGATATTGCATAAGTAAAACGTACAAAATCACATCACAATATAACAGATCAAATCACTAATCTGCAACATAAAAATAAAAGGAATTCAATCAGACCAAAACCAAAATCCAAACCAACCAGTATTCAACTTACATAAGTTAATATAAACATGCATAAACCAAAATAATGGAAATAGAGATAATCACCTCGGGGTGATAACGGATTCCGCCTTTCATAGGCCCACGAGCATTGTCGTGCTGAACTCTAAATCCAACATAGGAAACCAGAGTTCCGTCATCTTTTGGTATTGTACATTCAACCTGAAAATTCAATACAACCTTTCAGCAATTACCCTAAGAAGTGGAATCGAAGAAAACATGTGAAATTTCACTATTTGCAGAACGAAAAATAAAAAGGGGAGGAAAACGAAGAAAAAGGCATAGAACCACAAATAAGGTAGCAAAGATCGTTACTTTGATTTCTCTGAAGGGTATCAGAAGACTCTTCTCAAGCTTTGAATCCAACCCAAGAATGCGAGCTGCATGGCGAAAATTTCGGTTGGTGGCAGTAAGAGCATTCATGGCTGCCTCAAATCAATGGAACAGTGAATACCCAGTAAAAGAAACGGAGCCAGAACCCCAGAAAAAAGATGAGAAGTTGTATGAAACAGAGTAGTGAGTATGGGACTGCTCGACTGGGTAGCAAAAATGGTGGGGTAAAGTGAATCTCTGTGACAAAGATAGATTGCGAGTGAGTTTTTATTGCGAAATTATCTGGGAATTGATTTGTTTTGGACAGTAGTATGACTTTTATTTTTTTTTTATTTTTCATAACTGCTCTATGACCCTTTAAATTGAGAAGACTGGGAGAGGGCTTGGCACTACTTTGGTATGTAAATACTAAAGAAAGAGAGAAAAATAAATAAATAAGAAAGGGTATATATGACCTTTTGCATTGCATAAATATTAAAAAAAAATTTATATATTAAAAATGATTATAATAGAAAATTTACATGAGTTAAGAAATGTAAATATTTAGGATCTTAAAGAATAAAGACGTAATAAATATAACATTTAAAAATTAAAATTTTTTTAAAATAATAATTTAAAAAATAAATATCACTTCTATCATGATTAACTATTACAATAAATATTATTAATATTGTATTTATATTATCTAAACAAATATCATTAGAACTTAATTAGAAAAACTCTTATTTACATCTTTTTTTTAATAAACTTATATTGTTCGTTAATATGTTAGTAGAGATAATAACTTTTATATATCTCATTTAAGTTAATCTTTAAAACTCTAGAGTTTAGACGCTTGTTTAATTATGCCTCACGATATAGTACTCTCGTGACCAAGCACAGATATTAAATGGCAACAGGCTAAGATAATCAAGCAGATATCCTAAAACAAAAAAAAAAACAAAAATAGAAAAATCGATTCTCTAGAATACTTTAGAAATTCTACCAAATAAATTTCTCTTAATTTTTGTTAATAATAATTTTTTAAAAATAATTTTAAATAAAATTAGTATTAGAGTTAAGATTAAGATTAGGATTAGAGTTAAAATTAGAATTAAAATTGGAGTTGGGGTTAGAGTTAGGCTTAGAGTTAGTGTTATGGTTATGGTTAGGGCTAGGTTTTTTAGGCTTTAAGCTTTAGGCTTAGGCTTTAGGTCTAGGGTTTAGGTTTAAGCTTAGGCTTAGGCTTAGATTTAGACTTAAACTTAGGCTTTAGGCTTAGACCTAGATTTAAGATTAGGGTAGGTTTTTTTAATAGAAATAGGACATGTTTTGTAATATAATATTTGTGTTATAATAAATAAAATACTAAAATTTTAAAATTAAATTATTTGGGTGGTTGAAATTTAAAAAAATAGTTTCACCAAAAAAAAAAATAGTATAAATGGTTAAGATTAAAACAAAAATTTAGTAAAACTTTAAGAAATTCTAAAGAAATCAGATCTTAAAAAAGATCACTAAAATAAAAATTTGCATAAATAAATACTCTTTTACAGAAAAGGGGAAAAAAACTTAAATATAACCTATTTAATTATCTTTTTAAGCACGATACTGAACAATGATAGGCTAAAATAATTTTCTATTTGAACATTATTTGTGTGTAAAGTATTCAAGTTCTCAAAAAAAAATTTGTTTGATTAAATGCATGAGAAAAATCTCTGCTAGTGTGTGAATTCACAAGTGATCTAATGCATCTAGCTAGTAATTTGATTATAAGGTTGGTGTTGGCCTCTTATAATAGACATGGTGCAGGGGTTCTCCACCTGCCGTTCTATAGTCTCACAAACAGACTGAATTAAACGAACAACACATTGAATTTCCTCTAAAAAGGAAAGAGATACTGAGATAGTGCTTATTTGGAACAAAAATCCAATATGATTTCTCTTTTTGATTTTTTTCACATCTTTGTGTAAGATTTGCATGTCTCTGTTTTCATCCAATACTCAAATTAAATATTTAGATATCTTTCAAGATTGAAACAAACTTTTGTTTGGTTTCGATCCACCCAAAGAATATAAATTGACCCTTTTGTTTCTGCCTCACATCTTAATGTCCGTTCATCAAATATGCCCTTGGCCTGCAAGCCTGCAAAAGCATACATACATGGTGATATACATATAGGAATGATGCATATCATACTGTAATCCTTCACTCTTACCCTCTCCCTCTTTTCTCAAAATGCCAACCAAAAAGGTAAATCTGTCTTCCTCTTTTTTCTTTTTGTATGTGTGTGAGTGGTGCTTGAATGGTTAATATGCAAGTAATTTATGTATTGTAGGTGGCCTGCCGTAAAGACAAGCCAGTGTTAGTGACTGTATACGTAGAGAGACCGAGGAATAAAAAGAAATTAGCATCAGCCTCAAATGGACATGTCCGCCATCATCATTATTCTCACCACAGGATTAAACACATGGTAGTACAATCCAAGCACGGTCGTCCTGAAAATAGGAGAGCTGAGCTTCTTCAGTATTCGCAACGCCTGCGTGAGTCTGCAAGAACAGCACCATCAGCACTCTTATTTTCTAATAAGCTTATTTCTCCCAGCAGACGTCAACCTGCAAAACAAGTACAATTTATGTTATATATTTAAGCTCTGCATTATGTGATTGAGTTTTTTCCTTCATGGTGTGTATAATATGGTTGTTGTCGCTGATCTCTTGCTTTGATAGAGTGTCGCTGTTTCCCCAAGAAAACCAAAAGATTCAGGAAGACCAGCTTGCTTTGGCAATCGGAAAATCTTAATTCCAAACTTTCTTAGATCATTGACAAATCACCAATCAAAGGAGAGAAAGAAGAAAAAGAAGAGTGGTATATTCTCAAGTAAAACTAACTCTATAAAGAAAAGATTAGTGGTAAGAGATACAAATCATTCCATTTCTCTTGGTTGTTAAGGCATGCATTGTTTTGATTCTGATCCAAGTTAACCACAGGTGGGAAAGCAGAGAGGTTTCATGGCAACATGGTTCTCAACTACATGCAAATGCACTTAAAGTTTGACAAATTGGATTTAAGATTCCCCCCATTAGGCGAATTTGGAGGTGGCAGATTCAAATCACATAGAGATGAATGAGACAATAAGATAAATAGATAGATAGACATATTCATATCCCATAAAGATGATCATACCTGCATTATTTTCTTGATTGTCAAAAATTCAAAAAATTTAAGCTGTTAGGTGAGATTCAAACTCATGACCACTTAGTCATTGAAATTATGATGTTAAAGAACCATTTCACCTAAAAGCTTAAACTGTTAGATAAAACTCACAAATAGATTATAATCTTTTAACACAAACAATATCATATTTCTATGTTATCTAATGGCTTTTTAAAACATAAAAAAAAAAAAAATGATAAATTTCAGATTATTTTGGACACTTGATAAATTATGAATTTGTCCCATGATATTCAAAAAAGAAAAATCACTAGCAACTGTATGCCTGATTCGTTCCTACTACAATCTCACCCAATTGCACATACAAGGGAGAAGTGGAGGGCAAAATAAGAGTCTGAATTTACTTGTTCGAGTAACTTGACGGCATAGATTAGCAACTTTTACCCGCTGCAATCAAATCCGAGCCCCAATTCACAACATCATCATCTTAGCCAGCTCTGTCGCATTTTTTCAGTTAGTCAACAGTGGCATTTCAGACTATACTTTGGCCTAAACCCAACATGTTGGTACAATAATTTACTAGGAAAAGAAAAAAACAAGTTTCCTTCTCCAAAGATAACAGCCCTAAGTCATTTATTTACCATGAGAAGCAGATCAGAAATATAAATAAGAGTTGGGCAGGGGAATCCTCAACTGGCCATTGTTTGCTATCAGAAAAAATAAATAATGAAGAGAAAAGAAACAGCATAGGTACAGTTTAATATCACACAACTCAACTAGCTGAACTAGTATAATCCTCATCAGTTAGATATAAGGTAGGTAAATAATGGGAAGATCAACTAATTTTTATTTTTCAACTTACGATTGTTTGAACAAGGCTGGGGAAGAGTGAGACTATGAAATGACACAAACAATCCCATCTAATATTATGGTAAAATGGTTTACCCATCAATCTTCTCATTATACAACTACCAATTTAGTGTCTTTCTGTTCAGCTAGCTGTCTTTTTAGATGAGAAAATCACTGTTTAGATAATGTGCTAATGTGATCTTTGCTGTCGAGTATATTCCCACAGAGCAATGGCACCGCTGACATGAACATTGAGAGATCTAACAACTCCCAATTGAGGAATCTCAACGCAAGCATCCAAAATATGGATTATATCTACAGGTATACCTTCCTTTTCGCGGCCGAGTACCAGGACCTGGCAAATGAACAAATATGTGCCTCCTTTTAAAAGTTGGAAATGTGTTATGGGCACGAGTAGTAACAGAAACTGCAATTTTGGCAAAAGTAAAATAAAATAACACAATGCAAATCCAGTAACAGTAACAATCAGGCTGAAAAGAAAATATAAGCCCCTTCAAATGTTGTATTTTCCTTTCTAAGGTATGGAAAAAGTTGACTTTTTAATTGCCCCTGAACTTGGAATCCAACACTAAATTATATAATATAGGTCAAATTACATTTGACCTATATGTGGCTTAGCTGAAATTCATTTTGAGAATCATATCATAATAAAAATTGATTAACATAGCCCACATAATGTTATCTTCTGCATTGGGTAAGCCTTAATTTCATCTACATCTTATTTTCTTTAGGGGAATAAAAAAGAGAGAGGGTATCTACTCAAGTACACATGTAATATGCAGTAATTCCTGCCTAAAAATGCTGATGAGCAATCCACTTGACTATGACCTGGTGATTCAATTAGTGACTAAACAAAAGGCTATAAACTTTTTCTTGTCTCGACAAACTGAACCTAAGTTTTATGGAGTTTTAAAAGAATTAACCCAATGGTGGAGTTTTTGGTAAAATTATAGTCAGACTTGATGCATGAGACTTTCACATGTAAAATCCATCAACCGCAATGGAGAAAAACATACACAGCCTAGGTTCATTGGTGTTGCAATAAAGTAAGACAAACTGCAATAAGTTAGTGTTATAAGTCACTCAATAAAAGATCAAACAAACTGGCAGGCTAGAGTTCTAGATATAACTTACTGTCTTTTTTGGAAAGGTATACTCATCAAGGGGTATACTATTAGCAGTTTGTTCCAATCCCAATATCGAGAAGCCTTCTCTTCTCTTTTTCTCCAAGTATACCTTTACACTATTTACCGGAACTTCTATTACAGGAACCCACTTCTCTGCTGTCACACTGTAACATCAATGTATATAGTTGGCAAAATAAATTTGAGCTGATATATCAATGAAACAACTTCCTACAATATGTTCTAAACAAAATAATTGTAAAAATCACCTCCTAATGCCAGCCATGAAAAAGTTTGCAAAATCCTAGACACTTAGACAGGTTATTATAACTATCACTTCTTCTTTTTTGTCTATTGTGCATGCTTCCTTCCATCTTTTTATGGAGAATTATACAACTTGATGTTATTCCTTTTTCTTTTCTCCTCCAGTGCTCTACTCTTGCATCTCAAGTATATGTTAGAGTAGTTATCATGGCACCCCTTACTCTAATAAAGCAGGCACACCTCTCATATTTTTTTTTTTTTTGCTATCTTCAGTTCCGTTTTACAGTTTCCTTGACGTTTCCAAGGTTAAAAAAGGAGTGGAATTTGGTGTAAAATGGTGAGGCCTGTTGATATCTGATAGGACAACAAGTTGTCCAACAGACTGCAGAGATTCACCTAAAAATAGAATGCAATAGCTACTAAGGTTTAGCTTAGTTCTGGAACATAGAGTTACAAAAGAAACACTCGGTACAACTATCATCAAAACCTGATCAGTTGGAACTGTTTGTCACTTAATACGCTCTTGTCTGCAACAGTTAGTCCTGATGCTCTAAACACCTGATACAAACAACGGATGTTGTTAAGAAAATGAGGCATCTTCCCTTAGGCCTACTTCTTTTTCGTTTTTGTGTTGAGCAGGGGACAGAAAAATCAACTAAGTATAAAATAAAAAGGAGAAAAGAGGACCGCTAATCCAAGAAGGAAATTGCTAGGACGTTAGATACCTCGCATGTACGTGCTAACCCAGCAAGGTTGGGTATGCGATCAAGCAGTGAGGCCACAAGGATGAAATGTTGTTGACTTGCCCTTGCTCTTTCCATGGATATTCTTCTTGACTGAAACATTTGATCCAGAAGTCGATCCTCCTCGTCCATTTCTGTGACTTGTTACAAATTAGATCACAGTAATTCAAAGACAACGCCCACACAAAGGTTGAAGGTTGAATTTTGACATACTACATACACGCTCAACATAATCAGAAAAAGTAAGAGCTCTTCAAAAAGAGCTTTGGTAGTTGCATATCATAATATTCAAGGCATTGATGCCATTGCAGTCTACTACAGTAGGCATGCAATGACAATATCAACTTGATAGGTTAGGCAGAAAAAGACCACCTCAGGTTGGTTTCCTAATGTTTTCCTCATAGATTAGGCAGAATAAGACTACTTTTAACTCAGTGATTTGTGCGCAGCTGACTTAATTCCATAATTAAATTCTCCTTGACATAGACCACCTCCTCCCTAAACCATTATTAAGCTCAACTTTCGCTTTAGGGGCAGAGGAGATATCAAAGAACCAAAAATGGGTTTGTTTCTTGATGCCCAAAAAACCTTTCGTTTAGGGGCAAACTGCACTAGGAATGATATTCTTTGGGCCAGTCAGACACATAAACACAGGATGGCAAATTAATCCATCAGATCGGGGTGGACTGGATATCCAGGTCAGTTATTTTTTTTTATTTTTTAAAGTGTCTGGTCGTATTTAGTTCCGATCAAATTATGATCTACTAAAGTTCGGATTAGATTGGGTAAGACCCCTATTTTCCAACTCACATATAGGTAGTCATTTTTCTGACAATCGGTTAATAAGTAACAGAAATGCCTATGCTACGTTTGAAATAGTTTTCCCGATACTTCAATATCAAATTATTATTGAATTTATAAAAGTTCTTCACGAAGTGTATACATACCCAGAAGTTTTTTGTAGGTTTCGTTGTTGCCAAGAAAGGAACTTGCATCAGTCTCTTGCTTCTCGTGTTTGGAGAGAGTAACCTTTTTCTGGAAATCAAATGTGGCATCTTTGAGCAACTGGGTTCCTTCACTGCCATTAGGCAATTTTTCTATGCAGTTAGGTTCTCCATTACTTCTTAAACTCTCATTCCTGATGGTTACCACATCCTTTGCCATTGAACATCGCAGGTCTTCCCGGACATCCTGCAATACTGAGAAGATGAGATAACAACCAAGCACGTTGAAGCAATACATAGGAAAAGTACTTACATTCAGAAATGACAGAACCTGCTCCATGAGGGATGTCGGAACACATTCAAACTCAAGTTCCTTCAATACATAACAGAAAAAAAGACAATCATTAAGTCCTTATTATCAGAAATTTAAGTATTAGGGAAAAAGACATTTGCTTGTATCTCTATTTGGAATTTAAACCATCTACCGCATATATCTATTTCTTTTGGGGGATTATGTTAGATTAAGATATTAACTGTTCTATAAAAGATTGATTCATAGTCCTAGTAGAATTAAGGAAAATGCATTTTGTTGCTTATAATTTTGTTCGAAGAAAAGTACTGTATCATCCACTTTTTAAGATAACATCTATTAGATGACCCAAAAGCAACCAAATATACCCAGCAATAGTGCTTCCTCTGAGATTCATACAAATTTACAAGAAAATAAATGCAAGTAATTCTAAGTTCAAGTGCTACTACTGCAACAAGGAGTGGATCTATATTAACTAAAGCAAAATCGCCAGAGCAACTATTCTCATTGTTTTGACTAAGTATAATAATATATTGTCTACTCCTGTAATTCATGCTCCTATTCCTATAAGGATAGAATTGGAAATAATACATAAACTTCAAGCGGGTGCCTGACCTCAACTCGATTGATGAAAATTCCTGCTGGAGCGACAGAGCTTTTGGGGTTATACGCATCAAGATATCCTTCCATCGAATGTCGTAAGCTGAAACAGAAACAAGATAATCGAATACAACCAGGAACTTTGAAATCATGAATTTTTGAGATATAACAATTAAGAATATCAGTATTTAGAAGATTAGTATAATTGGTTCATTTCCCACTCGCATATTCATCTGATAGTGCCCATTATTTTACCACAATAATTAGCATATAGTGACAATAGATGCATGCATGATATCATTCATGGACACCAAATACATAGACAATGAATTTCTTTCTAGGAAAAACAGAAATTAATATAACTAGCACATTCTCATCAGTAAGAACTTCATCTGCTCATGTACTTAGTATCCAGTATGGACACTTTAATAAGTATTTGTTCTCCTTTTTCTTTTACAACATGTATATACACAGACATAACAAGGCATGCATGCAGAGTCACAAACACAGACACACTTCATTTCCAAACACATCCAATTCCCTTAATCTACACATAATGTAAAGATCCCATGTCATCTAAAAAAGTCGAGTTCTCATTAAGTATTACATTGAAAATTCATTAGTTCTTGATGAATGATCTTCAATCAGATTAAACATCACAGCTGAAAGTAACTAATACAAGCCAGAAAAAAAATAAAAATTGAACATATATTAGTTTTGTCTTCTGAGTCCTGGTTTTCCTGTTGCCCTCTGGGGAAATCACTAGGTAATCCAATGTGTACATACAGCAGGTAAATGGTAATTGAATTTTAACACATTAACTGTTAGTGTTTGTCAATGTGTTTCTCATTGTTAGCATTGTGTACTTAACAATTTCCCCTGTTTGTGACAGCATTGTGTACACATGTTTTTTCAAACAAATGTAAACCAAAAATATTTGCCGTCCGCCTGTCCATGTATACTTCTTCTGTACATGTATCAAGCAAGAAGATTTAAGTAGAAGGAAGCTTCTGACAAGAACTACTCATGAGAATCTGACACACTTGATGATCATATTACCCGGACACTATCAAGCACAGATACGAATAAAATATGTATTGAATACCGATATGATACCGGATACAAGACGTATTGAACATGGAGATATGGCAATTTTTAGAAATCTAGGATACGATATGTCTAAAATACATTGAATTAAATATTTTAAAACATTTATTAATTATAAAAGAATATTTATTATTTATTTTAAAAAAATTATACATAATTTAGGACTAATAGTAAAGATAAATCAAAATATGACTAATAAAAAAATTATACATAATTAATTGCAATTGTTTATTTAGAAAGAAAAAAAAACTGAAATAACATTTTGGATCAAAATCAAATTAAAAAGAAACAAACTGCCTATCTTTCCTGCTGCTACTCAAAGTCATGACACAAAGAATGATTGCTCCAGATTCATTATCAACGGTGAGATTGAGGGAGAGGGGTGAGATTAAAGGTTCCAGAGACCCAGACAGCCACCGAATCATGGATCCAGACAGCTGTGCGCGACTGAGGGAGGAGCAGAGGGAGAGTTGGAGTGAGAGGGAGAGAGAGAGAGAATATACTACCAGCCTTGTAAATTGAAGATGCATGCAACAACTCCCAAGAGCAAAACAGAGAGAATGAGAAAGTTTCAGGAATCAAGAGTTAGGGTTCTGCAAATTTTTCATCTGAAAAAAGGCAACTTAGGGGTTAAGCTGAATTGAAACCGTAACTAGCTGTATCAGCTAATAAAATTTTAAAAATAAAAAATTGGATATTATAAGATACATATCTGAGGCGTATCCGATATTGGTACGCCTCATATAGTGGCATATCCATGATTCCTAGCCCATACACAACATTACATTTTTACAGACGCGTTGCTTAACCAGTTCATACTTTTGTTTGCTACTTTTAAGTTTCCACTCAAGAATCTTCTATAGACTTATTTGACAGAATAGCAAATATAGAATTGACATAATAACCATACCGTGTGCAATCACAGTTGTTTGCAAGGTATGATTTCAGATCCTCAAAGCACCTTTTCTCCAAAGACAGAGTCTCAGGGGCTCCAGGATTTAACAGTGGAAACAATTTATGCAGAATTTGGTGTACTAATAACTGCAGAAGAATCATAACATACGATAAAAGGACAAATATATAGAGAAACAGATATAGACAGATTTCATAAAGGATTGAAACTCATGTATAGAACCACGTAAACCGACCTGGGTAAAACCACGTAAGCTGTGATGATGTGAGGTCAATAATGGAATTAGAGGAGGAAATAATTCCTCCAAATGCATGTGTTGAACAACTTCTGATGAGTGTAGAATAACATTAGCTGATATAAATACGTAAGATGAGAGTGCCTGCAGTTGCAGCCTAACAATTAGATGATATATATCACGAACAAAATTGAAACTTACAGTATGCATTTTGCACAGTGCTTCATATCATGGAAATAACAAAGGACCAATGGTAGAGACATTTTAATGCCATAAGACAAAATTAATACTCAACTCAACTAAGCCTTAATCCCAAACTAGTCGGAGTCATAAAAAAAGTATACCTGAGGTCTCATGTTATAATCTCGTAATATAGGCACTAATTGCTCCCTAACCTGTGATTCAAGCAATAATGTGAGCAGCAGTAAGAGGCTTATCAATGCATAATATCAAGCATATAACCATCACTAGAATACTGATAATTTGGTAAAGATTGAGATACCAAGCTCTGAACTAGCTTAAAGACAAAAAAACCATAATATAAAGTTATTAAAAAACATTAAAATTTTGACAGGCTTCAGTGGGGAAAAAGATGCACTTTCATAATCTAGTTTCTCTCTGAAACTATGCATATGTCATAAACAAAGGAAAAGAAAATAAATTAAGAACAAGTTTGGGCAACGAACAATACTCCCATGGTTATTTATCTAACCTGTAAATGTAACTAAAATGGTTTTTCTCATCTGATTATACATCATATTAACCCAAATTACACAAGCTGCAAACAAGGAATAAATTCCATTTTCATCACATTAAGTCTAACAAACAACATCCCGTATCAAATAAAACCAAGTATAACTTTTAAATTAGAAACCAAATTCAGAGATGATTGAAGAACATCACTTTGATATAGTACCAAGTGCATCAGAGGAAAATCCACTTCTCAGCAATATTTGATAAATAAAATCCATTTCACTTCATAATAAACATGAAAATGAGCTGATCGTAGTATGGAAATTTGAAAATTTATCAAAAAGCATTCACCATTTGGATAACCAACTTTTCATAGTATTAATAAACAAGCCTTACTAGTGATGGAAACTTCAAGTAAATATTAATGGCGAATGTCTCCAAATATTGACGCACAGCAGGCAAGTTGTTTCTCTGCAAAAAGTAGAAGCAAAATAAAAATAAACAATCACAATGAAGACTACTGAGTGATTGAAAGAAAATATGATGCATGTCATTACAGACATAGTAAAAATGAACAATAATTGCAGTATTGCAGTACATTCACATCAATTGTAACGGTACAACTAAAACATTTACTTACATAAAGACCTATGTGCATGTTTTCCACAACTTTCCCAACAATATCTTGGTCAACAAATCTTGACAAGACACACATCATTTGCCAAGCACGAATTTTGCGTCTATGGATCTGTGAAACAAAGATTTAGAAATTAAAAAACACAAACCTATATCACAACAATATAAACCAGTTTATAATAGCTGAGTAATTTTTCAAATCCTTGTGCTAAGGACTAAACTGAAAGGATACTCACTGCACTGTATTTTTTGTATAACTCCTTCGAAAGATCCTTATCGTTTACCTATATCAACAGATCACATAATCAACACTGTTCTAGCAAAGTTATAACAAGAACTATGTGATAAAGAAGATCTCTTTGCACAAGCAAATTGATGTGGAAAGAACAAAAAATAGCAATATGCCAATAACAATTTCAACTAGAAGCAACACCAACAAAGATGCACATCCCAACACATACTATTACACTGTTCCTATCACAAATTTAGAGTCATTATTATTAGTTTTGTCCATTTCAGATCGAGTATGCGTAACTTCTGAGTTTACAATAATTTTCCACACAACTCATTTGATTTTCTTAAGTTTTAGTAGGATCCAACGTTCCTCTTGATAGAAAAAGAGATTTTAATGAGGGGAACAAGAGTTGAATCTCAAATTAAAAGAACCAATTGACGCAAAGGTAAGATAGGCACAAAGAAAATAAACCAAAATAAGCTCAATTACCAAGAACTAGTTTTTTTCTTGTACAACCAAGAACTAGTGTTTTAAGCTCAATTACCAATGACAAAATGATGTGTTTTTAATTTTTGTATAAACTATAAGGTAAAAGTGAGAAGTTCAGATTCCAAGTTAAACAAAATGCAAGCTTCTATTCAACTGAGTGTAAATTGATAAGAGACTTAGTATTTGTTTTATATAATCCAAAACCTTTTAAATTTATTAACTCATTAATATGACGCTGTGTAACTCAATAAACAGTAATCAAAGGCCTAGACCTAATGTGAAATGGAGAATAATCTTAAAAACTATTCACAGTTTCAAACAAGGGTTAAATTTTTTACCCAAATATTTTGAGCAAAACAAATTTCAGCACTGCTCACATGGTAAATCCCCTCAGGATATAAATAGCAACAAGATGAATTTTCATTTACAATATATGGTGCATATGCCTTGATAAAATTCTACAAGCTAGTGACATAGTATAAAAATTTATTTCTTATCATGCCAACTAAAGAAAATTACTACCACAGAGTCAAGCAGCTCTAGCAGAAATAATTTGCCAGATTCTACAACAGCACAGCAGTCCTCGTTTTGGTTTACTGATCCCAGCATATCAATCAAGTTCGCCAATTTATAGAACATAACGGCAACAGATACACGTGCATACAATTCGGTATTGATAAATGCCTGTTAAGAGATAATAAGAACCTTAACTTTCAAAATGAACAAAAATAGGATTTTTATGTACTTGCAACATAACAAAGGCCATAACCACAATAAACATTATCAAATTTAAATGTGAGGATAGAAAAATATAACAAAACAAAAAATAACAGTCAGTATGAAGTTAGACAGCTTACTTCAGTCAGCTCAGAATCAGGGCTTCTTGCCAATAGAGACACTTCACTCCTTGCCTCATGGTTGTCAGCCAGTTCAGCTTCAAAATCCTCATCAAATGCAACTGGAGAAAACAGCTCAGATTACAAGAACACAATAAAGCAAGAAAAAGAAAGTAAATTGGATATAGAGCAGATAAGCATGTTCCAAACCTGAACCATAGAGTGAAAGCAGTTTCAGCTCCTTAATGTAGTACTTTATAGTCTTTGGATTTGAGAGCCACAACCCCGTTAAGTGTAATGCTGCAAGCCGAATTGTACGAGGACTCTTTGTGCCTTCCTCCATAACTTTTTCAACAAACTGGACCAAAGATATCAAACTTTAAGCTATCTGTAATAAACAGACACAAAAAGCAAGAGTGAGAAAGAGAAAAGAGATCATTAACCCATTTCAGAGGCCCCGGTCCATTGTCTGTTTCATGCATACTCTCATCATTAAATACAGAAGCATGCAAAACAGATGACAAAAGGGCAGCAATAGGTGCAACCCTCCGCTTGTTGCAGTTGACATGCAATATCCAAGAGGTACGGACCAATTGCCACATCATCTAATTAAGAGTGAGAGTCAGTATAATATGGGAAGGTCCTTGTCTATAATTTCAATAAACATATGTACCAAAGACTCAGATAGTAAAGCACATAAATGGACACTTGACTTCAAACATCTATTACTTTTCTAACATAATTCTAAATCTAAAGTTTGAGAGCATAGAGAAATTAGTAGTGTCCTTAAACTGACAATTTCACATAAAAATACATGTGCTGTGCATCCCCACAATTTAGCAAAACCAGCATTCATCCACTAAATTTAGAGAAAATATCTAACACTCGGCAGCCAGGAGTCCATTAAATTTATGATAACCCTTTGGATGCAGGTCTTTGACAAAATTGATCCAACCTATCACATTACTTCATACCTCTAAAGATTATGTATATATGTATATGACATAATATTTATGAAACAAATATTTAAGCTTTGATTCGCTTAGGGTCTTTTGGGAGTTTTGGGGAACGGAAAGGAACAATACAGTTAACATACTTTTCCAATTATGCCCTTAATTCGGGTATTAGTAGGTATTTAGTACCAAGGACATGAGTATATTTGTCATTACAAGTAAAAATTATAATATACCTTCTTCTCTACCTCCAAATCCTCTCAATTAGGGGAGATTAAAAAATGGGCACTGGAAGGATTTAAAGAGCTACATGTACCCCTCCATTTCCTTTTTCTCTTTTAAAAACAAACTCCTAAACCAGGAAAAGGTATTGATTGTATCATTTTCCTTTCATTTCCTCTCTCCAATCCCCTCTGCCCAATTAGGCCCTTAAATTTTAGCAGTTTTCAAAATTTTAACCACTAAATTAGCGCTTGCAGAATTTTGAACATTCAGGTCTGAACACTGATTCCTAACATAACCAGATAGAAGAAGGTTGTTCATGTTTTCAAGGACTCTTTGAACACCTCCACACCATTTTAGTGCATGAAAAAGTTAAGTTGCTTATAATCAGAAATACAACCAGGTTTACAACACATACCCATAGCATGCACACAACAATTCCATCACACTTTAAGCAAAATAATAATAATAATAATCATGCAGAAAGGCGCAATACGCGAACCTGTGCATCTACTCCACTACAACAGGAAATGATCGAATTTGACTTTCCTTTAGCAGATAGCCCTACAGCCATTCTGATTGACCTCAGCATTGGTAAAACAGAACTTTCCCCAGCATTTTCAAGGCTGCAATAACATTTTTGAGAAAACTGATTTCAAGCTACAATATTTAAATACATAATAAGGATCTGAAGAAAAAAAAAGTGTGGTTTAGCAACTATTTGATACTTAAAATATTGAATTTGTCTGCATAGGCAACCAATATTAGCTAATAATGATTCTATATATCACAAAAACCTCCCAGACATGCAACACCAAAAGTGAAAGCCAGGGGAGATGTCAACAAAAATTAACTAAAAATCTGAAAATATATATCAAATCTCATCTGGATCTTTACCTCTCAACAAGGTCAGCGAATATCCATCTGAGAGTGTCACCTGAGAATAAATAATAACTTCCCTCCAAACAAAGCCCATTCTTAAGGGTATGGTAAGGAATTGACAACAAAGACTCCAGGCACGACCACTAAAGAAGTTGCAACAAATTAGTTACACAAAATTTTAAATAATTACTCAGAATCAACAAGTAATACAAAAGTAAATATGATGCATTAGAATGACAAAAAAATACAAGATTGGAAAATGGATGAAATTGATAGCTGTAGTGATTGATCAGAATAATCAAAACAATCAATGTAGCATTTGATCCAACAGAAGAAGTTCACAACCAAGTCAAAGAAGTTTCAACTTCCACATGTTATGTTAGACAATGCTTGATTTTCATTAGGATAAAACATTTGGGGAGAGAAAATAGAGTTTGAAAGAGAGAGAGTAGCACCTTCCAATTCAATAAAACAGCCCGCCGAGATCTTGCCAAAACCCCTGCTGCAAGGAGATTATTGATGTGTTGAATAAATGATACAAACAAAGAATCTAACAGAGGCTTGTCTTCCACGCCTGGTGACAACAATTTGTTGTTTTCCCTGATAAAATCCAAAGAATAAGGAGAAAATGTGGATACTAGTGTTCTGAGAACAGGAGCTAGTGCTTCATACGCAGCAAGACAAATTTCTGCTCCAGTCTGCATTGAAACATACATATCAATAACAATATCTTATTATACTTCCATTGTGACAGAAATCTGAAAAAAAAAAAATATATATATATATATTAATATCAAAATGCTTATGTAAGTTTCCAGATACCTCTGAATTACAAGGTGGAGATGTAATTATCCTCCAGAAGAATTGCCACATAAAAATGATAGCGGAATTGAGTAAAGCATTGTTGTTTAACCGTGCACAGAAGAAGGAGATAGATGCAACAGCCTTCACTGACATAATCTATATTCATATACAAAACGAAAAATAAGAGAAGTTAAAAATAAGGTTCAGTCAAATAAGAGAAACACATTGTAATAACAAGGAACCAAAATATTAGTTCTACAGCTACCACAGAAGAATCCATAAATATTGCTATTCTAATTGCAACAACCCCAACTTATCTTTCTGCACAAACTTATGTGCAGTTTTGTCCCCCAAACCTTGGGGACAGAGTTATTAAACATATTACTTCTGCAGCAAAAATAAATCAATAAACTCAGGAAATAATTGTACCGCTTGCAACACAGTTGTGGTGGTAGAAATGGATAACCGTCGTTGACTAGGGCCCCCAAGTTTTCCTCTCACGGAAGTGGGTAGAGTTGTGTCCTCCACAGCAAGGCCAGACCAGAATATTGAACAAGACATTTTTGCTAATGAAACCAGACCCTCCTGCATACCAGATACAAATTTTGGGGTTTGAGAAGAATCAGGATTCAGTAACAAACTAAATAAGAAGCACACTGTAGAAAAAATTGTATAAGCTTCATGTGATTGCTTAACTATACCAATATGAAAAGAAACTTGTTTGCAAAATTTTCATAGGCAGCTTCTGCATGGTCAAACAAGCCAAAATCTGAATCTTCAACAACTTTAGTACTCCGCTCAGTAGCTCTTTCCCATAATATTTGAAGCTCCATAACCAAGCTCAAGGTAAGGATCATGAACTTCCCTGGCACAAATTCTGAATCATTGTTCTGTTTGGAGATACTAACACTGGCATTTTCGATGAACTGTCAAAGCAAGTATAGACCCAACATCAGGGAAAGAAAATTAGTAGTTAGAGGAATTGAAGAGGAAAAGATGGTGAAAACAAACCATCAAAATTGGTGACAAATGGCGTTCCTCCCTGATTGCCAGGAAAAGGAGTCTTGTCCATCTATTTGCTTCAGATTCCCATGCAATTAAGTCTTCATCATCATAAGTACAAGAAGCATCTGCCAAACGATGACGAGCCATAAACCTTTGTGGAAAGTCATGAAGGCTCTTCCAGAGCTTCATCTTATCAGAGCAGCAATTGGCACTACAAAGCTTGCTACCACAACCCAAAAGCCACTTTTGTAGTTTTACCCTCAATGAACCTGGAAAAGAGTGATCATAAATTCACAACTGAAGACTTGATTGAATATTTAGATGTGAAACATGTTATGAGTTTTGGGCTTGATCTGGATCCTCCCTTCCTCCCTCCTACCTCACCAAGTAGGAGAGGACATCCTCATCTCCCTCTTCTCTTATTGCGAAGATCTCAGTCTCTCTATCCCCTCCAAAAAGAGAAGAGGGAAATGAGGGTCCCTCAACTTTGCACAAACAGAGTTGGTAGAAAATCAAGCAGGGAAGTAAGGATAGCTGCAGTAAACAGTAGTTGTCTCACTTACCAAAGCAATCTGTAGATTCCTGTGGCAATGTCGAAATGAAGAGCAAAAGAATCTCAAGAGGAAAATCAAATGTACACACCACAGAAGCTGCAGCATCCAGGACTTTATCACAAACTGGTATATACAAACAAGGTTTCATTTCAGTTATGCTTTGGCTTAAGATTATGGTACTTTAGAAAATCATGTAAAGTCAAATTAACATAATCTAACCAGATTAAACTAGAGACCTCGCAGACGATAATTGGGGTTGAAATGTTGCTTGCTGCACTCAATAACATAACGCAAAACATCCAACAATTCTGTTGTATCATTCTGACTTGACATTCCAGAAGCAAATCCCACTTGATCGTTGCCAAGAAAAGTGTCATGCAACTTTGTTTCTGTGTGATTGTGTGTTTTTCCTCCAGCAGCAGCTGAAGCAATACATTCAGCAAGCCCCATCAGTCCAGCTCTACCATAAGAATGCCGTTTAGCAGTAGATGCCAAATCACTCAAAAAAACAACCCGGCTCCTGTAACCGTCTTGGAACATTAAAAACCAAAGGCTAGTGTTTTGCATATTATATGCATAAAAACAAGCAAAAGATAAGATTAAACATCAAATGCAACATTTAAAATCATTACCGCTAAGCTCTATGAAGAAAAACATGCCATCTATTATACTCTACAGTATATCCCAAAAAAAGGTTTCAGAAGCACAAGCAAATCCAACAAAAATTTAATGCCACGCTAATGTAAATATAGAACTACTGAATTGTTCCAAAAGTAACTTGGAGAACCAAACAGATTGAATCAGTTTTTAACAATAAAAAATAAATCCTAAAAAACAAGGTAAAGAAAGAACCAGGCTCAACGAGGTGTGTAAGCCAGACTAACAAGATTTAGTTTTTTGATTTGCATCAGGATACACCATTAAAGAGCATGTATCAACATCAGCCGTCCACATAAATTCTAAGTCTCCTCAATAAAGTATTAAATATATAGAAAACCTGGCAAGCACCAGCCTAAACTATGTCCGGCTACTACTGAGCTCAGAATTCTAAACATACCTCGGATCCAAGAAACTTGTGTATTGCTCTAGAAAACATGCTGCACCTTCAATTGTCCTTGACAAATAATGTCCTTTCGCACCTGAAAAATATATGTATATGTACATCAAATTAAGAGAAACATGACATTCTATATCACTTAGTGAAAAGTTAAGAAGAAGCCCTATGTTATCCATAAAAAGTAGTAAGAAAGAGGAGACCTTTCGGCCAGTGTATGAATGGTCCAAAAACATAATAGGATCAAATATGACTGAATATTTGGTTTTAGTTTGAAGGAGATGAAGAAAATAAGAACAAACCGAACTCTTTGTGATGTATTGGGTCATTCAACCCTTGCATAAATGGACCAAGAACAAATGTTTCTGGCACTGATTTTATGCAATTCTCATAATTCTTCCAATTGATGTCCAAAAATGACTGCATGATTAGGCACCTCACTGCATTATAATGATGGAAGAAAAAGGAATAAGAACAGTGCAGACCAGAATAATGACTATGCATGGACCAGTTAATTTAGTATTTACAAGCCAGTCAACCAACCTTGAGGATTATCATGACAAAATCCTCGTTCCCACAAAATAGATAACCAATTAAAGATTTCGCTTGATGCTTCAAACTGATTTTGATGAGCTCCATTGGTGGGTCGTCCATAATTAACGCGTGAGACAGAAAACTGAAGCAACAAAGATACCTGAACAAAACCATTCATGCTCTAGAATGTGAAATTCCTTAAATTAGGAAACAAGAATATTCATGAAGCACAATGTGAAGTGAAGTCCCTAAGGACATACACATACTCATATGCTCAACTAAATCTTCAATCCCATACTTATGCTACTGATGAAAATTATAATGCATCCTGATATCCTTTACAATTATGGTGTACTATATTCTAGCCATGCCCTAAGTAAGAGGATGCTTGCTGCGCAGAGAAGGGAGCTTTCATGTCCATTACAAAGTTAATAGTATAAATTAAAGGAAGTAATAACAACAAAATTCTCAACTAGGAGCCTAGGACTAATACAGTATATCTTAATAACATTATGGCAATGCTTCGTAGCTTACGTATCCTGAAGTGAAAAGGGCAAGAACTAAGTAATTTTAGTTTGATGAATGGTCGTAAAGAACAAGAAGGTAAAGAAACGCTTTCACCTCCCTTAGTAAAACGAGACATGGGAGGAAGGATAAGTTTGACAAGGGTAAATTAGTCATTTTCACCCAAAAAAAAAAGAGTCATCAAACAACAATTTGTGTTTAAAATTTCAATTTCAGCTCATTTGTATGGAAACAGGTACCAATAAAACCCTATAGCTTCAATTAAAAAAAAAAAAAAAAGCTTATTTGTTTGGCAAAGTGTAAATCACAGCTAAATAGATAACTCATCCGAGATAAAATAATAACATGAAAATACAAAATAAACATAACAAAATGAGATAACATACCTGGTGTTTCCAAGCGGCTTCAACCAAATGAGTTCCATACTCTTCAAGCATCTCATATAGAAGTACAAATGCCTCCCAATACTGCTGGCTGTTTAATGAGGCAGTACTCGAACTTGAAAGTTTCCCTACACCCAGTGACTTTGCTTCCTTTTCAGCCCACATTTCCCTCTTTGTCATACCATGAGGTACTGATGGCTTTCCACTCATATTCATTTCCGAAATACTAATGGCAGAATGGTTTCCTCCATGAATTTGCAATGCCAACTTTAGCATTTGTAAACACTGTTTCCTCACTAAGCTCTCCTTGTCAACCTGAAAGGGTCAGTTTGTTATGAGATCAACCATGTATCAGCAAATCTAAGCAGTCCCATACAAGTTGGTAAACAGATAAAGACTAAATACCAGGCCTCTCTTAATTTCATCCCAGAATTCTTTTTCTTCTGTTATGGTATATTCTTCAATTTTTCCAATAATGACAGTGTCTTTGCATTCTTTGTGACAAGAGACTAATGTAAAATACAAAGATAGAACATTATAAGCATCTCTTCTCTCTAAAGGACCAAGAGAAAACAGTGTTCTGCAGCATTTCCACATTCTGATAAAATAGAAGTCCCTGAAAATCCAGTCACATGCATTTAATAATTTAGAAAAGAATGCATGAAAAATGCAGTAAACAACAATGAGTAGTGGATTCTACCTGGTAAGTGTATGTGTCTTTCCATGAAAGGAGACTGCAAATGAGCGACTAGAAGAAAATGATTTGAATATTATAGGAAGAAGAAAGGCAATAGCAGTGGACCTGTGTTCCAAACTATGCAAAAGCATCCGTTCAGACATATTACAGAGGTCCCAGACTAAATTACCTAAGAACTTATCTGCATAACAAATAACATTTTCACCCACTGATTCCGAGGTTGGAGCTCTTTGCTGGCACTGAAGGGAACCTTCCAGGATTGAAGTTAAAATATGGCATGATATAGACAAGGGATAACACCCAGAAGGAGAAATCAAAAGTTCTTTGTCCATTTGTGAATCATATGAACCCTGGGGAAATGAGCAGCTATTCCATTTAATGATGTCTGATTCTTCATTATGTGGCATGCCCATAGAATGACCAATGGATCTTAGAAAAAATGGAATTAATGTTGCTTCAACGAATTCCCAGGAATTGGTCTCAATCAGAACATTAATGAATGCTTCTGTAATCTAGTATCACAATCATGCAAATCCAACAACACAAGTCAATGGATCACTAATGAGACACCTATAGAAGATAACAACTAGGCTTCTAACAATATACCTGATTAACCATGGCAGGCTCACATTCATATAGCTTCATAACAAGAGGAAGGAAACTTCTCCACATAAATGATGGTAAGGCACCATAATTGTCCCTGCATACGAATTCTATTCCACTCTCTCACAATCAGTATGTTTAGCACCTGTACCTTACTTATAGACAGAAAAAGTGGAAAAAAAAAAAAAAAACTGAATTGTATACATCTTGAAAATCTGTATATGAAGCACCTACATACATAGGTACATCCACAGGTACATCCACAAATGCATGTGTGAGTATATATATCAAATATATATTAGATATGTAATTCCTAAAAGACAGACCCTCCTTGTATATCCATGTCACCCAAAGAAGGTACTCCCCTTTTTATATGGCAGTTTTATTTAATGAAAACAAGAAGAACAAGCTAATTGATAACTCACTGGAAGCAAGGATCATACTTTAATACTGAACTGGGAAAACTCACCTATTTTCTTAAGAAGGTGACAAAGTGCACCTACCAATGATGTTAGATGGTTATATTCATCAGAATCCAACTTCCCTTCCTCCTTGATAACATCCTGCCAAAATCATCAAAAACCAACTAAATGTAAACTTCAACCCAATCCCATACAAGTACAGAAACATAAAAAATAAGAACTCAGGTGGCAATGACAACGCTTCCACCTTTCAGCTTATAGTTACCACCGTCAATCATGCAATTACGCCTAAAAACTACGCCTTTTACATCCTTGGATAGATACGTAACCGGAAACTTCACCGAGAGTATTTATAAACATGTAGTTACTCAGAAGATGGTAATACCTTGATGAGATACGGGAAAGCATCGAGAAGTGACGCGAAAAGCGCCGCCGGAGAACAACCAGTGGACGACAAAATGCAGTCCATCACCGCCGGAATAGCTGACAGAGGTACTTGCCCAAAGGTCTTGGATAATGAAGCAGTGAGAGTAGTCATGCTTACCACTTCTTTTTCTGACATATTCCCAGTGATTTCGGAGAATGAGCAGAACTTTCAGTGAATGAGCACTCTCTCTTTCCCTTTCGGAGTTGCAGGGAGACGCAACGAAGCTCAATGTCGTTTGCGGCGGATTCGTAGTAAGGTCGTTCAATTCAAACGACTGCTCTTCAGTATAAATCCTAGCCAGACTCCTAAAACCCTATTTTTCTTTTTTCCTATTTCTTACAATTTCCTTTGCCTCTGTTTCTTTTCCATATATGGTATTACGGTATATATAAGCATGAGTTCGCGAAACGTTTAAACAGGTTGAAGCGTAAGTTCCACGTAGGAATTCTTTTCGACGTAGTTTTTAGGCGCTTAAAGCGTAAAACCAACGAGCGATTTATAAATTAAAGCTTAAGAACCATGTAAGATTACTCCAAAGATTTTTTAAATACAGCTGAAATATTCTTTTGATCTTTTAGTTTATAATAATATTAAATTAATAAAAAATAAAAATTTGTTTCTCCCATAATAACTATCTAATATTTTATTCACTCATACAAATTACACATGTTTATTAATTAAAAAATTAACTTCTTATAAACTATTTACTATATTAGTTGACTAAATATATAAGAAATGATATAATACAAAATGAAAAATTTTGTAAAAAGGTAGAAGTAGTATTTGTGAAAAAATATAAAATAAGAAAGAATCATTTACGTTGATTTAGATATATTTATCTGCTATTAATGAATGTCAAAATTAAGAAATGTGATTTAATATAGGTAATATGTGTTAAACATGATAAAAAAAATTCGAAACTTATTTAGAAATGGTTATTGAGAATAATATATCTGTAGATATTATTACAAATAATATATTTGATCGATACTAATCAAAAAATTATTTATATAACTTACCTTAATTAATTTAAAATTTAATTAAGTCAATTATAAACTATTTATTATATTATAAAACACACAAACTCATATTTTGTGTAAGATTCAAAAATTTAAAATAATTACTTTAATTTATATGAAAAAAATTACTTGGTACGTGTGTAGACTGCACATGACTAGTTAAATATATATATAATTTTAAACTTATTCATTAATTCTTTAAATTAAATTATTCAATTACAAAAATCTGAATTTCTTAAAATAATCTTAGCGGATTTGTAAAATACTTCAATTACGAAAAACCTTTTAATCCCCTTTGACTGGAATTATTTATAGTGATGCTTGTCATAAATATCTTTTGACGACAATGCGAGTTGGCGGCGAAGAAAGACTCGGCATTATAATTTAAAAATTATTCATTAATTTTTTTAATTAAATTATTCATTTAATATACTAAAGACATATTATTATTAACCATAAATTAAGCTATTAAATTTTTGTTATTAATACTTATTCTTAAAATAATAATATAGTTAAAAAATTAAAGATTTTTTTTACAAAAAATTGCATAAACAATTTTATATTCATTAAAGAATTAAAACTTTGTTAATAAAAATTTTATATTTGTTAGAATATAACATGGGTTTTTAATATTTTAAAAATAAAATTAAAACTTTTTAATAATTTTCTTTAACCCAAAATAATAAAATCACCTACTCAGAGACTCAGACCAGTTTTTCCTCTTCCTTTCCTCTTCTGCTCTTCATTACTTAACTGACTCAGCAACCAGTCTGACTATTTCAAGCAAACACTCTGAGCTCAGTTCGCAATCATACCTTCAAAATGGGGAGTGTCTCCGGTTTCCTCCTCATTTCTGTTGCTCTAGGTAAATCTACTCCACATATGTTTCCACGCATCTTTTTCTATAATCTGTTTGGTTCTCGAGAAAATTAAAGCACGAGACTGAACATTGTTCGTCAATCTCACCTGATCCTATTAAACTTTTTTTTTTTTAAATGTTCTTTTTCTGGGTAGCCAAATGGAAAACAGGTTTTCATCTTTCACTAGTTAATTAGTCTGGAAATACAAAATCTTAATGCTTGGTGTCTTTCAGGTTTGCTCAAATTTGCAGTGGCTGATGAAGGGTTTTGCTCTGCATCTTCTATCATTGGAACTGAATCCAACTGGAAACCTCTGTACTGGAAAGTTGAAAATCCCACACTTTCCCCTTCACATCTAAAAGGTCGGTAATTGAAATTTTGTGTAACACGTATACGTGAATGATCGTGGTTGTTCTTTTGAATTAAATTGATTAGTGGCGCAATAGGAATCTATTGGTGGATGAACTTAGGCCCTTAACATGTTTTGCTTTTAACAGATTTTGGAAGATTTTCTGCATATTCGTAATAATGATAACTTGGAGCACAATTTTTTTATATAAATTTATTATTCAGTTATGATTTATGACCTTGAGGTGAGTTGTTTATGTGGTTCTTTCTTTTGTATTTTTTGTTTTTGTTTTTTTGTTTTTTTTTTTTTTTTTTCTTTCTTTCAGATTTGCCAGGTTTCACACGCAGTGTTTATAAAAGAGATCATGCTTTGATTACACCAGAAAGTCATGTATTCAGCCCATTGCCTGAGTGGTACTCTTGACTTTAATTCCTTGTGTGATTTCGTTACTAGGATTTTATGCCTTTTCTGATTTGCATTAAGTTGAAGTCTTGAATTGCTTTGACAGGATTAATACATTAGGAGCATATTTAATCACACCAGCTATGGGCTCACACTTTGCGATGTACATAGCTAAGTTACAAGGTTTGGTTTTAGACTTTATATAATATGACATATAATTTTACTTAAATATGGTTCATGCTAAAACTATAAATTAAAAAAAAATTAGATCCCATACTTCATGTTAAATTTGCGAGCCCCTACTAGTTTGAGATTTGACGTTTTGTTGAGTCAAGACACTTAATGTTGAATTTCAAGAAACAGAAAGTAAATGCCCCGAATAGGCTTCATCTTTGGGAAACCTAGTGATGTTTTGTGACTGCACTCGCCTTTCCTGCAGTGCATGACATTGTGCTATCCTAGTTAACTCCTATATTTTTCTCTGTTTTCATTTTAAATGTATGATGTATCTAATGATACTACAGTGCATTATCACTTATTCCCTTTATTCAACCGGATTTGCATTCAAGTTTTATGTAACATACAGCTTTTAAGTTTTTATGGAACTGAATGTCTTGGATTTTTTATTTTTTTTTTATGATATATTCTTTCCCTGTGTAGAGAATTCAAGATCTGGACTGCCCCCACATGATACAGAGAGGTTTAGTTTAGTTTCTTTTTAACTATTTCATGATGGCATATACCATTTTACAGTTATTTTGGGCTCCAAATTATGCATTTGTTTAACTTTATGATATTTCTGATGTGTTTATCCTACTAGATTCATCTTTGTGGTTCAGGGTGCTGTGACACTCACCAATGCTTCTGGCATTAGCCTCAAACTGACTGTAAGAATTTTATAATTAATATGTAAGTTTAAGTTGTTCTTCAGTGCAAGATGAATAAGTTACAAGTAAGATTTATTTTTAATATATGATGCTTGGCAGAAATATGTTGTAATTGGCACTAATTTAGTTACTATGTGTCATGATATTTATAGGCATATTTTATACTCTGAGCTATGCAGTAATGCAGAGTAGTGTAAATGTAAGCTATAAAAATGTTTGACGCACTGTTTTTTTGTATCACAGGTGGATTCCTATGCCTATTTACCTCCAAATTTTGATCCATTCCATCAAATGTGATGCATTTTCCAGTATTGTGGTATTGGAACGGAGGTTTGTTGTATTAGCATTAGTTACAATTCATTAGCTGTTTGCTGTCTCAGCCTAATGTGTTGTATCTTCATGGCTTGCAACCTCACAACACAAATTCACCCAACCAATACTAATGAAAGTAGTTGTCACTTGTTCACTGTATCTGTTACAATTACTAGACAGGAAAGTTGCACCACTTCTTGAATGTATGAGATCATTGTTTTAAAACCAATTGTCAGATTTTTCCATTTGTTTGCTTTTAAAATAGTAATCAGCTACAGTTGGAAATTGATGACTGCAAGTATTGATATTCTCCTCAACCTATTAGGTTTTCCCCTCTGCAAAATCTCGTCACTGAGTTGCTTGTTGGTTCAACAGATAAGCAACCACTCCTTGAAACTCCAGGCGAGGTAAATGGTGGAATCTAAATATACTATGAGAAGCTTTTGCCTTTTCTTTTGTTGAATCGTTATTTACAATTTCATGTTCTATATTGTTAACAGTAGGAAAATGAAATTTACATGCAGTCTCATTTTTGGGCTATGAGTTTTGACTTTTGATGAATCATTACTCATTTCTTGACACAATTCCTTCAAGCTGAAATTTTCTTCATCTTTTTTTTTTTTTTCTTTGTGTTCATATAGTTGTGGACTTTTGTTGCTCTTTTCAATATTGTACTACAGGCACTTGAACTTCGTTTTGAAATATATGTCATTTCAATTCATGTTTTCTGCATCTCCTATCAGGTTTTTCAACTCAGGAAGCTTCTTCCAACTTCTTTGGCATATGACTTCAATGTCCATGTTAGTTCTATTCAACTTCTCCTGCGGTCCATCTTTTATTTTATTCATTCCAATTTATTTTTGATACAATCATGCTGACAGATTATGGATTTTCAACCTGGAGAATTCCTTAATGTGAAGGTAATCTTAAGTTTGTTGCTGACCATGAAGCATTGCTTATGGATGTATGATTGTATATGTTATAAAGTAATATTCAAAACCTAGAGTGCAGTACAATGTGTGGATAAGCCAACAAATATTGTGCAGGAGGTTCACTATAATCAGCATGGTTTGCTGCTTCTGGAAGGACAGGGCATCTATCGTTTGGGTGATAGTTGGTAAGAAATCCATTCTAGAGCTGATGCTCACAATTATCTTTTGCACATATTTTGTTATGTTCCGTTCAGATATATCACACACTGCCACTTCTATAATTTCGTTTTACTCCATCTCACACACTGGCACTTCTATAATTTCGTTTTATTCCATCTCATTGTTGCTCATCTGTATATAGGTACCCAGTTCAAGCAGGTGATGTCATTTGGATGGCACCATATGTGCCACAATGGTGAGTGAGCATTGAGCAATATATAACCATTTTCTAGATGATATATAACATAAGCGGTGACTGACTATTTAGCAACCTTTTTCAGGTATGCTGCACTTGGTAAAACTCGGACACGTTATCTTCTGTACAAAGATGTAAACAGGAACCCGTTGTAATTTCATCTTGATGAGTGGGAATGCCATGCCTGTAACTATCTCTCAAGGGAATATCATGGTATTTTGTAAGAATTTAAATAAGATTTCTTGGAATAATACCATTCTTGGCCTTTGGGCTAACATCAAGTATAAGAATTCATAGAATATTGTACATGATATACTTATGACTCTTTCTTCTTGGCTTATCACCATACTTGCCCCAGTTATGAGTTATAAAATCATTATCAATTAATTCTGCAGAGAACTATAGAACAGTGAAATCAAGGTGCTTGTAACTTAAGCAAATTCTATCAGCAATCAAGATGGTGCTGAAAAATTCCAAACTAATATCATCTTGTAGAGTCTATTCGTGAGTCTCACCTCTTAATGATATATTTTAGTTGATCATTATGGTGCATGCTCTGCACCTTAAAATGCTGCTTACATCCGTCTTCATCTATAACGAGTTTTAGATGTAAATGTTGGATGGGCATTTTATTGTTCCTTTTTGTTTCAAGGGGTAAATAAAGCATTATATATTAACAACCAAAAGAACAGCATAGTTCTTACCAAAACCTGATGTGAGTGTCTAAAGATCCAAAATTTCATTGTTCCACAGAATATTGTATGGGAGATGATAATAGAAAACAGTCATTGACAGTTGCCTAGCTGCACCCTTCTAACTTCAAATACAAGGCAAGGACTTGACAACCGGCAATCTTCTTTCTTTCATTCTTTTTCTTTGCCCTTTTTTCATATTCCCTTAAGAACCTGCAATCATCCTATTCCAAAAGAGGCTGGATGATTGGCTGGGGTTGTAAATTTTTAAGAGGGAAAAGAAAAAGAAAGAAGCAAATTGATGGAGAACAGTTCGGTTTCAAACTAAGGTGTCATAAAATTAGTGGTTGTCAGAAAAAGTAGAGGTTGTCAATGCAGTGAAGAACATTCCTTATTTTAATTATTGAATTATAGTAACTATAAGGTAGCTTAAGAGTACCAATTGTACAAAATACATATAATAGTATAATTCAAATAATTTCTCGCACCCTTTTGGCTTTGTTAATTGATTGAGAACTTGGATTACTTTTACGATGTCTCTGATATCATATTAATCAATGTTATCATAAAAACATGGATGCTAAAGCTTTCCAATTTCCATGTTGCCCATGAAAATCTTAGGGGATATAGATTAGAGAAATATCTGGTTCTTAAGCTTCCGCGTGGCTCACCAGTAAATGAATCAGAATTCGCCCCCACAAGCGTGACTGGGGGAAAGAGACATAGCATTACCACCACAACCGACCAATTCCCTTCACAATTCCTTTCTCCCATTTTCACAAAACACTTTGCTGATATGCTCTCCATATCAGCCTTACCCAAACGGGAATATAGTGATAAACATTATCCTCTTTTGTGCAAGAAAGTTCTTCATCTTTCCTTAGTTATGAAGTGGTTCTCCTAAAGTTATCAATTAGTGGCATTAAAGTATCACACATTCCTTCAAATTTAAACATTTCTTGATCCCTAAATTCCCTTCCAGTCAATTCCTTTTGATTAACTCTGAGACCAATGTAGTTAATGCATATGACTAAAGCAACCATAATCCTCCAACATATATTCGTAAATTTTGAAATAGAAAATTATGGGTATAAAGGGTTCATATAGGATATATATATATTGTATATTTCTGCATTTTGGGGTCCTTGTACCTTATTCTGTATTCCTTCTCCCCCTTTGCATGAAAGCACCCCATATTTACCCCATTTCGATGGACTACTAGAGAGGTAGCTTTTTGCATTCTAGTCCAAGACAGGCCAAGCTATGTAAACCCCCCAAATAGAAGATTTACATAGTCAAATTAGTTACCTATTCTATGCTGATCAGCTGATACCAATAGAAAAAAGGAAATTTAGTTTTCTTTTTTGAAACGAATTTTACTAGGAATCACTGACTTGACTCAGAAGTCAGAAGTACTGTAAGGCTGTAACTTGATTCATTTAAAGTCCCAAACTTTATTACTGAATCATGGAGATTATGATTTTGATTCTACTTTAGAACAAATCAATCAGGCATCATTTTGCTTTTGGGACCATCCAAGTTCATGGAGTGCAACTCAAGTTATAGCCGGTTCTTCTCGGCACTATTATTGATCAAAATAATGAAAGGGGAATATCTATTTGTCAAATTCTTCTTTTGTACTAGATCATGGATTATGTCACCTGCATTTCGCTCATGAGATTCTTGTAACATGGATTCTGTTTCTATTATGGAAAGTTAGAAAATTGGGAACTACTCTTTCCTTCCTAAACCGATGAATGGCCTTAATTCATCAATGTGGACAAGCTTAGTGGTGACTTTGTTAGGTTTACTACTATTACAAGTCTATAAGCATCTGTTCCTCGATAACGACACTTAAAGATCATCACAAAGTGACTGCATACAGGTTTTATACTTGCTTCAGTAAAAATTGAAGTGCTTAACACTGTATGAAACTGGATTTGATTGGCTAAGTTCAGTTGAATCTTTTCTCTAATTGCTTCATGTCAATGAAAATACATGTAAAGGCAAAGAACATGACTAAAATGACGTTTATGGAAACGGTGGATGATGGAAACTCGAGAAGATATTATGCTAAAATGAGTTAGTTAAAGTGGCAATTTATATATAATAGAGATGCCTTGAGATATTTGGACCTTTTTCACTAGTGAAGGATGTGGAAGGAGGTTTCTTTGTGTTGGGACTAACACTTACATTTACGGCTTCTGAATTTCCATTTTCAATTTCATGTCTTGTACATATATATAGCTTGCAAAAATGGATTTTCTGGTATTGTGAATTGTGACATCTCAGGGATTAGGCTTATAAAATATAAAGGCTGATAAATCTCTGCTTTTAATAAAACTGTAGTACTTGTTCATACAAATAATGCACAAAATCACTTTCCACTGGGATGTTACGCTTCTGAGGTAGATATATTAGATTTAGCAGCAGGCGTGGATCACGGCAATGCTATTTTATTCGTGAATGTGCTTTTGTTTGGTAAATGGAACTGTTATAGGTTTCTTTTAAATTATGGCAGACCATCTAGATCAACTAAATCAAGTTTTTACATTTTTAACTTTGTCATATTAGGGGAAAAAACAATTTCTTGTTGCTTATGGACAAAAACCAACGTTGTATGGGTTAATCAGCTACTGTTTTCTGTCTGTTTTCAAATTAATTTTTTTCTTTTGTTCTTTTCTATTAGCATTTACTCCTCATCTTTGTCAAACCGTTTTGTACTTTTGTTCTTCATCTTACTGGTGAATGGCTGGCTGCATGCACTTGTACTTTGCATCAGACCTTGAGGCTATATAAGTAATGACAAAAATTGATAGTAGACAGAAGAAAAATGAAAATATAAATTAATAATGGAACCAATGTAGCCATTCTTTTTTTTTTTTAAATTGTCCGAGGCCACTGCATTCTACTTTTTATCCATTCCCACCCTTGTACTTTGGCTTTTTATTATAAAATGATGAAATGGTAATGAAGCTACATCATTTCCTGACAAATGCTTTGGTTTTCCTCTATAAAATATTAGAACGAGTGTCATGTGCAGGCCATCCTATTCCCAACAACAATAGGGGCTAGCTAGAATCCAAATAAATTTCATTTTGTGCTTAGATGCATAAGTATCAACCCTGTCAAGATCTCTGTGATAGTGGCGATAGGAAGGGGTAGCTCTGCTTTGGGATGAAAGACCTAGCTAGTCTAAGGAAATTTAAAAGCTTCAATTCGTGCTTGGTTAATGATCTTAACCTAATGATTACAAAGAGTGGAGACATCAGAAGAAAGTTGGCTTGCAATGATACACCCATGTAAATCAATTAATAATATATATGCAGTCAACTAAGAGAAAATACAGTATTAGCTTCAGCGGTATTCCAAACCTGTCAAGTAAATTTAGATTCATCCTTTGCTAAAGGATGTCAGTGTTTATGTGTCCCCGCAAACCCCAGTTGGCATCTTTCTCTCTCTCTATATATATATATGCAAGCATCTTATTTGAGCATATTTACTAAATATTGTAAGTGATAAAAACCATTCTTGTGTTCACACGAAGCGTAGGATTTCATTAGTCAAGAGCTGGAGTAAAACACTGATAGGTATCACCTACTAAATCTCAAAAAGTTACTCACTCCGGAAAAAGACTTTGTAACTAGGGATTATTCATGTTCATTCCTGCCCAAAAAGACATCTTATAAGGCAATATTCCCTCTGGAGGTGACTCTTACAGTTCTCTTTCTCCCCTTTTGTTTAGTATATTGTCTCTTGCTGATATATAAAACAAATCACTTTTCACATATCATGACTAGAATATGAAGGTTCCTTTTCCATAAGAAAGCAGATACTGTGGCAACACTCACTAAGGAGGAGAGGTGAAGAATGAGGTCAATGGAAAATTGGATGACCCACTTAAGAAAATCAAAAGAAAAAGGCTTCCACTGCTTCCTACTGCCCTCCTCAGTGCAACTTAACTACCAATCACACTGAAAAGCATCACAAATATTCCACTCTGATAGTGCTTTTGTTATTTATACTTGTGTGAATATGCTTAACATTGTCTGATATGTTTAAAAAACCAATCTTAATGGCACTAAATGTAACCCAGTCTCTATATATCATTTCAATTTGCACATTATACAATGCATGATCCTAAATGCTTTAGTTTAAAGCCAAATGTTAATTGTTACGTGGACTTTTGGAGAAAAATGAGATTTGTGTGGGAGAGAGATAAATGGGGCCAACATCAGCAAGAGCCAAGTGATTATCGCTAAATTTTAGCAAGTTGCAGAATCAAGTGTTTGTGAAGTCAGCCAGTGCTTATCATGCTTTTGATTGAGTTCTTTAGAGTTAGTGATCCATATGAAAAATGAAAAGTTGTAACTATCAGCTTCTCTCTAGCAGTATTAAAGTCTTATATTTTCCTGAATCAGGTTGTATGAGCCCATGCATGACATCACAAGCAATGAACAAGCATCGGACAGGTTGGAGTTCTTACCCATCTTGGGACTCCATGAACCAAGATCTGCTGGCAGTACCATCCTCTTAGATCATGAGCATAAACTGTATTGATTTTCCATATTTTTTCTGTTAATCAATAGCTAGTTATGTGGCTTTCAAGCAATTTCATTTATAGGGGATTAGGTTTAATTATAACTTTTGACCTCAAGAACTTCAAAAGCAAGTAATTTCATTTCCTACAATTTCATGGTGGTTAGAGTGCAGAACTCATAGTCATTGGAAGTTATTTCCCATGTTGCTATTTCCCAAGAAGACCCTAATGATTTCACTTTGGATTGATTAGAACACCACTAAATCAAACTTTAATAAACACCAGACATTTCTCAAGTATTTTCCCATTTGTAAGTTTTCCTCCATGTAGTACCCATATTGAAACGGAGATTTGACATATGAAATTACCAAAGAGAATAGACTTTAGAGTCACCTCCAGTGATACGTGCAGATGCAGAGAACCATGGACCACTTAATCTCAATCCAATATTCCCCAATTAACTCTAGTTTATTTAATTAAAGGGCATCGCCAAGGAGAACAAAGTTTACGTTCAGGTGATAATTGACTTATGTTACATTATCAAGAAGAATTTTAGTCTTTTCATTTTCTATATCATTTTCTTTTCATTCTTTTAACAGCATTGCATAGGGTAACTTTTACACACCAATGAGAGTCCCTTTTGACATGATATTAATTGTTAATAAGGTGGAGATCTTTAAAGGATATATAAAAGAGGATAGAGGGAACCCTTGCCAAAAAAAAAAAAGAGGATAGAGGGAACTAGTAAGATAAGATTTCATAGTTAAGATGATTCATGTGGTGATACCAACTAGTTTTGTGAGGATACAAGTATCAGACCCAATAATTTGGGATTAAGGCAGCAGCTGCTGTTGTTCTTTCATGGTTTTGATGAATCCCTATTTCCAACTCGTCCTCAAATAGAATTTTCCTTTTGTCTAATTGTTAACTGCTTCAACTGATTCCTTTTACTGAAAGTTACATAAAGTTGTTCCAGGCTTCTTCATGGAGTCCTATTGGATGATCCAGCAGCTAAATTCCCAAAAGTCACAGCTTCAAGATGAGAAGCTAGCATCATGCTTTATGGTAAAGTGTACAGACTTCCTATGTGGAAGGATAGAATAGTTGAAACTTCACAGTTATTTCAGAATTCTGTGTAGACAGATAAAAACCTAGGAATATACCCGATTGAGCTATGGATTACTGTAGTGAAATGGAGACATTCAAGCAGATCAAATGAAATCTGAATAAAGTCAAGAAACAGTAATTGGTGAAGATATAGTTTCTGGATTCTTGAATTATCAATTGCCAATTGTCAGTAATTTGGATTATAATAGAATTTTGATGTATCGTCCGCATTTACAATATTTAAGATTGAGGATATCTCTAATCCTGAACTTACTATACTGAAAGAAATTAACTTTAAGAAAAGTATCATGTGAGTTGCAAAAAACGCATAATGCTTGGATGACAGACGACCTTAATATTTACTAACAGTTATGAGTTTGGTGAAATATATAGGATGCAGAGGACAGAATAAGAATGGTAGAGATAGTTGCAGATGATTGAAGACTACACTTACAAAAGAAAATCATTGTTGAGGATGGGATAATGAACAGCTTTGTAAATGGTAGAAGTGAGAAAATCAGATGAAATTGAAGGAAATACACCTCATTCTCAACAAACTGCAACTTTGTTCAGATTCATATACTTATTAGGTGATTATTGTGGGAGAAAGATACTCACAGAGTCTGTAATTTAATCAAACAGAATTGTTCCATCTAAAAGCACTAACACTTGATTTCTTCTAAAATTTTGATTTGATATTTTAAAAGTAGGGAATTAAAACTGTATCAGCAGCAGCTAGTTTACTTTAAAGTGATAGTTCTGTCCAGGAATCAAGTCCAACTATTCTTAGGACTTGTATAAGTGAAGAAATATTTTTCGAAGTGTGTGGATGCTTGTCACATCTTTTTCGAAGTTTCAGATCAAGAGATTTCCAAAAGATTAGGTCAATGTTCCTCTTCACACACTGATTCCTAATTTCCTAATACAAAGCTAATTTCAAAATATAGCAGGGCATCCCACTTTTCCCAACCCTTGCATGCTTCTATTCCTAGATAACTTCTTGGTGGAGAGAGAAAGAGAGAACGGCAAAGTTGTTAATTTATAAACACTGCAGGATAATTAGGTATTTTCAGTAAAGTTAGGGGCACTAGTTTGGGTTCTCTAAGTAACCTTTAAATAAATAAAAAAAGAGAAAATTTCCCCTCCCAGTTGCATATTTAAATCCCTATGCCCATCCTTCTCATTGAAGAAGAAACTCAGTTATTTCCACCAAAAAATGGCTACCATTGAAACTGCACCTAACAGTATGACAAATTTGTCCAATTATCTCCATTCCCTCTCTCAAACACCTCACAGGCTAAGAAAAAGAATGTTAGCCACTTGGACCCCAGACCAAGAGCTCAACCAAGTGAGGCAGAGGTCTGGGGCAGACATGAAGAGGAAGCTCCAGTGGTATGATTTGATGGCTCTTGGAGTTGGAGGAATGCTTGGTGTTGGGGTTTTTGTCACAACTGGGCCTGTAGCCCTTAAAAAATCTGGTCCTTCTGTCTTCATATCCTATATCATTGCTGGAATATCAGCTCTTCTATCCTCCTTGTGTTACAGTGAATTTTCCGTTCAAGTCCCGGTTGCCGGAGGTGCCTTCAGTTATTTAAGATTGACATTTGGTATAAACGATTTCCCTTTTATAAAAATTTAATCTTCCCATTGCAATTTCTATGCAAGCTCAAATTTTTCAAAAAAAAGTCATTTGCTACTTCTCAAAAGCTTTGTTTTGAATGGTGTAGGAGAGTTTGTGGGATATTTTGCTGGGGCAAACATATTACTGGAGTATGTACTGTCTAACGCTGCTGTGGCAAGAAGTTTTACAGAGTATTTGTGCTTTGCATTTGGAGGAAATGATCCAAATGCATGGAGAGTGGAAGTCCATGGGTTACCGAAGGATTATAATATGTTGGATTTCCCTGCTGTGGCTCTCATTCTTCTCCTCACTCTTTGCCTTTGTCATAGGTTATTACCCTTCTTTCAAAAGAGCTAGTGGATTTTGGCTCTGTGATCTTTCATTATTTGTCATAACTAAGTTTGATCTTGTATTTTAATATTATTGGCTCTCCAGTAATATATTAGTTGTCGGAGTGGATTTTGAAAGTGATGGATGTTTGTCTTTTGGGATTGCAGTACAAAGGAGAGCTCCATATTGAACCTCATTATGACAGTCTTTCATGTGATTTTCTTTGGATTTATCATAATTGCTAGTTTCAGCAATGGAAGTGCCAAGAACTTAGTGAAGCCTGGAGGACTAGCTCCTTTTGGTGTTAGACATGTTATTGATGGAGCAGCTATAGTTTACTTCAGCTATATAGGCTATGACTCAGCTTCAACCATGGCAGAAGAAATCCAAAATCCTTCTAAGAGCCTCCCTATTGGCATTGTGGGTTCAGTTCTCATTACCACTCTGGTTTATTGCCTCATGGCCTTGTCTTTGTGTGTCATGGTTCCTTACAATAAGGTCAGTAATTTAAGTTTGATCAAATCAACTCAACTCAGTTATCAGTTACGTTTATGTCTGAAATTAGGGATATCTAGTTATAAGCAATGGTTCCTATTATTTCTAGATATCAGAAAAAGCATCATTTTCGAGTGCTTTTCTTAACATTGGTTGGAAGTGGGCGAGCAATCTGGTTGGGGCAGGTGCGAGCTTGGGCATTGTAGCTTCCCTCTTGGTTGCCATGTTAGGCCAAGCTAGGTACCTTTGTGTTATTGGAAGGGCCCGGCTAGTGCCGTCCTGGTTAGCCAAAGTGCATCCTTCAACAGGCACTCCATTGAATGCCACACTTTTTTTGGGTAAGCAAGTTTACATCAAGCTCTGCATTTTCATGAGCCATATCTCTTACTCTGTTGACTCCACTAGATATATAATGTAAATAATAACAAAATTCTAGTATAATGAGAGCCAGATGAAAAGGGGCAAAGAAACCGTGAATCATTCTCTATTGATGATGTAGGACTGTGCACGGGATCCATTGCACTCTTCACCAACCTTGACATTGTTCTTGAAATGATCTCCATCGGCACACTCTTGGTGTTCTACCTTGTGGCCAATGCTCTCATATATCGCCGATATGTGATCACTAGCCACACCCCACCTGTATACACTCTCTTGTTCCTCTTCCTCCTCTCTTGCAGTTCAATTGGTTTCTCCATATCATGGAAATTGAAGCAGCAATGGTGGGGTTTGCCACTATTTGGTGGGTTCACGATCACCATCACTGCCTTCTTCCAATACATGATGCCTAGTCTTGTCCAAGATACTGCTTGGTCTGTGCCTCTAATGCCATGGCCAGCTGCTATATCTATCTATCTCAATGTTTTCCTCATGACCACACTAAAAGTGCTCTCATTCCAGAGGTTTGCCATATGGTCTTTCTTGATAACTGCGTTCTATGTGCTTTATGGTGTTCACTCGACTTACCAAGTAGAGGAGAAGGAAAAGAGTGTTGATGAAGCGAATTCAAGCATATCAAATTTACAAAGCAAGCTGGAGATTCAAGTGCTTTAATAAAAATTTAAAAAAAGAAAAGAAAATTTAGCTTCTACCTTTCTGATTCATATTTTCTATTTCCACCTTAGAAGTACGTATAGTTTTTGGGATTCTTGTAATGTAGATACCCATGTAATCCCTATACAGGAGATATATCCTATAAATATTCAAGAAAAATCAGTAGACAATATTAGGAATTCGATATGTAAATAAAAAGAGTATTATTATCTTAAAGGACTGCAATCTCATTCTGAGCTCAACTAAACTGAGAAAAGAAGGGTCGAACCTCTACTTCAACATAAGTTTCTAAACCTGATTCATTCCAGTATTACACCATCGGTAAAATATGAAATCCATCTACTAGCAGACCATTTAACAATGAGGAAGAACAATGGTGATAGTAGGTCACGTAGTTTCTTTCTATTCAAGATACACATGCAATATCATGTAATACCACTGCACCAACAAGGATTTTCTCTCCAGGCTTATCTTCGAGTAATGGGGATGCCATTAGAACAAAGGTAAGATAAAGAAACTAATCTTTTAAAATAATAGCATAAGGTGATCATGTTTTAGAACTCGCATAATCAGAACTACGTACAACTTTGAGAATCCCACGGGTATCAAATGGTCAATACAACAGAGGTCCTGCACGTCCAAGTTTTTTTTCTGTATAAATTTAATAATCATCCTCAATGTTGCATTTTCTAACCAAAGATCGTGGTACAACTTTAAGAAAGAATAACAAAGGTTACCAATCCATCTGACTATGGTGAAACCAGCTTCACCTTCTTCGTTTCAGTTAATGCTTTAGCAAATGCATCCACAATCAGCTGCTGTGACTCGAGCATCATCTCATTATGCTTCATCTCCATCTCCATCCGCATTTTTTCAATCTCCTGAGCCATTTCCATCTTCATCTTCTCCAACTTCAGGAACTCTTCACCAAACATCTTTATCGACGATACAATCTCTGCAAAAGGATCCATCTCTCCCTCAACTCTATTAGCGCTGCTCTTCTTCCTAAAACCCGATCTCGTCGAAGATGGACATCCATGGAAGAACCTATTATAAATATCAGGACCATTAACCCTGGCATAGTTCTCGGGCTTAAAACCAGGAGGTCCGAAGTTCTTTACACCCAGATTTTTGGTGTGAAATACACCTTGTTTGTCATTTTGATACTTGGTGCCATGCCAATCAGCACTCACATAATTCTTGGGCCTAAAAGCTGAAGGTGCAGAAATCCTATCACCTAAAGTTTTCAGGGGAAACCCACATGGGGTACTCGGATTGTCATCAACGTAAGTAGCATAATTCTTATACCTAAGCCCCCGAGGAGCTGAATTCTGATCACTCTGGCTTTTTGCAACAGATCCACTTCCCAAATTCCAGTTAGAATCAATAATAGTATCGGAATCATCGTTGATTTTGGTATAAATCTTATTCCTGAAACCCGCAGTAGTCCCATTTCGACCACCGAGGCCTTTTATGGTTGACCCACTTCCATAATCATCAAATAAACCCAGGCTAGGGCCAGAACTTCCATCACTATGTTTAGATCTCTTGGCCTTAAACCCAGGAGGCACCTCACTCCAATCACCTGAGGTTTTCACGCAAAACCCACTTTTTCTATCATAGTTTCCCCTATCAAAGTCTTGATCTTGATTGGATCCAAGGGATGAAGAAGACCCTTTCTCCAAGGAATCCATAAGATGGAATAAAACCCAAGAAGAGAAGAACCGACCTGGACAAGTGAGGCAACGTTGTTTCTCGGAGCGGTAACGCTTGCGGAGCTTCTCCATCTTGTGGCGGCACTGGACGGAAGTTTTTGGCGGAGAAGCTAAAGGGCATCGACATCCAACGGCGGCTGCGACATCGTCCCAATCAGCCGAACGGAGGATGCCGCGGCGAAGAGAGAACCATTTATCGCGATAGGCCTCAATTAGAGCCACGGATTCGTCGTGGGTCCAGCAAGGCGCTGGGAATTTACGCCGTGGTGGAGAAGAGACGGTAGAGAGTGTGTCAGGGGACATAATCGCGTAATCGAGTTAGAACTAGGGCAAAAGATAAGAAAGGATGGTGGGGAGAGAATGAGAGACTTTGGTGGAGGAGAGGTGGTGGTTGCTATCATGGTGGGTGTGGAAGTAAAGATTAAAGAGAGAGAAAGGACTCACTCACCGGTTGAGTGGGTGAATAATATGCTGGCGTGCACAGCTGACGAAGTGGGGGCTATACACATACTGACACACCGAAAAGGCCAACTACTCCGCCATGACTATCACAAGCACAACGCCCACTGAGAGTCTCAGACAGGCAGACTGAGCCCCACTCTATACAGATAGATAGGTAGCATTTGAACTTTGATTTGATTGCCCAGCGCCAGCTCCAGCTCCAGCTGTGGAGCTGTGGCCTGTGGAGGTAAATTAATTGGTGAAGATGAAAGTGAAAAGCGGTTTCCCTGGTGGAGCAGTTACAGCTAATCGCTGTCCAATCAGATATATAATAGCATGATTTTATGGCCAACATCTTTTCATCACTTGCAGGACTTTTGGATATAACGTTCAAATCTTATCGTTTTTGTTTAAAATGAGAATTTTAATACTTTAATAGTTAATATGGAATAAATTATAAAAATATATTTGTTAAAATTAGTTTCAAAGTGTGACTCACCATGTCATTTACTTACCTCAAAGCACACACCTCAAGTACACGCGTAAGAAAAAAAAAAAAAAAAACTGAAACCAGTTTTTGGAAAGTAGGTTTCAATAACATTTTGTCCCACAGACGGGCCAGCGGGTACAAAATTTTGATGATGAGCAAAATTTTGATGAGAGCAGTGAGATCTTAAAAAAAAATATATTATATAATAAATTTTATTATTATATTTTTATAATTACATTTATTTTTATTTTGTTTTTTCTACTTTCTAAATTTGACAAATTTTTTATATTAAATATAAAATAAATTATTTGACTAAAAAACATAATTATATTACTATTTACTACAATTTAAAACTCATAAAATATCATATTTTCTTTTTCATAATTTACTCTCCTTTCTAGTGCTTTTATTCTCTCATTATAAATAATAATTAATTTCTTTCTTTTTATATATTATTAGAATAAATTTAATTAACAATGTATAAATTTTTTCAAATAAAAGAAATTATGTAAAGAAAATTACTTTTAACAAAAAAAAAAATCAAACAAACAATTTTGTAGGCTTTGATTTGAAGGTCTCTCTTTTGTTGCGCTCCTCTGTCTTTAATCCATTTTCCTAAGTAAATGATGAGAGAAGACTGAAATTACATTGGCTGTCAGCGTGCAAGAACAACAAGTAAACAAATATCAATCTTATACGTATATACTTACCGTCATACTAACCTCAATTTTGTTTTTAATTTTAAATTTATTTGTTTGATTTTTTTTTGTTAAAAGTAATTTTCTTTGCATAATTTCTTTTATTTGAAAAATTCATACATTGTTAATAAAATCTATTCTAATAATATATAAAAAGAAAGAAATTAATTATTTATTTTATAATGAGAGAATAAAAGCATTAGAAAGGAGAGTAAATTATGAAAAAGAAAATATGACATTTTATGAGTTTTAAATTGTAGTAGATACTAATATAATTATGTTTTTTAGCCAAATAATTTATTTTATATTCAATATAAAAAATTTGTCAAATTTAGAAAGTAGAAAAAACAAAATAGAAATAAATATAATTATAAAAATATAATAAAAAAATTATTGTATAATATTTTTCTTCCAAGATCCCACTGCTCTGGGACAAAATTTTGTTGAAACCGGCTTTTCAAAAGCCAGTTTCAACTATTTGTTTTTTTTCTCACGCACGCCCGTGAGGTGTGTGCTGTGGAGTCTGTGAGGTGACATGACATGGTGAGTCGGACCCAGAAACTAGTTTTTGAAAATACGATTTCAAAATTTACTCCATATTAACTATTAAAGTAAAAAAATTACAATTTTAAACAAAAATGGTGAGATTAGGACCTTATGTCCAAAAGTCCATCCCTTGCACTAATCAGACATCTATCCAAATTGTTCTTTTAGGATCCCAAATGTGGCTACATCCTCACTTTAGATTCATCTTACTATAAAATACAATCTTTCTTCTCCTTTTTTTCTTCTAGAAATGCTCTTATAATTTTTATTCTTTAGAGGATCATTTATTCTGTTATTTTTTCTCAATATGTTTAGATATCCATCATATTTATGAAAAAATAAATACCAAAAAAATTATACAGTAACTGGGGTATTAAATCAATTCTGAATCAAAATTTTCATAAGAAACCAATTATAATAATTGTGTGCCTGAAACATAATCTAACAAAAATCAAAGTATTGTCTTTTAAGTATTTCTTTCCTTTTGAAACTCATGGGATATACGTGTGTGTGGGCGCATATGCAACGACCAATTGAGATGAATATTTTGTTGTTAATAACATGATGTTGAAGACTATTCAGCAGCTAAGGTTAAATCATTTTTACAATTAAACATAATCACATCGAAACAAGGTATAATATGAACCTCTCTTCTGCTCACTATGTACTACAGAATCAAGATTCCACTGTGAGACTCTGCATGGCAGCATATCCACCAGTAGCAAATGCGCTACTGAGATTTAAGCCTTTGAGGTACCAAATGATTGAAGGTATGCTCTTATCAACCCATGTGGATAAGGTCTTCTAGATTTCTCATCAAAGGCATCACCATTTATATATTTTGCTTCCTTGGTAACTAGTGGGAGCTTCACACCATTCTTAATCTCAAATGATTCTGATCTTGGTTTTACAAATTGGCCTGCCATCCTTCCTCCCTGTCATACAACGAAAGTGAAGAAAATTCAGATGGACTCCTCCAGCACAAGCCTCCAACTTGTGAATTCAGTAACTTCCACAATGAGAGTTAAAAGAAAATCCAAATAAACATAGTGCAGTAATGCAAGCACAAACCAAAACAAAAGGTTGCAGGCATGATTTAGAGATGGGGTGGTATAGAAAAATAAGTAGATAACAGATATGATCATGGCCCCTTGAAGAAGGCACACTAACTGTTGTCCATTTTATAAGCAAGGCGTTCAGGTAAGTGTCCCTAATATTATTCCCATTGAACTCGTTGAAGCTCTCAGCGCAATCTCCACCTTGTAGCATGAATGCCTCGCCTACTGCAGCCTCAGCAAGGCGGTCCTCAAGCTTCTGAGCCTCACTGGCGAAAAAGATGGGCGGGAAACTCTCCGAGGGTCTTGAGGACCGATTTGAGCTCATTCTGGTCAGGGTAATCCAGAATTTGGCGTGCCTCCTTGAATTTCCAAGACTTGTGGGTTCCAGCTTGAGATCCCGAATTCAGTGTTGGTTGAAGAGGAGAAAGAAGAAGAAACTGAAGGAATTGCAAGGCTAGTTTTGTTGCTGATGAATTGGAGCGTGTAGGACTGGGTATTGAGAAAGAGGTGTTTACCTGTAAGCGTTAAAATGGTCGAGGCGCCGATATAAGCAGAGCCTAAAATGGCGGCCATCTCTGTTCAACTGTCAGAAAAATGCCAATGACAATGTATATATACGACAGTATTTCGCATAATGATCTTCAAGGTTGATTCTTGTAGGATTTGTTTTATAATTTTTTTTTATCGTGTGTACAAATGCAAACTGACTGCTAAACAAAAAAAAATGTATTCTGCATTTCAATGTTAAATTTTTGTACATTCGAAGTGATAAATTTATCACACCAATTCACCTTTACAAAATTTCAATGTGAGTCTTAGTCTTACAGAGAATGACTAGTAAAGAAAAATTACTTTACTTAAACGATACAACAAAAAAAGAATCAAATAAATATTGCATAGTAAAGAAAAATTACATAGGTATGCATCATTTACTTATCTCGTTATTGAATTTAATGCTGTTCCTATAAACTCAGAATACAGGGATCACAATGATGCACAATCATATGCATTTGGAACTGCTTCTCTACAACTCTGTTGCTGCTGATTTGCCTCATAACAAGGTTGGATACTTTGCATCCAGAAACTCTCTGAGTGTCCGAGCTGCTTTTTGACCACCCATTAGCTCAGCTAGCCTCTCGAGAGGAAGAAGAGCAAGTTCTGCCAAGCTCTTGCACCCATCCATTATGGCCCTGTAGTTCAAATCTGATACACCTGGAAGTCGTCTCAGAAATTCTACAGCTGATGTGTTGTAGTTTTCAGCTCTAGCACACACAGCAATTAACCATTAAATTCATATTGTGAGTAAGTAAAACGTTATTAATGATACAATTCGACGTGGAAGAACAACTCTTGGCTGCAGCAATGACTTTCAGTGTTTCATGACAACCAGTTAATATAGTGAGTGCAGAAGAGCATATAATCTTATATAGACATCAGACATGTGCTCCTCTTCTTGCACCCAATACAATATTAGCAGATCAACAGGTAAATATGACAAACCAGATCGCCAGGGATTAAAGGATTGACTGGGAATAATTCATTTAATTTAATTGAGTCAAATATTTTTTGGGTATCAATTCATCCAATGCAAATCATTCTCTGTCGAGATAATTACACTGTCAATAGATAAGGTTGCAGCCTAATTGGTCATGCTACAGAAAATCCTATTTTTCATATGGTATAAAGCGGCCTGGAGTTCAAATCTGAGGCACATTTCAGCACAAAGTAAGGATTGGGAAGAGGACTTACCTCACATCATTTTCCACAATACCCTCTTCCGAGGGGACACCAACTCTCATTGCTTTTGTCTCGTCTGGTTCATCCTGATTAGCTTTGAGTGAAGTGAATATTTCAGCAGTAGCATGCAAACTCCGAGACCAGATGATTCGCAGCCGGGGAAAATGTAAAACAAGTAACGAGAGTTTTGATATGATACTGTTCGGGGTGACATCATCCCCAATCTCACTTGCAGACTGCAAAATATATTTATCAAGTCAAACCAACAAATCAAGCCATGCCCAAACACTATGGCTAGACATTGCGTGGAGTTAGGCCCAATATCTACCGGCAAAAAAGAAAGGCCTTACAGTTATATCCGAGTGTGGCACAGCCTGACACGGAGCTATGTTTTTACCCAAGCTCAGTCCTATATTGGGAGGAGAGCAGACCTCCCTCAACACCTCATCTGTCTTTTTTTTCTTATAGATTTTAAAAAATATATTGCTTGGTGCCTTGATGGTTTTACCCTTGAAAATTTCTTCCTATCATCCATATTATAAAAAAGGTTTACATCGTTTAAATAAAATTGAAAGTACTATTATAGCACCAAGACTAATAAATTAATTACTAATTAGTCTAGGACCAGAATTGAATACAGAGCATATCACAGTTACTTGTAATAAAAAATTCATAAACAACATTAATTAGCCCAGATAGTATTAATATTATTGCCCAGCCAAGCTGTGCTCTTGTTTGGATATTATGCCTAATCCTGACCATGAAGTTTGTCAGAGCCTAGAATTGGAGTCCTAGACCTGCTCATCTGGGCTCAAAATTGAAGCACATGCCCCTTCAAGTCAGCCGGGGAGAGGTCTATGCCTAGTTTTACCCAAATATGTCTCTTCAAGTATTTTATTTAACATACCTGGAATGAAAAACTTTTATCCTGCGAAAACTCTATCAAAAGAACAGGTATTCTATAATATCGCACCATAGTCTCCACTTGGTTATAAAGGCGACCTGACGTGAAGCTCATAAAGAGATCTTGGATACTTTTTCTCTCCACACAGATTAAAGGTGAGAGAATATAATCACCAACTTCCAGAGTCACTGGAATTATGAGCATCCCCTTTTGGTGGAGAACATTTGGAAGGCTACTCATGAACTCCCGCATGTCAACTATGACCTGAAAAGATTGGAATTCTCATATATATAAATGTATATATCTAGAGATGGGGGATTGAACCAGGGGCCTCTCATATTGGAGAGTGTGCATGTACCACTAAGCCATTGCTCAGGTGGCTTCTCAAATGTGAATTATGTCAAGGAAATGAGGCAAAGATCACAACAAAAGAATATCACAAACCTGCATTTCTTTATCAACTTCCTTTCTTCCACCTGCCCTTCTAGTTATTGAGTTTTGGGGAGTAGCACCATCTAAATCTACACTAGAATTCAATCCTAAGCAACGTCCATCCTGATCCAATCGCAGGTGAAATGAACCCAAAAATGTTAATAGATTCAGCACACATCTATAAGGGTAAAATGTAGGCAGAAATTCTGTGGAAGGAAAGAAGATAGAAAGACAAACCTGATCAACAGGTATCATCATCAAGGATTTCTGCCTGATTAGAGATTCAAATGCCCCATTTTCCCTTCGTATACTTGCCTCAAACTTTTGCACCTCAGTAGAATCTTCATAGAAAAGGAAATAGACTTTCAAATTTTTTGAGGGATTTTGGGCTTTGTAAACTTCTATTTCCCTGACAAAAGTTACATCTGGATGGTAAACAATGATTATAGAGGGTTTCAATATGTCAAGAATAGGCTGATCACTTTCTAGGGCATAGATATGCACTGGTGGAAGTGGCTTCACATTTCCAATTCCAGTAGCATCAAGGTTTGGAGAATGCTTTTGAAAAACTGCTTCGTCCACAGATGTCCCTCCGCATGTGGTTTCACAAAGACGACCTGCAACAACTGTATCAATTTCATCTGTTTGGCTTTTCTTTTCTGAACTACATATTTCATTATTATCCTTTATCGCTGCCTTTCTACGTCTATTCTTATCTTTAATCCCAGAGCCCCCGACAGTAGCTGCTGGGCCTTTTCTATTCTCCTCTTTTTGCTTTGCTTTGCTACATCCTCGGCCACCAATATCAGGCCGGGATGCATCTTCGACAACACAACCCATATGAGCTAAGTTTCTTAGTTCAGATGCTGCTGCCAGAAGTGCATCATGCTCTTGCTTGCTAACGCTGCTGGCTTCTGTACTCTGCGCAGGTGTTATAGGCACAACTCCATCAAGAACACCAAAACCTTTTGGATCCTTTGTTTTCTTTTTCTGACGTTTTATCTCACGCAGCTCTACTTTGCTCAGCAAGTATTTCTTCCATTCTTCATGCATGACCTTCGCAAGATAACATTGCATAAATTCAGTTCATATTCATTTTTATGCAAGACCAAAATGACTGAAAACTACAGAAATAATTAACTGTAATTGATCAAAGACCAAGTAATCAAATTCACCCAGTTATTAATTTAAGTGCATCAGCACTCAATCAACAGAATAAGACATCTGATTAGTTTGTATAAATTAAGCATTTTTCTGTTTGTGCATTTGGGTAGGTTGGGGAGGGAGGCTTCGAAGAGTGCTTCACCAAGTAAAATGAAGCAGCTACCAGTGGATCTGCTTCAAAATCAGTTCAAAATCCTTGCATAGGGAAGCATTGTGTTTCAGCAATGGGGTGGCCAAGTAGATATCCTTAGAGTGAACAAATATGTTCATGGAACTCGAGTTAACCAAGAGCAAGATGAAGTAAAAGGTAGTGATAACTGAAAACAATTCAAAATCCCAACATGAGATGAAAAGGAAAAACCTTTTGGGGACTGTTAGTGATGCATTCTTGCAGCTGCAGGCATGAATATTCATCTTTGCATGCCACTAACACAATGCCATTGTCAGCTTCTTCACCAACCAATAATTCTTCTCTTGGCAAAGCTTGCTTCCGTCTTTCCTCTTCTATCTCTTCAAGAACCTCCTGTAAAGAAATTGTCATTAATATTCAGCTCGAACTCTACATAACTCCTTTATTTTTATTTTTTTTTCCAAACCTCTTTATAAGCGTCCAGTTTGAAAGTATAGACTAATAACATATACATACATTTATACTATATACAAATATATATGTATACAGAGAGAGACCAAGTTGAACATGGGGCCATTGATATAATGAATTTCATATATATAAGAGAAACATGATCAGCAGACTTCATAAAATTGGAACTCGCTGACTCACACGTAAGACCTTCCACTTTGGTGCCTCCTCCAGCACTTCCTCCAAAACTAACCCACTACTTGAACTTGATGACGAAGTACCACCAACTGCTAACATGCATTAGAAAATGAGGATTGAGATACAGGAAATGGTAATGCAAAGCTACTAAGTAGGTCTTTCACTCTCTTTCTCTTTTTACCCTTTTGTCTGTAGGAGAAAGTAAGCCATATATTAAACACAAGTACAAATGGGTAAAGAATTAATGAAACAATAAGCCCTTACCTTCTTCACTGTCTTTGTGATCCCCTCTAATTTTCCTCTTCTTGTTTGTTACACTTTTACTATGCCCAATTAGTTTCATACCATCCGACCTTCCAAAACGATAAACACGTTTCTTTGCATAGTCAAATATCTTATAGCTTGCCTCTGCAAATATCCAAACAGACCGAAAACTCTCTGACACTCTGAGGGTATCCAGATACCTCAAATATGTGACTGCATCATACCTGTCCATATCAAATCACAATATCAACCACTAGTTTCTGAAAAATATTCTTCAAATGACAGTTTCCAGAAAAAATTGAAGTAATACCATCAGAAAAATTATAAGCAAACGAAACAGGGAAACAAAAAGGTCTTATTACACTAGAAAGATGCCTCAACAAATTCCTGGAGTTAAGAAACCAGAATTTATTACCAAAACATAAGACTCGGAGTAACATAAACAGTATCATTCTTCACATAAAACCATAAAAAGAGAAGCATCTCTAAATTGGCAATGCTTCTCAAACTTAGTAGCAAATAGATACCTTTAACACTTCACATGAAACCATAAAAATATGCAATTATTAAAACAAGAACTATGAGAGTACCTAACAAGATAATCCAATAATTTCCTCAAGGTCTTGAGATCTGACACTAGTTGCTTTGTCTTCTTCCCCAAGGTATGCCAAATTGGATCCAACTGCCTCCTCACAATTTCATCAAATGACTTAAACAACCCATTTTCCACCGTCAAATCCTCAACATCAACCTTATTTGTCTTCCTCATCTCCTTCAGACATGCATCCATGACCTCAATAATGGCTTTCTGAATCCCAACCATATATTTAGTCATTGAAACTCTTATATCAACCACAACAGGTGGATACTTCTCCAACTCCTGTGAGACATACACCTGAAATCTCGGCCACAAATGCAATTTTCTAATATACAAACACTTCATAATCCGCTCTGCCTTGGCAAACCCAGATACCATTGCGTGTGGCTTATCAGAAAAGGCTCGAATATAAGCTTCCCGATTGAGAGACCGGAGGATTCGAACTATGAATGCTTCGGTGGATGACTCAGAGAGTGAATGTGCATTTAAAATTATAAGTCCAGCGATACTGGAGGTGGGTATTTTGTTTGTTAAGAGATCAACAATTAAGATTCTCGCTGTGATGAAAAAAATTGAGCCAGACAAGTAAAGGGTATGGCGATGGTGAGCAGGGAGGTCAGCGGTGATATCAGAAGGGGTTGGTGAATGATGGGTCTTGAGGTGGTGAAGGATTTGGGATTTGAGAGAAGCGGAGGAGGGAGAAAGGAGAAGGAGGGTCCCTTGAGAAGATGTGTGTAGAACAAGAAGAGAGGAGATGAGCTTGGAAAGAGAGAGGCCAGATGAAAGGACAACAAGGCCGCCATTAGGGTCGTCTAGGAGCTCTGTGATTATATGCTCGTGGAATTGAACCATGGACTACAATGGCTATCCAACTTGGTTTCGAGGTACTCAGGGAAGGAGAAGGGCAAAAAGGTTTATTGGGTGCGGTTGTTTGGTCGCGGAGGGTGAAGCCGGTGGCGGGAAGAGGAGGACAGTTTTGTCGGTTGAGCATTTAAAAGGGTTTGTAATGGAAGTAGGGACTAGGGCACTCGAGAGCATAACATGAAACTGAAAGCTCTTCCGTCAAAACTCAGAAAGATAGGAAACGACAATGCGCTTAGATAATCAACTATACGACGTGTTAAGTACGGCAAACTCGCATGCAATTAGTGTCGTTTGGCCTAAATACTGCATTGCTAAATCAAAAAATACACACCAAAAGAAAAATCAAAATCGATCTTTGATTTAATAGAAGATTCAGTGAACCTAGAGGTGAAACAAAATGAAGTGAGATAAAAAAAAAAAAAAATTATTCTTAATAGATCTAGAAAATTAATAATACAAAATCACTCTAATCGAAATTATTAATTGAAATATTAGATAAACATATTAAAATCTACAATAGATGTTAATGTTGTAACCTAAGGAGTTAAAGACTCAAGGTTTTTGTTATAAAAACAAATTTATCAATTGCCCAATCTATTGTCATTACCATCACTTTTAATTAAAATGTTCAAACTTGCTGCAGAAAAAAATGGCTATACTGGCTAAATATATTCATACCATCTACAATTAGGCATGATAGAGAGGAAGCTCAATAGCAGCGATGACAATGAACTTAAAAATACTCCTTTTATACTTTTCTCTCCATTCAACTTCCATGAACAAAAAGAAGTTTGTTACACACAATTAAAGGAAGGCACTGTTCTCGTGGGTGGAGACTGATAAACTTGTGCAACACTGCTCCAGAAGAAAAACCAAATGTATATATATATTTGCATTTATAGATCACTTCAATCTGATTTTGCACCAGCGTTAACATTTTCATGAGTCATCTTGAGTCTTCGTAACAACAAAGGAACAGGCTTTTCCAACACAGACACATTAATATTGTTCCAAACATCTGATTTTGTAGGAAGCTTAGCAATTCTCTCTGCTATGTTCATGTCTTCTGCAAGAACAGAACCAAAAACTGTGTATGTTTTCTTCCACTCTCCATGATTAGCAAGGCTAATAAAGAATTCTGGGCCATAACCAATCCAAGCAACTGAACCTCTTCTTATGGTTGGGCAAACTTCTGTCGGGATTTCCTTGAATGTGGTTCCTTGGGCTTCAAGCGTCCCTTGAACTAAAGCAAAAGGGGGACCAAAAGGACTCTGCATAAAGAAGATAGTCTTAGTATCATTTAATTCTCCAATGATCATACAAATTAGATTGCAACTCTCAACATGCAAACGAAACCAATTGAAATGGAAAAATCTTGCACTACAGGACATAATATTTATTTCTGAAGACAAACCAACATTAACTACAGGGCTAAGCTGCTCAGAATGTCTGGAAAGAGAATGGGCTGATGGTTAGGAGGGGAAGGATTTGATAAATTAGGCTACAATTCAGAAATGCACATAGATAATATGAAGTGATGATATACATATGCACATCTTGGTTTCCAACAATACATCAGATCGCTTAAGTTAGTTTCTTACGTTTTTTATGTGTTTTCCTTCTGAATCCCACAAATAACCTCGGCTCTCTGCCCGATAAAATTGACAACCTGCACAATGGCGCAATCCCAACAACTGAAGAATGTAGGCCACAGAGTGTGGGGCACAGTCAGGGAAAAGCTGCAGCAAACAAAGTATCCTCAGAAGTTCTGCATAAAATATATTATAACCAATCAAAATGAGTCAAAATTTTTAAAAGTTGATTTGGGATATTACAAGAATGCAAGTGTGCAAGTTACTTCCCGCATACAAGAGATACAAAAATAACAGACAGAGAATAAGCTGATGCACTTAATTGCCTCAACCAAGTATACCAGTGCAATATGTAATTGTTACAATATAACATCAAAAGCATTAGGATCTTAGATCCCTGCTAGGATGAGTGCTTACTTTTATATGAAGAGTTCCGTATTCAGTTTCCAAGCCAATGATTCCCTACAAGCAGAAAAATGGAAAGAGCACCAAAATGAGAAATATCGGTCATAGATTGCTGAAATTATCCAACTACATAATACATCATATAAATACTTAAAACATTAATTGTCAGTGGACTGAAAAATACAGAACAAGAGAAAACACTTTTGATCTGGTCAAGATGATTGATTCATGTCATCTTTGCATTGTGGCAGACAACCACTTACATGATAAAAAGCATAAGAACATTTATGCTCTTCCCGAGCTGTATAGTATATATAATATCCTTTAAAATGGTATATGCTCAGGCTTAACCTTCACAAGATATCAGCAAAACAATATTTATCAACACAAGTTTTAGGCCCATGCACATGTCATAGACTTCCCCTGGAGAGAGAACCCCTCATTGCAGAATAACTAATATTTATAAATAAACCCAGAAGTCCAATAAAATTTATCCAAGAGCATTCAGAAATTAAACCACTTATATACCACTCCTCTTCCAAAAATGAGCCCAGAAGTCCAACTATCTGTTTGCCCTGCTTCTTGCCGGTCAGGGGCTAAGTTGTCCTTTTGTTTCTTCAACCAGCACTGAAACAATGAAATCAACACAATAATGTCTACACTTATATTCAAAATGTTTGGGAAGAAAAAGATTGACATGAAGAACCCAAAATATCAAACTCCTTATTAAGCAAATTTCCTTTAGAAGTATTTAAATGTCATAGAAGAAAACAACTCACTTAAAGTGCCTGATTTTGCTTAATACACTTGACAAATTAGACTAAAGCCCATAATACATCTTAAGAGTTAAACATAACTAACTTCTGGTAACAACAAAGGAAAGTAACATTTTTTTTAATAGAGTATACAGTGCTTAGCTGACTTTCAGTACTCCAAAACACACATCAATATCAGCATTGTGTTGTGATAATTAAGCAACAGAAGATAGATATGGAGGCGGTTAAAGTGATTCAGAAAAGAATAAGCATTCAGCTCAACTGTATGTCAATATTGCTCCCCACAAGAAAAATACTCACTCTTTTTTTTTTTCTTTTAGTTTTTTATATTACTTGAACAAAACTTTGAACACCACTTTGTGCAGATAATCTAATTATGCACTTCACAAATTTGAATAATAATTCATAGAGTCGATCATCTATATATATTTATATATAGTCTATACCTGTGAAAGGCATTTGTAAATTCATAAAATCTAGCATAAGAAGAAATAAGACTACCAGTAATTCCGACTACTTGGCATCAGATTCATCGATTTCAAACACAAATGGTTTAGTGATCCAACAAAAATGGAAAAATAAACACAAATACCAAAATCATTCAACAGATAAAACCAAATGAGTTATCCTTCAAATAAGCAGCAACGTGCTAAAGTCAAGACATAATTGCAAGGAAACAAATTTAACTTTCCTCGCCAAACTTAGACCCGCAAGTCTTCCGATTCCCGCAGAACACCCATGAATCACACAGACAAGGCCCATCACTCCCGCTACACATGGATTTACATGCCTTGCAACACTCCTCAGAAGAATTGAACTTAAACTCGGAACCCCACTTCACAGCAGTCCCCCAAAGCTCCAAATTCTCAATCCCATTACAACACCCTGTCTTCACTCCCCCAAAATTTGCCCCTACCCCACCCTTCTCATCATCTTCAAACAATGTCAAAGACTCGAACTTTGAAACTGAAGAGGTGTCACCGGTACCAAGTACAGCTGAGAGTAATGCGTAGATCAAACCACAAGAAATCAAGCACACCAACAGGAGAATCAACGAGTTGTAACGAGTTCGTTCTGGGTCATTGTGCTTACGTCCCATTTAAGATTTGAAGAAGAAGGGCAAAACCCAAAACTATTTGGGGGGTTTACAGATTCTGGGGAAATTCTGAGCTTAGTGACCGAGGACGTTGACTGCTAAGCCTAAGATTGGCTACGATATAGTAGTCTAGTAGACACGGTCTTACTTTGTATCAAGTGGGAGTGCGGGATGGAAAAATCTATTGCGAGTACGACCAATCATGGTGAAGAGTACAGGAGTTAGCCGCCTTCCACCCTTTTGATTTCGTGCATGTTCCACGCTCTCTTCACTCGCGTACATTACCACGTCCTTGTCGCTTCAAAGCAATTCATAATGCCGCCCTGTAGTTGTCCCTATCTAATACGAAGTTTGTACATAATCTATTGGTTGGTGATTACGCAATTGGAGTGCCTGGAATCTAATTCCACTATCCATTTTATAATCAGAATCAAGTTGTTATTCAGAAAGTGTTAAGCTGAACTGGGATTGAACAGTATCTTCATTTCCTTTCTGACCATTGCCAAAAGACCTCAAATAAATACAAGAAAACTAAAGTAATAGCAAATTCCAATATACTTGAGAAAACCAATAAGGAACCTAATCATGGTACATAAATACAACTTAATAAAAACAAACCTTTTTCAAATACTTGGTTTAAATATTGTGTTGAAGCTAATAATCTACTGCACAACATTATCAACATTAAGAAATCAAGACTCTAAAATTTTGAAGAATCTCCTCCACCATGGTTTTTAGGCCTTGATCACACAGTTTCCACAAAGTCACCACTCACATCAATATCAGATTCCAGATCAGCCTCAATATCATCAGCATCCGATGTACCCGCAACAGCTTGCTCACCTCCTTTGGATCCTTGGCCCGGTACCCTTGCCTCTTGTATTATTTTCATTATATCTTCAATGCCTTGGGTTGGTTGGTCTCTTTCTGTTTCCTCATAACTTTTCTTCTCAACTTCAATTAGCTCCTTTGGCAGGTTCTTTAGAAACCAAGGATGTTGTTTTATCTCAGGGATAGTGACCCTCTTTGAAGGATGATTGGAAGTATAAGTTTACATGAACATATGTAGATATAAATTGATAGAGTAAAGTAAATAAATAAAGAAATTAACAAGAGAAAAAAGTTCCAAAGAAAATAAATGTGAACAATTTACCTTGGCAGGATTGGCGACAAAGATATGGGAAAGAAGTTGTCTGCAGTCGGCAGAAATGCGTACATAATCAGGTATGGAGTACTGAACGCTCATTATTCTCTGCCAACAAGACCAAAAGACTTCTTAAGTTAACTTATACATGCACAGAAAACAACAAATTACAATCAAAAAATAGATGGAGGATATTCCTTATCTCCATATCTCTGTTTTAAGATAGAGGGGAAAAAACCTCACCCCAATGGTCTTTCGGAAATTTCTAGGATCTTCAGGTTCCTCAAATGGATATGCTCCAACTAACATCACATATAGGGTGACTCCACAGGACCAAACATCTGCAATCTGCAACACAACCAAAGTATAAAGGAAGTTCTTTTTTTTTTTTCCATCATGAAAGGGTTATCTGATAATGTGACATAAATATCTGAAATAAATCTACTTGAAATGAATGCATCATAGACCACAAGAACTACCAACTTCCAAAAAAATAAGTGCAAAACCTTAATGAGACTTTCAAGACATTTTGGAAAACAAGAGAATACCAGGTACCTTTCCATCATATTCCTTGCGTGACAGAACTTCAGGAGCAATATATGCAGGAGTTCCAACAGTTGATTTGGGTTGAGAGTGCAGCAAAGCAGACTGCAATCAAAAATTAAAACGAAAACAAAATATATTAGACAACTAAAATGGGATATACACTAACTACAATTTTTAACCTAATTGTAAGATTTAATTTCAAATGTTAGTTATTAACCTTGGAGTAACCAAAGTCACATATTTTAAGTCGTGGTGTTGGACTTCCATCCAAGAGTGTATTTTCCAATTTCAGATCTCTATGACAAATTTGCTGCAGAAAAAAAGTATAAGATGATGTAAGGGACTGAAATGAGAGTTAATATTGGAAAACAAGAAATACAATTGAATGGTTATACCATGGAATGACAGTAGCTAACTCCAGATATTAGTTGCTGGAAGAAAAATCTAGCCTGTCGTAGAAGATACCACCATGAATGGTCACAGTCATTACGAGAAATTCAAATATAAGAAACTGACCACCAATACAAACAATAGAAAAAAAGCTAAATGGTTACAACCTCATCTTCACTAAATCGACCAGCACTGCATATCCTCTCAAAGAGTTCCCCGCCTGCTGCATATTCCATGACAATTGCTAAATGTGACGGAGTCAACAAAACCTGTAGCAAAATTATATGTATACAAAATGGAACTTTCAATGCCAGCTTCAAAAGACTTTGTCATCACAGAAATACCCATAAATTTGACATCAACACATGAAAAGGCATTTACCAAAGAATGTGCACTCAAAATCGCAAATAGGTACAGGTTTTATGATGATGTCTCATTTTAAGCTATTGATCAGACTTTCAAATGGAATCAACCAATCTGGGGAACTTGATTGTATGCTCTAAATTTTCTTCTGGACATGATGCATAAGTTGGTCGGTGCATAAACATATTACAAGAATCATTGAGTGTGACAAAAGAAATTCAGCGTTAAATTCTGGGTAATATGAGTAGAGTACTATTGGTGCTGGAATGATCCAGATAGTTATTGACAAAGTTCATCCTTGGTGTAAAAGAACAAGATCTTACCTCTTTGAACCTGACAATATTTGGATGCCTTAGAGATCTGTGGTTGATGATCTCCCTTTGAACATTCTCATCAATCTGAAACCATAAACAGAACTCATATCTCATATTCAGATGAAGCTGATAAGAAAAATAGGAAAGAACCACAATAAAAAGAATAAGCAACAAACCATCCCCCCCCCCCCAAGAAAAAAAAAGAAAAGGAAAAACAACAATAAATTCAACATGATAATTGAATCGGTAATCTTCCTTAGAAATAGAGGTCGCCATGAAGTAAAAAGCAAAACAAGATATCATTCCTTAAAATAAGGATAAATGAAAATCATGATGGATTTGGTTTTTCATCATGAAATTCTTTCCTCGTTGTCTAACAAAATTCCTCGTTGTCTAACAAAATCTTATCATTAAAATTGCCTCATTCTCGACCTCAGAATGAGGTTGACTAATCCATAGTAGTAAGCATCAATGTGCCAATTAACACTTCATGACTAGTTTGGTTTTCACAAAAATGCAATCCAAATGGGAAACCAATATACAAAAGCAAAAGACAATACAATCATCCGTCAGTGAATTAGTCCAGAGAATGAATGATTGGTAATACAAAGTCATCCAGATCGAGTAAGAGAGCCGGAAGGGGAATCTAAATCAAATAGAGCCCCCAGCAACCCATTAATTTCTATTAACCAGCAGAAAGACAAACCAGTTAAGAAACTCTCAAATCATTCAGAACAAATACAAAACAACTTTTAACACTTGCAATTGCAGAATCCAAAGCCTAATTCTATCAAGCTTGCTAAAGATTTTACCTTTTTTCCCCTTTCAATGTATTTGACTGCAACAAGCTCTTTGGTCTTCTTGTCTCTGACCAACTTCGCCACTCCAAAGTTCCCTGAACCAATATCTTTCAATGGCTCGTATCTTTCCTCCATATTGACTCCCCCAAATCAACAACCGCAGAGTACTAAATCTACAATTGAAATGACAATCAGAATCCACAAAAACCTCAAATGTCCTGAACTGAAAGACAAGAAGAAAAGAGACAACCCATATAGAAAAATATAATTATAATATAATACCAAAAAAAAGACTAATTGATAAAAGAAATTCCAAAACCAAAATATTTCAAATGAAGAAAACTATAAACAATTTAAACAGATCGATCCAGATGATCAAAATTAGGGTTAATTTCTGAAAACAGTAAAAGCAAAATTCTCACCCAATATAAGCAACAACGTGGTAACCCAAAGAAAAAAACTGGAGGAGAAAAGCTGCTTAAAGGAGAGTAAGACCAGCTCAAGCTATTTTTCACATATAAAGGGGTTAACGGGTCTAAATCCTAAGAAAATCAGAATGATGAAACAAATCCAGCAGAATATCCAATTTCTCAAAGAATTAAGGGACACGTTTGAGATAGAAGGGTCACTTCTAAGCGCCGCTCATAAAAAGACTGATTCCGACATTACGTTGACTTTGGTTTACTTGTCTGACACGCGGAGAGATATTCCTATGGAAATGTAAGTTTTATTTCAATAAAACAATATTTAGCATTTTTAAAATATTTTTTTAGTATTATATAATATATAAAATTATTATTTTAAAAATTATATTTATCAAATCTTAACAAAATATCGTTAAACTTCCATTTAAAAATTTTTTTTTTATAATATATATATATATATCTATATATATATATATATTTCTGAATTAATATTATGAGGGGTTTAAAATTATGAAACATAATATAATAATTATTACAGAATTTTTTTAAAGAATATTTTTAGGCTAAATAAATATAAAAAATTTATATTATTTTTTATAGTAATTAATTATAACTTTTTACTAAATACTTTTTTATTTTTATAATATATTAAATTTCAAAACTCAATTTACATCAAATATCATTTGAATGCTAATTTAAAAAATTCGTTATTATATTATTACATTACATTACATATAAAAAAGTGCAACTTAAATACCCATATTATTCACTTTCTTTTATCTCATTAATAGAGGATTTACAATTTATTACATCATTACTCGTACATTCATCTACCAATATTCATTTGGCGTAGTAGTTGTTGGGGTTTGAGAATTGCTAACTTGGCGGTCCAAAATATTGAAGAATTGGTAAATTTTTTTGCCGAATCCACTGGTATCTCCCTATTGAACTCGAGAGTAAGCAGCAACTCACGCTCTTTGCAATCAAACCAAGACAGGTGTTCTGCCCCTACATTGGCAACCCCAAAACCATCTCACATCAAATTGAATGTTGATGCTGCAGTACTAGGTATAAGCAAGGCTCTTGGATTGGGGTGGTGACTATAAATTATCAGGTTGCTATTTTGGTTTGCTGGGTAAAAAGGAGTGCAGTTATGGAGGTAACGGATGCAGAAATAAAGGGCTTAGCGTGGGTCTTACAATTGGCAGAACAGAAGGGTAGGAGCCTAATTGTTGTGGAAGAAGATTTCTCAGATAGTCATTAACCAGTTGCATAACGATGGTGATTGGCCGTTGAGATCCGTTCATTTAAAAATAATAATGAAACCACCTATTACTCATTTCAAAGAATAAAAATGACATCCGCATTACTTTTTTGTCATTTTACACAAAAAATACAGAACAGAACAAAACTTCTTTTTTCATTCCTGTTACAAAGAAATTTGCACAAGGGTTCAACAAAATCTTAGGAAGTAACATGCATTCGAAACTTGTCAAACATTTCTTCCAACGCTCAAGAAAGTAGTCTGTCTATTTCCAGTTGCTCCACCATGTTCAGGTCTTAAAGGCGGCATTTTTGACATCATCCAGCTGTGAACCAGTGAGCTATAATAGTGCTTCACCAGTTTCTTTGTCTTGAAGCCAGGAGATCTTTTATTTAACAGGTAATTAAAGGTGAAAGGTAAGATAAACTCGTAAAAAGATATAAGCCAGAGGATAGACAAGAAATGAGAAGTACAAGTTACCTTCTTCGATCTCTATTATCCCACCATTTATCTGGGGTTTTCATCAAGTTCCTCCAAGACTCATCACCTGAATAAAAATAAATAAATAAATCAGTACAATAAATTTATTTTTTTTGGACAAATATAAGATCAGTACATTTAACTCAACCAGCAATAAAATATTCATAGCACCACAAGGAAATGCTATTTCCATGCACTGTCATAGTTCTGCCACAAAGTAAAGGAAATGCATCACCCTTTTCAGTATTTTGTTACATATTTGCACCTAATCACTGACTTCCTAACTGAAAGAATACGACCACATACCTCGAGAAACCTCGAAGGTAAACTTGCAGCCATCTTTGTATACCTAATCACAGAGTTCCTAATTTCCTACCAATGGAACATCGTAAGATAAACACAAAGAGAACCCTACCTGTAAAAATTGACAGATTTGATTTTGCTTGAGGAAAACATGGCTGCGAGCAAAAGATGCATGAATTTAGTCAAAACCTGCCAAATAGCATCTCAAGCTCAGAAACTGCACATTTAGTTCAATTATATAAATTCTAAGAGCAAAAGATGCGCATGATTCTATGAAAGTCCAATGTGAACTAAAATTTGTGTACTGGTTGAAGTTTAACGGTTTTAGAATAATTCTCTATATAAAAAATGTGGTTATTTCTAATTTGATTTCACCTAAAGTACCCATGCCATGAGTATTATTTTCTCTAAGTTAATCAGCTTAAGAGATTATAACTTGTGTTAATGATATGATGCATATTTTATAGAAAGACCTTATGCCATTTTCTGACCTAATATGCCTGAATTGATACAATCAATCAAAGAAATTAATGCATTTAGAGCGAGATAGTCATATAAAAAGCATCTCAAATTGCCTAAAATTTATGTAATAAGAGATAAGACTAAACAGAAGATTTATAACCCATAAAAAGAAGCAAGAAACAGAGATGTAGAAAAAGAACAATAGAGATGAGTAAAATCATATCCGACAACCAAAAAAAGACAGCATTTTAATTTAGTACTCCTTATATACAAGCTTTTTGCCTACAATAACTACAACATCCAACATCCAAGCACATAACCATAATAGAACAGCTTTAAATTCACATGGATTAATTCAACTTAAAAGATAAGCCAGAAACTAAACTAATATACAGGAATAAACTTAAGAAAAACGAGTGGAGACTTAACACATATCCATAATTTGATAAAGCACCACTGATTTTCCAGACAAGTAGAACAACTTCTGAAGCTTTTATATTTAATTACCCAAATACAGGCAAAAGTTTTAGTGAAAAGAGATCCTACTTTCAAAAGAAGCATGGTGTGTCTCACTACCAACAGAACCCCTGACTGGTAGAAATGGAGATGGAGGGGGATTTTAAAATAAGTCATCTAAAGACATTCATAAAAAACATGTTTATTGCATGCTTACCTATAACATCTGTCATATGTACTCATTGTCTTCTTTCACATTCAATACAGGGTTAATGAACCTTTCCAAGTTTCTAAACAGGTGCGAGGCATATCTCCATAATGGGTTAACGTTAAATGTTAGAATATCAAAAAAGAAAGAAAAAAAAAATTTCCCCACAAACCGAAAATTACTACATACAATTGATTTGCAAAAGAGGAAAAGGGAACAAGCATGATGATGTTAGGTGAAATGAAAAAGGATAGAAGATAAAACCAAAAACTGCAAGTCAGAAGTGATACAGAACACTTACCTCTTTAGATTTCACGACCTGTAGTTCAAAGTCAATTTCTTCTTCCGCTAGTCAGAAGTGCTTTGTAGCAGATGTGGAAGCCCTCATTCCTAACCACAATAATTTAATCAAAGCAGATTCACAAATGACTAAAAAAAATTTCACAAATTACTGCTGGTGTACAAACTAGATTTTGCAAATTTTAGAATATATAACTTACGCAATCCTCCCAGAAATTCAATAAAACAAAAATTCAAGCATTAATAAAATTATTATGTAATCAAAGCCTGGATCAACATGCAACACTTACAGATTCGAGGGATTATATGATGATATTCAAGAAAAGGATTTCATGTCAGCATTTCACTTACAACAATGTAGCCGAAAATCTTTCCTCTCAAACCTTCAGTCCTGCAAAATCAGACCAGCAGTTCCCAACAGCTTGCAACAAAGTTTCTTTTCCCATTTCTACTTCGGCCTAAAAGCAGCCATAAAATCAAGACATTTCTGTTTCCCCAGACTGACGCTAAGAGCCAGCCCGAATCACAAGAGCCGAAGGGCGTATCGGTAGGCCACAAAAAGAAAAGGGCTTTGCTAGGGCCTGTTAAATCTTTTGGACCCCACCCAAATGCTTAAAAGGCCACAAAAAGAAAAGAGGATAACTATACAGTCTTAAATACTTGCTACTTGGTGCTCCATGCAACGTAGAGACTATTGATCGAAATGAAGTTCTGAGAGCAAGATGGGACCCACACATCCTCATCTTCGTCTTCGTCTTCATCTTCTTCATCATCAGCCGCTTCTTCATCCAAGGGCGGTGACGTAGGCGCCAGCAGCAGTGGTAGCGGAAGCGCCAGTAGTGGTGGTGAATCTCTTTTTTGACTTAATGCATTTTGACTTAATGCATACAATGTCTTCAATTAATTCTACTTCAAATTCTAAATTTGCTGTTAAAAAAAAAATCTCTTTCTGGAAAATCTCAAACTTTTCCTCCCAAAAAATTCGGATCAATACTTACTAAATAATCTTTACCATTAAATTTTTATAAGATTTAACAAATATATAGATCATTTCTCTTAATACAAATTAATTAATTTATATATGTTATGGACTACTTCCAGATCAACATGGTATCAAATATTAATATATTATGGATCTGCCACGTACCAATACCTGATATTGGTAATGATACCTGGTATCAAATATTAATCCCATATATTTAGACAAATATTAAATTAAAATATCTTATATAGGTAATGATACCTGGTGTCAAATATTAATCTCAGGTAATTGGACAAATATTAAATTAATATACCATTGTCAAAGCAGAAAAATAAAATATTTCACTCAATAAAAATGAACCTAGTTGCCCTACAACTCCTATAAGTATGAGCAACCAGAACATACAAATTCATCATCTATCTGCTGGAAGCATGGGCAAATCCATCTAAGCTCTGCTTTCACAGATTCATCCATATATCTGCTAAAAGCATGGGCACATCTATCTAAGCTCTGCTTTCACAAATTCATTCAGTTGAAGGCTGGGCTTCTGTTCTTTCTGTCATCTGTCTGCTGAAGCTCTGCTTTCACAAATTCATACATCTATCTGTTGAAGGCTGGGCTTCTGTTCTTTCTATGATCTGGCATTCCATCTGCTGAAGCTCGGCTTCTCTCTCTTCTATAGCTGTTCTGCTAAGATTGAGATGATTAATCCTCTGCTATAGAAGATTGAGGTTAATTCTCTGCTCCGCTTCTCGCTCATTTCTCTAATTTCTGCGCTCCAACAATGTCTAATTACATTGAGGTGTTATATGTTGTCCTCGTTGCTATAAACATTTTAAAACCCCAAGAAAACATGTCAAAACAGAGTTTGGATCAATGGGATGCTTACCATACCATTTCTCACCCAAATTGGATTCTTTTTTCCATTCTCTTTCTTTTCATTTCCTTCACTTCCATCTGAGTCCCAGTCTATCGCAGTATAACTGCTCCAGCTGACGGCATCTTAGTGATTTTTTTTGGGAGTTTAATCCTTTTATAGCCATTACCTTCATAGCCTCCATAATTTTAGCGCAACCCCTGTTTTGGTTTTCTATCCCTGCATTATGATATTCTGTTTTCTGTCTACATGGCTTCGACGAATTCTTACCACAATTTTAGTTGCTGGCCGTCCAGTTAGAGAGCTACTCATTTGGCGGCGCAATCTAGAATATCGTCCTGAGGTGTAGTCCCACGTTTCAGATACACCCAGTCATCCTTGGGGTATGTTGGTGTGGTCCGACTCAGTTTCTTTTACTGATTCCCCCTTTCTCTTTCTAGTTATTGGATACTGCCTACATTTGACGTGTCTGAAAGTATAATGCCTGCCTTTTGTTGATTAAAATTTGTCCTTAAATGGTTTTAATAAGGTTCTGGGAATTGAATGTTGCTGCTTTATTTACTAGCTTGCTGTATAATTGCTTAGTTCAATGCTATATTAGTGAAGAAAACAAGCAATTCTTGTTCTATGTATATACGATTGTGAAATCAACTTGGAATTTGGGAGATATCTGGAATGATAAAAAAAGTTTAAAAGATATAAGTTGAAGTAAGCTGCTCATTAAACAGTAATTTTAGTAGATAACTCTCTTCAGAAAAATGCTTTACTTCCAGCAGAATACTAGTAGATTTTAGCTTTCAAGTTCCCTACAACTGTATCCTGTATGTTCTTTAAGCAGTCCCATAAGTTATAAGCAAGTGATGGATAAGCATAAAAAAAAAAAAAAGAAAGAAAAAGAGAGGAGGAAATACAAGTTTTTGAGGAAAAGTATGTTCTAATTGGTGGCATTCCCTTTTTTTACATTTGTATTTCAAATTTCAATTTCATGTACTTGAGTTCAATGTGTGTCATTTTTTAGATGTTATTGGGGATATTGTTTTGAGAGCCTTGCCACTGAAGACCCAAGAAGAAATGACGGTGAAGGGATACCTCATGTTGATGCCAATGTTGAATACTGTTCTTTAATCAAAACGAAGTTAGAGGCTCATCGTATCCTGATGGGTGCTGGAATGGATTGCTGTGATTCAACTGATGATAGAAATATATTTTATGTGGAGCTCAGAATTACGGTGCTCATTTGAAGTCCAATAAATTTGCATGGGATTCAACAGGAAAAGGATAAAAATTCTCATAAAATTTTGTATTATAATTTCATGTTTTAGCCTCATTATTGAAACTCAAAATAACTATGGAGTATTATTTTTCACAATAATCTAATCAAAATAAAATATATATTAAATTCATACAAAAAATATGTACATAAAATCAAATACTGAAAATAAAATCAATAATGCTAGTCATAATATTATATTCTTGCAAATTAAAAAATAAATTTTAAATTTTAAAAATCTTAAAATATAAGGAAATTTTTTTTTGTGCCTTACCATTTAAATAATTTATCAAATATTTGACTTTTCTCGTTTTGGAAAGAAAGAATAAAAAAGAAACTCAATTCATTTCATCAAACATATAACCTTTCACAAAAGGGTTAATTAACTTTTTCAAGTTTCTAAACTGGTGCGAAGCACGTCTCCATATAATGAGTTAATGTTAAATATTAGAATATCACAAAAGAAAGAACAAAAAAAATTCCACAACCTAACAACTCAATAGCATTGTGAATTCTCACTCAAATAGTAATGAATTTATACATAAATCTATTCAGCAAGTCTTTTTTCTATAAAATTTTCACAATTTAATTCCTTAAGATGGGGTGGAATGACAATTACGACATAAATTAGATTTGCAAGAGAACAAAAGGGAACAAGCATGATGTTGCTAGGTAAAATTATTAAGGATAGAAGAGAAAACCAAAAAGTGCAAGTCAAAAGTGGAATGGAACCTTTACCTCTTTAGATTTCACGACCTGTTGTTTAAAGTCAATTTCTTCTTCAGCTAGTCAGAAGTGGTATGTAGCAGATGTGGAAGCCCTCATTCCTAACCACAATAATTTAATCAAAACAGATTCTCAAATGACTAAAAACAGCTGGAGTACAAATTAGTTTTTGCAAATTTCAGAATATATAACTTACGCAATCCTCCCAGAAATTCAAGAAACAAAATTTCAAGCATTAATAAAATTATTATGTAATCAAAGCCTCCAATTCAACAAGGATTTCATGTCAGCATTTCACTTACAACAATGTAGCCTAAAATCTTTCCCCTCAAACCTTCAGTCCTGCAAAATCAAACCCGCAATTCCCAACAACTTGCAACAAAGTGTCTTTTCCATTTCGACTTCGGCCAAAAAGCAACCCTAAAATCAACACATTTATGTTTCCCCCAAACTGACCGCCAAGCCCCGAATCACAACTCTTTTATTTTGTGCATCTACAATCCTTCATAGAGAAAATTGCAAAACTTGAAATGAAATCACTTGAATAATTTTTTTTAAAATTAAATAATATTATATTAGAAAAAAAAACATTACATAATCAGCAATAAAATAAATTCTAAAATTAATAAAAGTCCTCTTTATCTTTTTTTCATTTTTTCAAAAAACATTTTAATTTTAACTTGAATTATTATAATTTTTTTCGTTAATTAAAAATAAAAAGAAATAAGTTTAGATTAATTTTGTAAGAAAATTAACAAAGAACAAGTGACATATATTGAATATATTTTTTTTAAAGAGTTTTAAAAAATATATTAAAGGGATTGTAAAAATATCATTAATTTTAAAAGATTCTTTTTTGTTAATTATTAAATAATATACTATGAAAAATTAATCTACTTAATTAATATTTTAATCTTAAACCTAAAATAAAAATAAATATAAAATTGAGAACTTATTTATAAAGAAAACTTATAAGTAGAAGTTATTGAGAATATAAAATTAATAAATATTAAAAAAAAAAGTTAGAACTTATCTTTATTTTTCCTAACCACTTTTTGTATTGGTGTCATACGCAACTTGTTAAATAAAGATTAAAGTCAATTTTTGTAGGGTTAGAAACGTACCAAGTGTATTTTAGAGAATAAAATACATTAATCTTATCATTAAAATAAATTGATGACCAAATTTTTTATACATTATTTTTTAAAATTTCTTTTATCTAAAATTAATAATAAAGAATTAAAAGAATAAATAAAATTAATATTTTCACACTTTTTTTTTTCCTTTTCAAGTTAATTCATGTATCGAGAATTTTTCTTCTAAAAAATTAAAATTTTTTGATATTTTATTATTCTCTATATAATTATTTCAATCTTAATATTTTTTAATAAAATATTATGCATTAAAAAGAACTCATATGCTCAATACATCACCATCTTTTTTAAAATTTTGACCTCGAACAATGGAACTATAAAGTGAAGGAAACCCTGTTGAAAAGCAAGCTAACCATATTATTTTTGCAAAAATAAATTGAATTTTGATGCGTGAACTAGTGCATCTTGAGTTTTAACATTTTTGAAAATTCGTAAGAGGATGACACAATGAAGGGTGTAGGTACCAAATTTTAATATTTGATTATTATTTTGTCATTTTATTTAACCTATCAAAATTTTCTAAACCAACAAATTTAACGAACCCCCAATGACTTATATGATTTCCTAATTAAATTTCCATATGTATTGAACTTTTTCTTCAAATTAAGCTGTTGAAATTGTAGATTTTGATAGCCTCCACTGAATTTTCGGAGTACCGCCGTTGTTGCTAGGCATAAACAGAGAGATGTGTGAAAGGAGAAAATGAAGTGGAGGAGTTGAGGTGTTCTTTAACTCTAATTTTGAGTTGATGCATGCAATGTCATCAATTAATTCTACTTCAAATTCTAAACTTGCTGTTAAGAAAATAACTTATATTTTGAAAAATCTCAATTTTCTCATCCCAAAATGTTTCAGACCAATACTCACCAAATAATCTTTGCCATTAAATTTCTTAAATGATTTAAGAGAAGCCCTGATTCAATCAATCAAATTGAGAATTTGAAGACTAAGAATTTTAAACCAACAATTTAATAGAAATCATGATTGGTAAGGTGTATTGATATTGTCAAGGTTAATCTATTCTTCTAACTTGTGCTAGTACTTATTGGTAACAATTTTATATACTTTAAAAACTTATAGTACTTTATGAATATTATTTTTATTTTTATTTTTTTAGTTTTTCATAATTTTAGGAATGATCAACAAATTAATTTTAGTTTATATTTTTTTTAAAATTTAATAATAAAACAAAATCATATGTATGTTTTCATAATATGACCATAAGAGTATTCTAGAAAATTTATCTCAATTTTTTAGAGTTTAAGTTAAGTTTCTAACTTGTTTTCATGTTTTAGGAGATGGTTGTGTAGATTTTCAAACAAATGGATGCTCGTGTAATATCAGTATAATTCATGGAAGATATGAGTAATTTGTTCTTATTTTTATTTTGTTTTAGCAATCAAGTATGTTTGAAAACTGTGTGGTATGTTAAAAAAATATAGATTAACAAAAAATGTTGGATCTTTTAAGGAAAAGTAATAAAAACTCATTTTTGAAATGTAAATTTAACATTTTTTTTACCACATAAAGATGGATAGATAAATAAAGATTGCAAAATTAGGCTTAAAAATAGAGTTTTTAATTTGATTTTGATGCAAAAAAATAATTTACTTAATTTATTTTCAGAAAAATCTCAATTTATCCTCCCAAAAGGCTTTAGATCAATACTCACCAAATAATCTTTGTCGTTGAATTTTGTAAAATATTTGACAAAAGTCTTGATTTAATCAATCAAACAGAGGAGTTGAAGATTAAAAATTTTAATTTAACCAACAATTTAATAGAAATTGGGAATGGGAAGGTGTATTAATATTGTCAAGGATAATATTTTCTTCTAACATAAAAGTATTAATTTGATAAATTTCTCACGTAGTAGAACTTAATATTATATATAAATATATGAACCATTTCTGTTAATGTCAATTGGATTGACCCAACAAATATAGAGCCCATTCCTAACTGGGTGGGCTCATAAAAATAAAAGAAAAAGTTTCAAAATAAAAGATAAAGATTCTAAATCCATTGCTAAACTGTTCACTCACAGTCCTTAGCTGAAGTGGACAAGTTGATGTAGCTGAAGTGGCAGTGAACAACGGGCTGAAGTGGCAGTGAACAAAAGTTGATGTTAGCTGAAGTGGAGAAGTTGATGTAGCTGAAGTGGCAATCAAGCTGAAGTGGCAGTGAACAGTCGTTATCATTTGCAAAAGTTGATGTAGCTGAAGTGGCTAATGCCAAGACCACATATCTTCCTATAAAAGCCCCCGTCAGAGAGTTACAACCAGCATAATTCTCCAACAACAACATTGCCTTACATTGAAGTTTTATATGTATCCTCGGCTCCAAAAATGCATTACATTGAAGTCTTATATGCTGTTCACGTTGCTATAAATCTCTTAAAACCCCAAGATCAATGGGATGCTTACCATATGACTTCTCATCCAAACTGGATGAAATCCTTCTTCGTTTCCATTCTCTTCCTTTTCACTTCCATCCGAGTCCCAGTCTATTGCAGTAGAACTGCTCCAGCTGACGGCATCTTTGTGATGTTTGGGGAGTTTAATCCTATTATAGCCATTACCTTCATAGCCTCCATAATCTTACCGCAATCACTGTTTTGGTTTTTCTATCCCTGCATTAAGATGCTCTGTTTTCTGTCTCCGTGGCTTCGACGTATTCTTACCACGATTCCAGTTGCTGGCCTTGTAGTTAGACGGCCAGTCATTCGGCGTCGCAATCCTGAGCTTGCAGAAAATCGTCCTGAGGTGTAGTCCCACGTTTCAAATAAACCCAGTACATCGTCCTTGGGGTATATGGTGACTGGTGTGGATCTTTTGGTGTTCGTGTTGTAATAGAACTTTATTTTCTCTTTTTGTCCCTTTGCTTTTGAATGGAAAAATTAAGTACCCCATAACTTGCATACAAGATTATTATCTTTTATGTTGTGATTTGTCTTTAGAATGTTTGTTTTATTAGGGTCTAAACAAGGATTTAATCAAACTTACTTTTGAATTCCACAATGAAGCAGAATCATCCATCATGGTGATATATTGGCATGTTTCTATATTTGGTGCATCAATAGTTTGCAGGAAAATATTTGAGAGAGGACAAGTTTATTTTTATGTTACAAGAAGAAAAACATTAAAATTAATAGACACCCATTAATAGCTGGTGGTTTGCCCTAAAAGGTTCATGTTCAAGATAATTGGCAGTAATGATAATAAATAAAAAGATATTATAACGATTAAATAGGGCTTTGCTTGAGCCCGTTGGATCTTTTGGACCCGACCCAGAGATAACCAAATTATACAGTCGTAAATACTTGCTACTTGCTGCTCCAGGCAACATAGAGATTATTGATCGAGATGAATTTCTCAGAGCAAGACTCCGATAAATTCGGCGAAGGGCTCGAACGGGACCAAGACAAAGAAGACGAACATCATGACCAAGATGGGACCCACTCATCATCATTATCCTCATCTTCGTCGGCTTCTTCGTCTTCATCTTCTTCATCATCAGCCGCTTCTTCATCCAAGGGCAGTGACGGAGGCGACAGCAGCAGTGGTAGCGGAAGCGCCAGTAGTGGTGGTGAAGAAGAGGGGGAAGAGAACGGAGAGGAAGTAGAGCATAATAGCAAAGCGTATTATGGGCGTGAAGAAAGAGATCTATTTGGGTCTGATAATGAAGATTACTGTAAAACCCTTGCTACTAGTCCTTACCCAATTCCCGGTAAAACTTTCCTTCTTTTCCTCTGCTCGGCATTTTGCCTCCGATTTCAAAATAGGCTTATTTTAGGGTTCCGACTCAGTTTCTTTTACGGGTTCCCCCTTCTCTTTCTAGTTATTGGATACTGTCTACATTTGACGTGTCTGGAAGTATAATGCGTGCCTTCTGTTGATTAAACTTTGCCCGTAAATGGTTTTAATAAGGCTCTGGGAATAGAATGGTGCTTTATTTGGTAGCTTGTTGTATGATTGCTTAGTTCTACAGCTATACTAGTGAAGTAAACAAGCAATTCTTTGTTCTATGTATTGAATGCGATTGTGAAATCAACTTGGAATTTGAGAGATATCTGGAATGTTAAACAAGTTTAAAAGATAAAAGTTGTAGTAAGCTACTCATTAAAGAGTAATTTTAGAGGATAACTCTCTTAAGAATATGTTTTACTTCCAGCAGAATCACATATTTAAAGTACTAGTAGTTTTTAGCTTTCAAGTTCCCCACAACTGTATCCTGCATGTTCTTTAAGCAGTCCCACATTATTTGTTTCAAGTCTCTATTTTTCTTTTGGAAAAAAATGAAATTAAAGGTCTTGCAAGTAAAAAACTAATTGAAACCTGAACTGATATAATATTAAGGATTGCATGCATTGTCTACCCAAAAAAATCAGAAAGGTAATATTGGAAACATCACGAAGTTATTGTTTCTCCAATAGTAAATAAACTTTGGGTGATTAATTTACATGGGTACAATTTTTATTTTATTATAAATCTCTTCAGAAGGTGAAAGAGTTGTGATTATTAACAAAAAGGATTTTATTTCAAGAGAGGAATGTACAACCCTTTTGTTGAATTGCATCAGTGCGATATTTGACTGCACATGTGAAGATTCAAAGATTACCTTATGCATCTTAAAAAGTGAAGTCGGATGAAATGATTAATATGATTAGAGTGATTAAGTCTTTTTTATTCACTCTAAAGCAAGAATTTCATATTTCTTCTTCTTGGTTAATTTTATGGCAATTTCTAAGCAATCCTTTCAGCCCATTTAAAATTGCAAACTAATCTAATCTCTTTGGCAGTATTACCTGCTGTCCGCAATACAAATAACCAGGGTAGAGGGGGCTTTGCTGGGCGTGGTCGTCGGCAGTCTGGATTTCAAAATGATAGAGGAGCAGGGATTCTTCCTCGTCCTGGGCCTTATCCTCAGAGGCAAAACTTTGGCTATGGGCCTAAATTTTCAAATGGCCGTAATGATGAGCGATTTGTTTCTGACATGAAGCTTTCAAAGAGTGAGGAAACTTTATCAAGAAAATGTATTACTTTTCAGGAGGTAGGAAAAATTTCATTTTGCCTCTCCTCCCATATTATTTACTTTTAATATGTCAAGCTGTTTACAGGATGCTTTACCAATGGCATTAATGAAGATATGGAAGGAAAGGGAATAGGAAGAAGACTAATATTATATGATAAGAAGATTTCTAGTGAACTTTATTATTATTATTATTATTATTTTTGTTGACTAATTTTTAAGATCTTATTGATGAGACTACGAGATTTTCTTTTGCACATCAACTATTCACATCAGTTGTTTTGATACATTGCTTGTAACTTGCCATCCTTAGAAAATTTTGTTGATTGTTTATTTTGCTGAAAATTATTATTTTCTTGAATTAATCCAATAGCCATCTGAAATTGCTTGCTATAGTCGCGTAGAAGGTGGAGATGTCTACTTTGATGATCGCAGCTTGGTAAGCATTCTGGAAGTATATCTCATAATAGATTTTTCTTGTTTATCTCTTTCAATTTCTATATGCATGATAATACATGCTGATACCTCATTGAAAAACCTCGTTTCCTGTACTCTTAGAGGCTTTTTAAGCGTCTTATTACTGAAGATGTTGGAGCTGATCTGAATGAAGGTTTTGACACTTTCATCGAGAAGAAAGGTTTGTGTTTTTCTTCTTTCTTGTTTCCTCAGGAACGCTGCTAATACAAATTAGCTCCTTCTGATGTAATGGAAGTTAGATTCCTATGCATTTTTTAGGTTATATGCATGACAACTAACATCTGCAGGCCACCTTGTCTTTTTTTCCTCTTCTGAAACCAGAATTAGGCTCAGAGGGTTTTGTTGACCTTCTTACTTGCATTAGAAACAAAAACATCCCGCTTCAGAACATTCATTTTGTGGTAAGAAACATATATCCAAGTTTTAGAAGCCTATAATGTTGTTCCTTAGATGAAGTTCTTGTAACATCATTTTTCTTTTTGGGGTTTTGGCAGACTTTTCGCAACAACCTTAATAAGGTAATTGATAATTTATTTGGAGTATGTTTACTCCATGTCAACTGTCTAATTGCATTAGTATATATTTGAAAATTTTAGAACTTAACTCCTTTTTGTATGACTGATTAATATGTAGTTTAGTGACCCATGTGCTTTAAGTGGTGTTTCTTTTGCAGATACTAGCTACTGCTTATATCCGACATGAGCCTTGGGAAATGGGGGTGCATAAAAGGGATGGAGTAGTTTATCTTGATGTACATAAGCTACCAGAAAGATCCCAAAGTGAGTTAGATCGTCGAAGGTACGTGGCTGTTTATATATATTGTTATTCTGAAAGCACATGAACTTCTAAATACTAAATCAAAAAAGAAACATGATAGGAGCCAATGAATGTAATTCATCTCTGGATGAGGAACATGAAAGAATACACTGCAATTATATATTTACTTTTACTCTAGGTAGGTATGTTTTATCTCATTCAAGAGGCATGAGTATAAGCTTTGGATCACTCAGGCCTTTTTGCCCATTACAGGGAGTCTGTCGCTCTTTTCTTTTCTATTGGTGGTGGGGAAAGAGGATGAAGAAGAATAGGGAAGACAAGAATAGATAAAATTAAATGGTGGACGTAAAGCAAGCATTTTACTCATAAGTCATAAGCAAGTGATGGGTAAGCATAAAAAAAGGGAGGTGAAATAGAAGTTTTTGAGGAAAAGTAATAATTTTATAACTGGGAAATTGTTAAATTTAATGGTGTCATGAAATTTAAAGTTGGTATATCAATTGTGTGTGGTGATACTGTTAGTATGAAGTTATGTTTTGTTGCCTACCAGTTAATTGTGGAGATATGTTCTGATTGGCGGCATTCTCCTTTTTTGTGTTTGTATTTCAAATTTCAATTTCATGGACTTCAGTTCAATGTGTGTCAATTTAGATGTTATTGGGGATATTGTTTTGAGAGCCTTGCCACTGAAGACCCAAGAAGAGATGACGGTGAAGGGATACATCATGTTGATGCCAATGTTGAATATTGTTCTGTAATCAAAACAAAGTTAGGTGCTCATCGTATCCTGATGGGTGCTGAAATGGATTGCTGTGATTCAACGGATGATGGAAAGAGATTTTATGTGGAGCTAAAGACAAGTCGTGAGGTCCTGAGTCCCATTTCATTTTTTCCTTGTACTTTTAGCATTTAAATATTTTATTTAATGTACTGAAATAACAAGGAAATATTTATCTTTGACTGTGCAGCTGGAGTATCATACGGAGGAAAGATATGAAAGAGAAAAACTACTTAAATTCTGGGTACATCTCTTATTCTACAAAGAATTTATATGTGTTTTCTATTCACTAACTGCATGCTGTTTCTTTAAAAAATTTATTTATACTTTGTAACCATTTTTATAACTAAATCTGTACTTTTTCCCACTTTTATTTTTCTAAGATTGGTACTACTATAATTACTTTTTAGCATGCTTAATCTTTCAAGTGATCACCAAGACGAGATATGTATCTGGAGTATTCCTAAAGTCTGCTGCTACACCTCCCCTTGGTGTGTGTCTAAGTACTTATTGGCTCTTTCAATTGTACACCACTTTTGAGGTTCTAAATGTTCAATCACTGTTCAAGGATAGTTCAACTGCCTTTTATCTGCAAAGAACCCAGCAGCTGATACTTGTTTCTGTTGGTGGATTACTAGTTAATATACTATGATGCTATCAGTGATTGAATTACATATTCCCTGGAATTTGTTGCTTCAAGATTTACATTTCCCTTTGAAATGCCTCTCTCCCTGGCTTGTCGTTCATCTGATAATAGGTTTGTTGTGAATGGGATCTTGATGTAAATGGGTTTTCTTCTTAACATGGTCATATTGTGCCTTGCAGATTCAATCATTCCTAGCAGGTGTTCCATATATTGTCATAGGATTTAGGTAATTCTTATTACATCATTGGACCTTGCTTTTTTCTTTATTTTTGTAAGATTATGGCTTTCATACTGCTTAAAGTATATTGGCTGTTATGCAGGGATGATGCTGGTCGACTTGTTCGGACAGAGAGGTTAAGAACCAAAGATATAACGCACAGAATAAAAATGAAGAACTATTGGCAGGTAAATTATTGCTGCAAGATGCATGGTTGCTGAAACATGTTTTGCTTTCCCAATTTCAATTAAGTTTCTCGTCTTAATGAATCTCTGTCTATACCTACCTGGTTGTGGCAAATGGTATTTTTTTCCTTTTTCCTGCCAATGGTGTTTTGGTAAGCAATGCTGTTGAATGTTGCCCTTTCCCCTGGTTTTCACAAAATGCGTTGGCAGGGTGGAGTCTGCTTGGCTTTTGCAGATGAAGTCTTGTGCTGGCTCTATGGAACTGTCAAAGAGAGTGAGTTCTACCCCTTCTTTTGGCCTTCATTGTTTATTTGTTCATTGAGACGAGGGAAAAGGAAAAAGAAGTGATAGGATCTCAGAATATTTCTTAAACTGGATATAGTACTGAGAACCTCATTTCATTTTTCTTTCACCATGTTTGCTTAATGGACAAAACCAATCATATTTTTTTATTAATTGATGTGTTGAATTCTGGCTTCAGAAAAAGATTACATATTGCAGTTTGCTCACCCATTTAATCGTTTGGAGCTCTTACAAGCCCAAGCTTGTCCAGATGCAATTACTTCTCATCTGGAGCTGTTGTGAACAATTTGGAGACTTTAGAGGTGTTGACACACGGAAGCGTCAGATTCAAGTGGGTGGGGGATTCTGGCGTTGGAGTAATTACTTCTCATCTGAGCACATAATGCTTACTCGGTTTCCATTTCCATTTTAGCTCAAAATTATCATTTTGCTGAAGTTACTTATATCAAAGACTTCGCTGCTATGAGCAGATTCTAACAATGTAGTTTCTTTATTATTTGAAAATGTACTTCATAAATTTTGCTTCACCAATCTTATTATAATTCAATAGAAAAAATCCGCTAAAGTTCTTAATACCAGACTTAACTCTTGTATAGTTTTAAATATTTTTTTAAAAACTCAAATCTGAATGTTGTTAATCTTGATAGCAAACTAAGAAAATCATCTTGTAAATTTGTTATCGAATAAAATTCAAATTCTGAAACCTTAAACAATCTCACAAAAATCCTAACAAAATAATCCTGTTAATTTGTTTATTATTATAAAAAATAAAAATAAAAAACTGCTGACTAATAAAATTTGAATTATTGGAAACCAAAAAATAAAAAAACCAATTCAAGGTTGGGCTAATTGTATTTTCCTTATTCCCTTTGACACGTGTTTATGTTTTTCTAAGTCCCAGCTAAATAAACAAAATAAATGAGCGACTGAACAGTTAAACTGCGAGTGGGATATAGTAATTCCTATTTCGGTCTCCAAACAGAGCGGCACGGTTTTCTCCCGTCATACTATGAGACTTTTAACACAAGTTGATCGACTCCGGGATGACTTCAAGAGGTAGAGAAAGAGGGACTGATAGTCTGATACAGATTGGGACTTGGGAGAGAGATGAAGGAGAAGAGGTTGAGTGGGCCATTGAGCGGTGAAGCGATGGAGAAGATATCAGAGAGGTTGTCTTCTTTGGAGAACCTGTATTTCCCCCAAGCCCTTCAATCCAATGCCACGTACCCCTTTCAGCGCAAAGCCATTTTCCTCGACCTCCTTTCTCGATACACCGAGCTTTTCCTAGGTATTTCTCTCTCTGAAAATGTGATTCTCTGTTCGGTTTCTCAGACACTGGTGGAAAAATAAGAATTGTTGGATAACTGTGCGGCTTTTGCTTGTTCATTAGGACAAAAGTTAGGTATAATAGTTGGAATGGAAGCCTGACTCTTATAAATCCTTTCCATGTTAGTGGAAGAATGGAGAGCCAAAAGTTATATATATATATATATATATATATTAATTTATTTATTTATATGTTGGATTACAGTAATTAGTTTTTATAGTTAACTACTTAACTCTTACTAGTCTGTTAATTTTCTGGAGTCTTTTTATCGAAAAGAAATTTTATGTAATTGTATTTGCTTTTGTTATTCAGTTTTAAAGCAACCAATTTTACCACAAGTAGTTTCCTTTTTGGTTGCTGGCAATTGTTATTAGCAGGATTAGTTGATTCCACCTTGAATCTTACATGACATGTTAGTCCTCTGCTGGGCTGCAATTATCCTTTTATCTTCTGTGATGGATTGCCTAGACTTGGGAAGAGACACCTAATAATTTTGTGAGCTAAGAAAACTGAAACCTTATATTTGTAGTTCCATCGTTTTATTAGTTATGCTCCTTGAAAGTTGTGCAAGTTTCAAATGAACACAAATTTTCTTTCTTCTATTCAAACAATCCTAGGGTAGTATCGATCACATATTATATTTCCATTTCTGTTGTTTTCTGATTAAATATAAGTATGAAATTACATTTGTTTCTTTTTCTTGAGGAATTTATTCAGAACGATATGGGTCCCAACTGACATGCAATGAGCTTAGTGAATTTGACATGCTGGAGGATGATTATGAAATCAGTTGGCACTTAAAACATCTCCGAAGCTTAATGAGCCCAACATCAGAGGAGTTGAGAACAAAATCAGTGACAGTGAAGAACCGGAGACGGGCTTACTTGGACAAACTGATATCTGATGGGCAATACTTCAGTGAAGATGCAATGAGGGACAGAGAGCCATGTTTACATCATGAATACATTGGGAAGTTTCAGGATCTAAGCGGCAGAGGTATGGCAAGACCAGGAGAGCGGTGGTCTGAAACATTGCTGAGGAGGTCAGAGGAAGCAATTTTGGTCACAAAAATTAGAAGAGAGCAACAGAGGTTAGGTGTGGCTGAGAGAGACTGGATTGGTAATGACAGAAATCAAGAGGAGGAGGAAGATGGTGAAACCAAACAGGGAAGTGGAAATGCTCATTCTGCTGTGGTAAGTTTTATTTCATTTATCCCTTCTATTCTATGTGCATCATCTAATTGAATTTACGAAGTTTATACTAAATTTGTTTTGTCAAATACCTGTGCTATTCCTGGTGTGGAATTGGTTATTGGAAATTTATAATTTGCACCTTTTTACCTGCACTAAGCTGTTACATGAACGAGGATGTAAGAAAAGCTTGATACTTATTCAGCCAGAATAATTTTTTGCACTCCGCAAGTAAATTTAATTATTCTTATAATCCCTTGTTCCCTGATTATTGATTACTCAGTGCCTCTCTAATAATAGTCTTACATGTATAGTCCACCAAAGAGAGTGAATCAACAAATGTCAACAGTGCTACTGGATGGGTTCCTGTAATTCTGAATACATCCCCTTTCTGATTAGTCTATGTTGCAAATCTGAAGCTTATTATGATTTCTGAAATTATTAATTGAAGTGCTGTGAGTTTTGTATCTTTATATATTGGGAGTCTACATGACCACAATGCTTATGATATTCTAAGTTCTAACAAATTTTATGATTTTACTTTATCTGCAGACACACTTAAAGCATTCTGATGAAACTGTTGGCACCCCATCCAACCCAGAAAGGGACAATGAGGTAGCAACTTTATCTTCAGAAGAGTTGCAGGATTGGATGGACCAATTCACCTACATCATGCAGCAGAAGTTTCTCGTAGGTGAAGATCACAAGCATTTTGATTAGTCTGGGATAGACAATGATGAGACGCTTGATGAACACTGGCAGAAGGAAGCTAATATTGATGCCGAGGAGAAGTATTACGCTGATGATTAAATCAGCATTTACTTTTTGGATTTTTCTGTTCTTTTCAGCCGCAAGAGCTATACTGGATTACAAGCAATGCGTAGTGTTTGTATTACAAGGTTTAGATCATTTTTGGTAATCATGTAAATGTGAAAGTAGTTATCTCTCTGTTCTCCCTAATTTAGACGACCAGTAAGCACTCAAATCCAGCGTATATGATATTTGCCCAATGCTTTGGATTCTGTACTATGATTTCTAGCAGAATAAGTATGGGAGAAGTTTTTACAAATCGAAGTAAAAACTAGATTTTGATAGAAGGGGAAGCAGATTCAGATTAGAGAATCCAGCATATTTTGCTTATAAGCAAGTGAAATATAAGTACTTGTTCTCTTTTGCTAACTAGTATAATTGTTGCAATGTCATAATCATCAGCCTATTCGCAGCTTAATGTCTTGCTATAAAGGCTCATTCTTCACAACTGGTATCTGTTCGATAAGAAATGTTATTTCGTTTGTGGCTTTGTGCATTAAAAAAAACAAACCAAAAATATCTTTAAAAGATTTTTTAATTGTGGATGAAATATAGTACTGCCACGTGCACATGAAAAACCCAAACAACAAATTAAGTGAGTTGTCAACTGCCCGCCGATTTATCGGCAACCACATTCCGAAATTCGAAACATTTTACTTTTAGTTGGTAGTAACGCCCTTTCATTGTCCCTGTCTGTCTCTGCCTCTCGCTGTTATTTTCACTGCTTGAAAAACCCAAAGAATTCAGAGGAGAGGGATGGAAATGAAAATGAGCTAGCCTTAGCGTCTCTCCGAAACCGAGCTGTCCATCAAAACCTTAGCCTGCAAAGCAACACCTAGGGTTTTCTCTTTGAATGGGTTATTTTTAGCCAGGTTTGGCTGATACTTCAATTGAAATTACATTTGTGAGAGAAGAAAAGGTGAAAGGAGTTATGTATAGAGATCGAGGTGTTGTTGGGTCGAGGTCGGAGGTGAATTCCGTTGATCGGAGGCGAATCAACGATGCCCTGGATAAACAGCTGGAGCGATCCTCGCCGTCCACTTCCAGAACTATTAACGGCAAGGATAGGTCTGTGCCGTCGGTGTTGACGGCAAAGTTGCAACCTGACCACAGGGAGTCTCGCTCCGGGTCGCTTCCTAAAAACACCAACTCCGATGGTCAGAACCTTTCGTTTTTGTGCTTTTTACTTGTTGAATTGTTCTGTTTCTTTTCTCTTTTCTTGTTTGATTATTCATTGTTGTTAGGATCCGATCCGTTCTCTCAGTACCAATGGCCTTGTTTGGTAGGACGGAAGGAGATAGAAGAAATTCTTTCATTTTGCTACAAAATAGATTCCATTTTCTCTTTGCTCCATCTAGTTTTTCTTCTGCAATCAACACCCTAGTGTTCGATAAATTTTTGTAAAAAAAATTCGGATCTTTCAAGTTTATTAAATTTAGGTTGTAGTTTAACTTCTGTTATATTCAATAATGTGGATTGGATTGGGATGTAATATATACTAGACTGTCAATTTTCAAGACTCTTTGAATGTCTGGAGCAATGGGATGTATAATTTAGTATCTAGGTCCAGTCCATTAACTAAAAAATGTATTCTTGAATTGTTTAAAGTCGTTGAGATGGGCGAAAGTCTTATGTTTTCACTGTATTCCTATCAGTTCATAGTGTTATTAACTTGGTTACTTTTTTTTTTTATGTAATTGCTTTTCTTATGAATTTGTTGAATTCTTATGAATTATGGCAAATATTAGTCGAAGAAAAGAATATATTAATATATTGTGTAAGTTGTTGAATATTATAGTTTTGAGTTCTATTGATGCAAAGGGAAATATCATCAACAAAGCTACCCAGGTATGTTAGATGAACTGGGTCATTAGATTTTCATAATTGACTGTAAATCAATGCAGAATGAAAAAGGCAGATGAATTAAAATCATATTTTCATATATGAAACAATTTGATGTTGAGACACAATTCACTTTTATTAACTATTTATAATCATATGCTGACAGCAGTAAGAATTACAGACCATATTTTCAGAATCTTCAGATAGTTATGCAGCCATAAAGATAAACAGATTATAAACATCCTTCTAGTTTTGCTGCTTTACAGAAATGGTAATAGAAGATTCTTCGAACTAGATAATATTCATGGTAAACAAGATTCATCCAACCAGTTGTACCTTGGAGCCTCATTTGTTCCAGGTTGAGGCAATAGATAACAAAATTGTAAGCTATATGGCTGGGCATTTTATGCAGTTTTGTTTTGTCCATCTTACATCGGCTTTGTTGTTGACTTGCTTTTGTGTTTAGTGTTGTTTGATTTTATAAGGAATGTTACCACTACCTTATGATTATATGCTAGAGCCTATTTAATCAGCTGGTCTATGTTTTATGTACTGAATGCAGAAGAATCTGAAACAGACAGTGAAGAATCAGATGTTAGTGGTTCTGATGCAGATGACACATCTTGGATCTCATGGTTTTGCAATCTGCGAGGAAATGAGTTCTTTTGTGAAGTTGATGACGATTACATACAAGATGACTTTAATCTGTGTGGGTTAAGCAGTCAAGTTCCCTACTATGATTATGCACTGGATTTGATTTTGGATGTTGAATCCTCTCATGGTAAGCTTATAATGTGTTTGCAGACCCTTTTTGCAAGTATTTTATCAAAAAAGAGATGATTTAAATAAACGTATTCTTCATACTAGTCCAATATATGATGTAGTAAATCCTTTGGTACTGTATCATTTTCTGAAAGTTCTGGGGTAATGAGAAATTTTTTTTTTTTTTTTTCTCAATATAATTCCTATGACAATGTCTCCTTGAACCTGATTTCCAGTTCTATAAGCAATATGCCTGTAACCATAATTATTTGGTTGTTGGCTCTTTTTGTAATGGCCGTTTTTTCATTGGTTGGAATGGATAGGCGATATGTTTACAGAGGAACAAAATGAGTTAGTTGAATCAGCGGCAGAAATGCTTTATGGTCTTATCCATGCCCGCTACATATTAACAAGCAAAGGAATGGCCGCTATGGTGAGATTTTTCTGTCAATTGTCTATGCTTCATGCTACGACCATTGTATTAGGCAATTGTAAGATTTATGACTCTGTAATCTTTGCAGCTGGACAAGTATAAAAACTATGACTTTGGCAGATGTCCAAGAGTTTACTGCTGTGGACAACCCTGCCTTCCAGTTGGTCAGTCAGACATTCCACGGTCAAGTACTGTGAAGATATACTGCCCTAGGTGTGAAGATGTCTACTATCCTCGATCCAAGTATCAAGGTAGTATCCTCATATTTTTGCAAGATGTGGCTGGTGTCTCAGCATGCCTTTCATAATTTGATTTCTCTGCACTCTTGCACATTTATTCTTTGTTTTTCTGTTGTGGTTGTTGTGTGTACTGTGTAGGTTTGCCAGTTCATATCAATGGAGTATTAGGTTTTTATTGTTTGACTTTTCATTTACATTTAGCTGTGGTGTTTTCATTTTTGCAATAAAGGGTACTGCACTTGGGTTTAAAGTACCACCACCGTGTATGATGGTTAAAAGTGTATCAATATAAGTGCTGTTATAGGTTTTTGAATGTGTTAGAGATTCTTTTGAATTTGACCCAGATGCATTGGTAAATAATGTATGAGAAAACTAAATCACGTGGCAGGATATGAAAATATGTAAGGCTTAATAATGGAAGGAGAAATGCATATATTTCTGTTTTTGAATTTTCCACTCAGCCTGTATTCTCATTGTTACTATTTATTTTCCATCCTTTCATATTTTCCATCCTTTCATCTACTCCAGCTTTTCAATGATAATTTAATGCTAGATATATATTTCTTTATGAAATGATTGTGTGGCCTTTACTTAATCACATCTACATGTAAATTTGTGTTTGATTATATGGTCGAACATTGTATCATCTACTTCATTACCTAGATTTCCTTGACGCTATATAGACATTGATGGAGCCTATTTTGGAACCACATTCCCTCACCTCTTCTTGATGACTTATGGTAATCACAAGCCACAGAAGCCATCGCAGAGCTATGTTCCAAGGGTGTTCGGATTCAAAATTCACAGGCCATGAAGCTGGTATTTCAGACTTTCTGAGTCGTAGTTCAAACAAGTATGTATCATTTAACTTATGTTTTATAGTGTTCCTTGCCGAAGTTCAGTGGATTATAAAGCTTCCACATTAGTACAATTTAGATCTCCTACTACGTGTTTTGGAACATAATGTATAGAAATATGTAGATATGTGGAGCAAGTTCTTAATTTCAGCTTCTAATATAATGAGCTTCACTAGTTAGCTAGATACTTGAATGTTCTTGGGGGCTTATTCCTATTAGTTCCTTGTAATAAGCTTCATTGCATGATTACTCAGAGAATTAGATATTATTTGTTCCAAACCAAATTTTATATAAATGAGTGCATCCCTTTTCTTGTTTTCTTAAGTAGTGCTTGAGTTAAAGTGGATTTGGCCTCAAATGTTTGGGTTTGGATTTCAAATTATTTTGATATAGAGGTGTAAAGCTGAATAATTTGAAATCAAATTTGCGAAACCAAACAGTGATCATGTATGTATGTGGGTAGTTGGGTTGGGATAGAAAGAATAAGATGGGAATTGGATGGGCTTTTTCTCGTTGGCATAATGACATTAAGCAATGATTATGGATGACACAGAAGAGAATAATTGAAGGTACTTTAAAGAAAAAACCTTTTTGCAAATCAAACAGACAGATTATTAGACTTCATACATTAGTGGTTTCCCTTCACATGCTCTGTTTTCTTCTTTTATATTATTCTCTATACAAAATACATTTTGGAAAACAAAGACACTGCCATTTGGATTGTATTGGACGTGGAAGAGTTGGAGTTGATACTAGGTAAGAGACCAAGTTGGATATTATGGGTTGGCCATGAAAAGGAGAGGCAAAGTCGGATAAGAACAAAACAAAGCTACGCAATTGCACAATCATGTAGACGGCGATGCTAGACTTCCCTCTTTTGTACCTTCCACCACCAATAATTAATTAATTCTATATTCCCGAAAATTTGGTGTTTTCTCTCTCGAATGGAGGTGTGTTATATTTAATTCAAGAGTTTTATCATAAACAACAATATGATTGATTGGATTATAATATCACACACTTTTTCTTGTTTGGTGTTGAAGAAAGTAATAGTTCGATTTTTCCTTTTCTTTTTTTAGTTCTTGTTGCATACTAATTGTAGTCTTAGGTGGGGACATTAATTATTAACAAACATATGCTTTTACATAATATCATTTTTTTTTTGTGTGAAATATTTTAATATCAGTGAGTACTTAAATTAGGAAAAATAATTAATGTAGTGCATTCTTCTCTTAAAAAAAAAAAGGCGAAGACTACTAGTTGATTACATAGATGGTGATTATTGTTATAATTCAGGTTAATTTTATAATATTCGAATTCAGTTTACATTTTAATGGTTGTCCAAGTCCAACGTTTTCTTTGGGTGTGTGTGGTGAAAAAGAAAAGAAAAACGAGGAGTGGCGTTGCCGTAAATTTAGTACGGACGTGTACTCTTTCCTTTTACTTTCCAATTTAGGAAAGCCTAAACTATGGTTTATCCACAAAGTGACATACTACCAACGTGTCATATTATAAAGGATGACACGTTGATAACAGAAACTGTTAGCGTTAAACCAGTTTTCCGTTATTGAATACGTATTGTTTTGTCGTTCTGTACAAGTGGAGTTTGAGGAGAGGCGAAGCGACCACTGTTTTCATTTAGTCGGTACTCTGAGACTCATTACCCTACAATGTGCTTGATTTTACGGAAATGCCACGCTCCCTGTTTATCATTATTATTTTACAAATAATATTATTTTAATTTAAATTCAACTGAATTAATTATTTAATTTGAATTAGACAGTATCAAAAAATAATAAATACAAAAGCAGATTTTTCCAAAAATTTGAAAAGAAATTAGAGAAAATGGTATTTCTGTAAATTTCAAAGAGGCCAGGGCCTATAGTTTAAGATCTTCCTTTGCACTTAAATCTCACTATCCATATCATTCTACACAAAAACGGACTACTGCTCCCAGCTGCGGTTCTCTATATCAGAAACCACCAAATCAGACACCCATGCCAAAATCAGAAACAGCAACACAAAATTCCACAATTTCAATCACTGAGAGACAAAAATTCTACAAATAAGTTTTCAGGAAAACACAGAACACACACAGAGAGCGTTATACTCCATTTTTGTATGTAAATGCATCAAAAAGTACCTGAATTTCAGATCGGAAAAGAAAGCAGAAGCGTCTCTTCCGATTCCAACCCATCTCTGCCACTTCCCTTTTCTACAAGCCTCCAAATCCAAAACCAATTGAATCGCCAAAAAGATACCACCTTGAATTCAAACCAATCCCAGTCACAAATCCATCTTACAATCCAAATACCACCAATACCTTCCCGTCAACTCCACCCACCTAACCCTCCACCACGAACCCAACAAAACAACTTCCATCATGAACCCATCTCCAATAGTCCGTCAGCATCCCATACCCCTCTTTCAACTCCCCACAAAAGGCCTATTATGACACAAAGTTCTTCAACACTTTCCAATTCTCCTACTCTATCATCTCTCCGCCATAATCAACAACAAAATCAGCTAGCAGAATCATCGTCACCATCCTTCTCATGTTGTACTTCATTCACAACCCCTTTTGTTTCAAATTCTTTTACTCCAAATTTTCTTCGCCATCTTCGCTGTGCTCGTCTGCTTCGGCTCCACTTCCGCTTTCTTATAGCCCTTTCACTGCCTTCCTTTTACTTTTTCATTCCAAATCCTGGGCGCTCTTTCTTAATAGATTTTCTCTCTGTAATCGCTTTCTCAGCGGCACTTTTGTTTTCTCTTAATTTAGCACTCCCTCGATTGCCCTCAATTCGCCTATTTTTGGCTCGATCGTTCCCAATAAAACTTTGTTCATCTTTCTGTGCCACAAAGCCTCATCAGCCTATTCTGTGGTCAATTGGGTCGAAGCCTAAGCCAGAAAAGAGAGCAACTTCGGGGTCTTGGGTGCAAGTTTACAGTAATGGTGATGCATATGAAGGCGAATTCCATAAAGGGAAGTGTTCAGGTAGCGGGGTCTATTATTATCATATGAGTGGGAGATATGAGGGTGCTTGGGTTGACGGGAAGTATGATGGATATGGTGTTGAGACATGGGCAAGAGGAAGCCGGTATCGTGGGCAATACAGACAGGGATTAAGGCATGGCATTGGGATTTATAGGTTTTATACTGGTGATGTCTATGCTGGGGAATGGTCCAATGGGCAGTGTCATGGGTGTGGAGTACATAGTTGCGAGGATGGCAGCAGATATGTTGGGGAATTCAAGTGGGGCGTGAAACATGGACTCGGCAATTACCATTTCAGGTAAATTTTAGATTTTTAGACTCCGGGTATGAAGCATGTCTATCAGATTTTTACATATTCTCTATTGATTGAAATCAATGCTTGGGTTAAGCTTCACTAAAACAGCACATGGTTCCATGCTTTCTGGAGCCCTCTTTGGAATACGGATACGTACATTTTTAGTTACCCTTTAGGGACAGTGCGAATGAAGTGATGAATTGAAATCAATGAGTTAAGTTCCATGGTGTGCAGAGATGGTGGCTTGGGTTTTCTGGTTGAAAGTAGTTGAATTTGGGGTTGCATGCACATTCTTTTACTGAATATTACGCTTTTTTGGTTCTATTTGAGACATGGCTATGAATAATCTCATTATAGGCAATCTCCATTGTCTTTAAAGACGCTTTGAATTCTCTGCAGCCAAAACTTATAAATCTGTTTTTACGTTGGTTTGTAGACATGAGAAGTATCAGCTTGTGGGTTTGTGTATTTTCAACTGAACAAGTTCTGTTGCTTCCAGTCATGAGTTCATAAAATAGGAAAGTATCTTAGTCATGAGCAATGAATTTCACGAGTTGTTTTCTCATTGATGTATTCTGTGCCAATTTCATGTAAAGGAAGTTGTTGACTCAGATTTGAAGTTATAGTTACCCCGTAATTGAAACCCAAATGGAAAGGTTGTGGGTTTTATCATTTCTCATTCACTTCCCGTTAAGGCGTCTCTCCATGAAAACTAGAGTCTAAAAAGTTTTGTGTTCTTTCTGGATCTCTGGTCTTGGTTCTATGTATTTGTCCTCTGCTTGAACTGTCTCCAGAACCTTTTTAACCTCAAGGTGGGTGACAAAATGAAAGTTTTCTTAGAGACACTTCCATTATGATCTGATTGTTTCTTTAAAGAGGAAAGATGTTGGTAGAGAACATACTGAGAAACAAGAGAAGGTGAAATCTTATTGGAGAATAACAGAAGTGTAGTTTGTCTCTAGAATATTTCCATGAGTAAGTTCTATGCAGATCCTGATTCCAGATTCTTTTTCTTTTGGGAAGGTGTATCGGGAGGGTGGGGGGATTGATTTGATCTATAGTGACTGGAAATGGCATTTTAGAAATGATAAATTATCTGATTCTCACAATGGTTTCCCTTGTGGCATTTTAGGAATGATAAATTGTCTGATTCTCACAATGGTTTCCCTTGTGGCATTTTAGGAATGATAAATTGTCTGATTCTCACAATGGTTTCCCTCGTCGCCAGCAATGATGATTTATTGCCTTGTTTAATTAAGTATTGAATTCTGAGTCTTATTTTGTCAGCACTTATAATTTCCATCCTTGACTTTAAATGTTACTTTCTCTACAGCAACCAAAGAAATCTGCCTCTGGAAGCAGACAAAGTGTTTGCTAATTAGTAATATTGTAGCCAGTGCTATAACTGATTTATTTTCATATATACCAAATGCTCGATTGCTGAAAATTTTGTTGATGCTAGTCAAAGGTGGCTGCATCTAAGTTGCATCTTTTTTGGCTGGTATTTCTTCTAATCTTTTATGTATGCTAATGCAGAAATGGGGACATATATGCTGGTGAGTATTTTGCAGACAAGATGCATGGTTTTGGGGTCTATCAATTTGGAAATGGACATCGGTATGAAGGAGCGTGGCATGAGGGTATAAGACAGGGATTTGGCATGTACACTTTCAGAAATGGGGAGGCACAATCTGGTCACTGGCAGAATGGAGTTCTTGATAATCTTAGCATGCAAAACATCCATCCTGGTTCTCTCTGTGTTGTCAACCATACCAGAGTCCTTAATGCAATCCAGGTAATTCTTCTTGTCACCCTCACGCTGAAGCAACATTCCTATGCTTCTACATGATATGATTTTAAGAACGATTGAAATAAAAGAGGAAAATAGTAGGAGTATATAGCATGTGGCTTCGTTGCTATTAATTTCCATATGTGATCACATCAGGTGACACGTTTCTTGTTTTTAATCTTAATCCTATCAAACTCCATTTATAAGTTAGGCTTTTGGAAGACATAATCTTGCTTTTGCTTGCTGGATATGAAAAGAGAAATTATGTCTGAAATCTGGTAATACCTGGAACTTCTATTTGGTATAATTCGTACTGAGCTTCAAGTAGCTCTGCATAATTGCGTGGATGGCTTTTGGCTTTGACCTTGCACCACTGCCCTCAACTTATTGAATGCTGTCTTCTGAGCAGGAAGCACGGCGTGCTTCTGAGAAAGCATATGATGTAGTAAAGGTGGACGAAAGGGTGAGTAAATCCATAGCTGATGCAAATAAAGCAGCAAATGCAGCCAGAGTTGCGGCTGTAAAGGCTGTCCAAAACAGAATGCATCATAATAACAACGATCAATGATTGGCCAAGACAAAAATACGGTGGAAAAAAAGAAATATGTTCTAGTGTTTGACTTTAAAGAATCGTATTTCTTCTGTTGTTTCCTTTTCTTTTTTTCTCTCATGCTGGTTTGTGCTTTTCTCGAGGTACCTGCTTGGAACCACACTGCCATTGATTACATGGCTGATGGTGGAGCAAGTAGTTCTCCCATTTGCTGCCTTTATTCAATATGTACAGAAGATGAGCAAGACTTCTAATGAGATAATTATAATGTATGGGAAGGGCGTCACCAAAAGGTGTCGAATTTTAGCAGTATTTTAGTTTCAATTTTGGTTTACCCGAAATTGTAGTTATTCATTACGTGTGTACTGGTGCCAGGCTGAATGCACGGCCAGGGTGTTAATGTATTGGCCTTGATTTGGATGAGAATTTGAATCCCACAGGAGATCTATGCGTGACAACCAGACCCAATGCTTTCTATTTAATTTCAAAACAAATCTGTTTTCCTTCTAATGACATGTACTAGGATTGGAATCTGACTACTCAAAAAAAGTCATCGTGCAGAATGGCTTTATTGTCTGGTCAGAAGCTCCAAACACAGTCACAATGCGGAATTACAGGGCAAATCAGCTGATAGCTGGAAACACGACAACAACCCATATTGTCTACTACAACTAAAAGATCATATGCAACCAACGCTTTAAGGGTCTTTAAATAAAATGAACATATTGCTCTTATAAGAACAAGTTTCTACCCAGAAACAGGAAGATAATACTCAGATAAGGAGATCTGAAAAACCCTTGTCTTACAACTATCTTCTCTCAATATAAAACTAAACAGTACACAGCATAATCATAGAAAAAGTTTGAACCAATGTCATCCTAATAAATGGAAAATACAAAAACCCGAGAAAGAAGCTTGACTCCCAAACTCTTCCAGTTTAACTCTCAGTTTGTTCCCTCAGCCGTCGAATGGTGCTCCTCACAGTCACAGCACTTGCAGTACTGTCCAAATAGCAGACACACAATCAGTTGATGGCAATTGTAGATAAATAATGGCAGGGAAAAGAACAAGATTAGCAAGAGTCATTACTTCAAAGTGTAGGCACCGCCTGCTTTCACTTTACCACAATCCTTACAGCCCCATATTCCAACAGCCTTCCTCTTCACGGCATACTGAAAATGGATGGCTCATATCAGAATAAAATTCAAATTACAGAAAGTATGTCACAATCTATACCCAAGAACATTTCTCAGAAACTCAGAATACAAAGAAATAAAAGAATGGCAATCTATACCCAAAAACATTTCTCAGAAACTCAGAATACAAAGAAATAAAAGAATGGCAATCTATACCCACAAGCCATTTTCTCAGAAGAATTAAATGAGATAAAGAAAAACATAGAACAGAACGTGGCAAAGTCAAAACAAAATAATGAGATAGAAAGATTTTACCTTTCCACAAAATTCACAAAAAAATTTGCTGTGCTGACTGACCTCCATTTTCTTAATCTGCTTGCGCAGACTAGCACCATAACGGGTACCTGGAGTAAGAAAATGGTTTCTCAGGTATTCTTCCAAGCAATAACAGGGAAAATCAGGTATCTTATTCTAAAGTGGCAACTAATACAGATAAATCAGCAAATAGAGTAGACTTCAAACAAATTAACAACATTTCTACATATCCTTAGCCAGAGTACACATCCATCCATTACTTCGAAGAGAAATGAAATGAGTAGTACGCAGTGCATAACCCAGAAGATAGAAAAATGTGTACATTCTAGCATTTATGTATAGAAGTAATTAAGTAGCATTATTCACCTACACAATGGTGCTACATACTTACTGCGAAATGGTACTTTACATAGGGAAGTATCATTTTTTAACTTGAGAACCAAACATTTATACTGTCAATCCCAACAGATCCAATATAGCATGAAAGCTGTAGTAGCACTTATTATTTTGACGGGTCTCTCGTGTCCTACCCATAAACTACTCTACTTTGGGTATAGTGGTTCATCCTAATAAACACTTCGTCTTCCATCCGATGACTTCAAATTGAAATGCATTGTCCTAATTATGAGAGAAACAAATGTGGATAATTTATATCCTACGATAATCCTATAACTCACAAAAGAAAAATCCCAATTATTCTTACCATACTTTCCAACAATGCCCGCCTTCTTTGTTCTCTTAGTCTGCACATAGCAAAGACGAACAACAAGAAAATTGTTTACTTTATAATCACAAAACAGGAATTGGATGCATTTATGAACTTTAACAAATCACATACATTTAGATGTATGCCCAACACCTATACTATACAAGTATTAAAAATCATTCTTGGTTGCCCTTTTCCTAAGATAATTCATTTCCTTTATCAGATTTCCCCAGCGTCACAAAGTTTTATGGAACTAACAATTTGAAGACATACAAAATATTCACTCACTATGAAAAAAAAAAAACATAAAATGCTTATAAGATAAATAAATTAACCAAATACTCATATGTCATTATCTTTGCGCCGAATTGCGAGGATGGAAACCAAAAACCCAAAAACAAAAATTCCCAGATTTGTTTCAGACCAGTTTCATATAAAACGAGTACACCCAATGATCGAAGTAGAATAAATGCAAGCATGATTGAAATCTCCGGAAAAGAAGAAGTACCATGGTCGCTGATTGAAGGTGGTCTAGTCAAGGAGTCGTCGCAGCAGCTTGTTGAAGCAGCGAGGGTGCTAACGGAAAAACCCTAAAATGCTTTTGCGAGGGATTTATAGATGTAGAATATGTGCGTTTTCCCATGGTCGGGTCCCCTAACCCGTATTCATCCAATAGAGTTTACAATAAGGCAATCCATACTTGGCTCTCACCCGAGAGATCCGGGTTCAAGTCCCGGCAGCGGAAATGTTTTCTTTGATCTTTAATTTTTAACTCCTACTCCGTTGAGTAAAAAAATTGGAAATAAAGCAGCATGAACTAAAAATGTTTAAAACATTATTTTATTATCTAAAGATGTAATATTATTTTACTCAGTTTCAGTTGAAAACAGAAAATCCTTTTAGTGCACAGAACATTTCTAATGCATGTAGAAGACTAAACCTCACTTCTGATTAATGCACAATTATCAGATTGCAAAACACACATCACCTTCCTTGCAATTCACTCACTAATCAGCATAAGAAAAACATAAATAGAAAATACAAAGCATTGCAGGATGGCAATCAGTTAGGGAAGAACTGATATATATTGTGTTAACCAAAAAGTTCTTTCATTTTTCCTTCAGCCATGATTGGGAGTTCAAAACCAAAACTAACGTATAAATCTTCTAAAGCATTCTGTCACGTATCATTACATAATCAACTGATTAAAAAAACAGACCAAAAACTCCCTGGCAACAAAAATAGAATTCTGAATCAAAAGGACAAAAAACAAAATCATAATGCAGATGCTTCTCCACCAAGAAAAGTCTGTCTAGATCAAACCGGACTCTTTCCGGAGGTCTATCTTTTCAAACATGTTTTTATGATTCTTATGTTGAACCATCACTTCCAAAATTTTATCTTCCAAATCTGCGGATGAGATATTTGGCCGCCGATGGCCAGCCATGTCTGAACAAAAAAACACCAACTCAGAAAACTGGTCCTTCTCAGCTTGACATTTGTATTTAATCTCATCTCTTGTCCCTGATGTAATAAGGTGGTACACGTACACAACTTTTGTCTGCCCAATCCGATAAGCACGGCTTATTGCTTGTCTTTCCACTGAGGGATTCCACACAACATCAAGTAAAACAACCCTTGAAGCCCCTATCAGACTTATCCCCTCAGAACAAGCCTTAGTTGAAGCCAGCAATACCCTTGTTTCACTTTTCAGATCATTAAAAGATTTCATTAAGGTTTGACGCAGCTTTGAAGAAATGCTTCCATCCATCTGCAACACCTCCTTTCCTTCAGTCCAACTAAAATGAGATTCAAGCATGTTTTTGATAAGGATTAGGGGATCAATAAATTGACTGAATACCAAAACTTTCTCATTCCTAACCTCACTAAGTCTGACAAGTTCCATTAGAAATTTTGTTTTAACTCCGACCTCAGGATTCAATCTAAGTTTTTCCAGCTCATCTTCGAGTTTGGGCACAGGAAGGAGAGAAGGATGGACAGAGGTCAAAGACTCTCTATATTCCAATTTGAGCGAATGACTTCCCCCGATGGTTTTCCGTTCTTCTTTTATGTCTTCAAGGAGTTCATTCTGCAACTGAGTTGGCTTTAATATAACTACCAAGTCCTTCAACCCAGGAAGACTTTCTTTTAGCACATCACCCCTATGAACATGGACAAAAGGATGAATCAAATCTTTAATCTGTGTTACGATGTAACGTTTCTGAACATCATCATGGACTTTGCCAATCAAATTGGTCAGAGAAGCCCATTTCCTTTTCGTTTCATTTTTTGTCCACACGTTCTTTCTATATAAGTCCCAGTGGCATCTGGAAGTGATCATAGATGCAAAATTTGGATTTGCCAACCTTAGTGTATTATATAGCTCATCAAAATTATTCTGAAATGGAGTTCCAGAAAGAATGATGCGTCTTTTCGTTTGGATTTTTGACAAAGCTTGCCAGATACAAGTCTGATCATTGCGAGGATTGTGGCCCTCATCAAGGACCAATATATCTGGAAGCTCAAGGAGGGCTCTGCTGACATCTGTATTATAAGTATCTTCTCCAGCAAGTTGTTTAAACAGTTGGTAACTGATTCCCAATATGCTTTTATCCTTTTTCCAAGAATACAGCTTCGCATTTCGAATGATGCTTACATCATGCTTCAGATGTTTGTGTTGTCTCAGTAAGCTGACAACTTTCTCATTTTCCTTGTGAGACAACTCATCCTTGTTCAAATTGTGGAAGGGAATGTCAACCTTCCACTTATTGAACTCCTCTTCCCATGTAAGAAGCATGTTTGTAGGAGCAATAATAATTGGCTTGCAAGTCGGATACAGTTTCATGTAAGTCTGGAGAAAACCAATAGTGAGACGAGTTTTCCCAGTCCCAGGAGCATGTGATATAATGCATCCACTCCCACCAGCAAGAGTTGTTTGCTTTTTCAACTCGTCAAGATGAATCCCACCAGCTATATGACTCCAAATAAATTCAAAGGCTTCACATTGATGTGAAAACATATTATTTTTAACACCTGGAATGATGTCCCATACTGAGCCTTCAGTGTAAGCATGGGTATACATGCCAGAATGGGCATCACAGCCAGAGCTATGATGCTGAAGCTCACGAAAGATAGACTTGTCTGCTGTGCAGGGCTCTCTCCAGTCTGATTTTCCACAAGGATTTTTATACTGCAATATTCAAAAGCATGTACTAATCAGATTATGCTTAATTCCTACATCACCAAGATGATAATCATGTAACCGGAGGGTCTTGAAAATCAAAGAAATCTAGATAATAATGATATTGGTAACACACTATTGTCAACAAATGAGCTTGTGTCATGATTTTTATTGGTAATTCAAATAAAATATGCCAATATCAGAAATAGTAAAACAAGAAGATATATTTAATTACTTTTAACATATGCAATATCAGAAATAGTAAAATAGCAAGATATATTTAATTACTTTTTCAGAAATTTAATTTCTGCCTCAGTTCAGAGAAAGAAACATATTAAATTTATCTTTCAAATCAACAAATATTTGGTAATGTTAGCAATAGGTCAATGCAGCCCATGTCATTCCTAATATTGCATATAGAATATATCACAATTAAAAGAAAATTTAGCAAAATAGACATATAAGTGAAGAAAAAATGTCAATCTTATTATCAATGAAAACTTGCAGCTTGCTGAAGGATTCAGTCAAGTGAGTCCCTCTCAGATTGTAGGCAAGAAGTTTTAACGGCTGAAGCGAAAGAAAGTCACCCTAGAAAGGTTGAGGGAAACTGTACAACCACCCATATAAATCAATTGCAAATATTACTGATGCATATCTAATTCGAAAAAAGATAACTTTCTCCTGCCTCAAATTCATCAGCTATTTCACTAACGTTAGCTATATCGACATGAGAAAAAGAAATCTATAGATTCATGCAACACAATCTAAATCAATGTAGTATCTAAGGTAATACATGAAAAAAATAACTTCCTTGCCTCAAATTCTTCAGCTATTTCACTAATGTTAGTTATACCTACATGAGAAAAACAAGATTCACACAACACAATCTCAATCAATGTAGTATCTAAGGTTATACATGAAAAGATAGATCTAAAGACTAACATAAGGCAATCTCCTTTAAAAAGAAAATATAATATCACACTGCTTACAAAAGGTGGTGAAATGTACTCTGTCTCCCATTTCACATATGAGCAATATTTGCATAGAATTCCAATTTCTTCATCAAGAATAAGATGATGATCTCCTTGACAATAACGAGTACCTATATCACCTTTACGCTTGCGAGATTGGTCATAACCATTTCCAACCTGCGATAAACACTGACAACTTAAGTTTCACTTAAAAAAAAAAAAGGAACACAATTAAGATTTAGAATAGCATATGCAAAATAACATTAAGTAGTGAACTATTTCAGAAGATGGCTTGATTTAAGTGAAGAACTAGGGGTCTGGAGAAGGTTCGCCAAAACTATAAATTTAGTTAGTAAATTTACAATGTTGAAAAAAGATTTTGCAACTATAATTGCATTGCAGCCTTATTTATAGGAACTATAAATTTGCAATGTTAAAAATAGATTTACCACAACATGTCATTCTCAAAAATAATTGTAGCTCCCTCCAAAGCAGATTCCCCCGGTCCCTTTACTTCTTATGAATTATTATATATTAAACATAACAGATTCAATTCTGCACTTACATTTAAGATAATGACCAGTTGTAACCCCAAGTAGAGTATCACTAAGCTAGATAAATCTGCCGAAGCTCAAATTCCAGTGTAATTTGAGTACCTATTAACTTAAGAATTACAAACCTAAAGAGAATTTAAATTATAATGGCACTGAATATCTATAATTCTATACCTATAAATTATCAGCTGCAAAATTATTCTGACAAGGGAATAAGTTAGTGTGGACACTCATGAATGGGTTTATATACCAATAAGGAAATGATAAAAATAATAATAACAGAACAAAATAAAATGAGAAAATATATCTCTTTTCTTTTTACAACCTATAGAAGCCAACATACCTTAGCAGTATGTACAGAATCAGTTTCACAAGATCTCAGCCCATTATGCAGTTCAGCCCAAAGTGGATCCAATTCGCTCTCAGAATCTGATTTTCCTGATGGAGCTGACTCCTCGATTTCGAAAGGAAACGTAGATGGAATAGCCGTTTCAGTAACTGGTGGATTTTTCTCCCCGTCTTCACAAACTAACTCTTCCAAAGGCATTTGATCCGTAAGAGAAATTGAATTTAGTAGAAACTGGTTTACACAATTTGTTGGTGCACGGATGCACTCTTTCTTTTTGGAGTTTCCCAGATCTTGTTTCCCTTGTACTTTCTTCATATATGCATTGTCGTTCCTCTTATGAGTAATAGATTTTCCTTCACCCAATTTGCATCCAGTTATGATTTCTTCATCATGAATAAGGTGATGATCTCCTTGACAACAATGATTATCTGTATCAGCTTCATGCTCTGTAGATTGGTTATAACCATTTCCAACCTGCTGATATGCACTGACAACTTAAGCTCCACTTTAAAAACAGTAACACTATGTTATAATGGATTCCACTATGTTACAAAACCCATGGTGCATTTTCGAAAGAAAATTAAACTAGTCATCTTTACTCTATTTCTCATGCAATTGTTTCAAGTTCCAACATTTAGTAACTATAGTTTCGGCCCTGTCTATAGGAACTATAAATTTGTAATCTAGAAGACATATTTACCATAACATTGTCATTCTCTAAAACAAATGCAGCTCCCTCTAGTAGCCCATAGCTATGCAGACTCTCCCACCCCCTCCATTTTCAAGAACTATTATATATTCAACACATCAGTTTCAAGTTCTGAACTTACAATTCAGATGAACAAAAATTCCAACTCCAAGTAGAGTCACTAAGCTAGATAAACTTCTCGTCCTAAGATCATTCTGTCAAGCTGAAACCTAGAGAAGCTCACACTTCAGTGAAATTTGAGTAGTTTTTAGTTTAGGAATTGCAAAAGTTTAAAGGAAATTTACATGATACTGGTACTGAAGATCTATACCTATAAATTTTCACCTGCTAAATTATTTTGACAAGGAATAAATTAGGGGACACGCATGAATGGGTTATGTCCCAATCAGAAAATAACAACCATAATATAATGTTGCCAGAACAAAATAAAATGAGAAAAGAAAGGGCTTTCTTTTCCCTGTTTTCAAGAATCACAATAATCACTGCAAGACAACACACCTTAGCAGTATGGGCAGTATCATTTTCAGTAGACCTCAGCCCAGAGTACAAATCAGTCCAAAGTGGATTCAATCGTTTATCCGATTCTGATATTTCTGCTACAGTTGGCTCCTCAATTTCGAAGGGAAACGTTGATGGAATACTCGTCTCAGCGATTTGAGGGATAAGCTTTTTCTTTGTGAGTTTTCGCAGTTCCAGTTTCCCTTGTACTTCCTCCACACATGCATTGTCGTCTCTCTTATGAGTGTGAGATTTTTTTTCACCAAATCTCCTCGTGCCACCACCATTACAGGACCCTGATTTCTTTTTAATAGACTTTCTTTTCCGACCACTGTGAATTGGTTCATCACAATCATCAGGCCCAGATGAAACCTCCTGCTCCTTTTCAGGTTCATCGCCGACATCACAATGATCAGGCTCACATGAAACCCCCTGCTCCTCTTCATCAACGCAAAGTGGGTGACTCAAAGTTCCCAGCTTTGTGTTTCTCTTCCCAAGCTTTGAAACAAAACGAGAACGAGTTCTCTGTGCCACATATTTACACCCTTGATTGACATTAACTGAATCATCTCTAGTATTATTAACGCCGTCAATTTCATCATCTGCACCAACAAAAATGTCCAGTCCATATTTCCTCCTCTTTAGTTCAACCTCAACAATCTCAACTCTCTTCCTTCTTCCTCTCTTCGTAACATCCCTTTTGGCAGCCTCTTCCTTTTCTTCTTTCTCTTGAGAATTTTCCCCTCCTTTTTCCATGCCATCTAGATTATTTTGATCCTCACCGCTAGTGAACTTCTCCATCTCTGTGAAAGAAGCACAAACAACATCATCAATGGCATCATTACTCATCTGTGCCTCATAGACTATGGGACTAGCTTCATCCATTATTTTGCCGCTTGTAATAACCTCATGGTCTTCATCTTCCATAATCGAAGCCTCATCTGATTCCGAACTCAATGCCAGTATCTCTACAGAACCAATACTTCCCTCGTCTCTTTCACCTATAATCTCCACATCACTACCACCATCACTATCGCCCACCTCAACTGAGTCAAAATCCTCACTTTGTCCAAAACCCATTACAGGCTCACCAACGTTATTCGCCCCAAAGCTTCCTTGTTCGGCAAACGCACCCTCATCAACCTTTTGCATTCTGCCCTCTTCATCACCATGAGAAACAGACACAGAAAAGCTTCTCGTTCTGCAATTAGTGCCAGATTTCTGAGACCCAAGAACCCCGTTCCCCTTCTCCGACCACCGTCTAGGTCCAAGCGCACTAGCCGACTCACCGCCGTTTTTCTTCTCCATTTGTTTCTTCCTCTCTAAGTTTTCCTTCTCAATTACGGCTCGCCCTTTCCGTGTTCTCTTTGCTACACAATACATCCTTATATAGCTCAATGAGACTAAACCTTTTCCTAAAATCACAAGGAAAAATTAGTGCCGAAACTCTCGCGCAGACATTATAATGTAAGAAGCAGAACAAGGAAATAGATTTTCAGAGAGAAGGAGATAATCAAAAGAGGAAACTTTCCGTGTCAAGAGGCACAGGCCAGAGCGCGAGAGAGAACGAACATTGCAAGGAAATTAAGGCGCCAAATAGCAAATTGTGGTGTGGTGTCCGGCGTCCGCGCTGTGCATGCGTGTGAATGCAAACTCCTAAGGCAAGGGAATAGGTGTTTCTGTCTACAATTTTTTGTGCTTTGTAATCTAAGTCTGATTTTCTTCAAGACTTTTAAAGTTTTATCAATGCTTTGTCTTTTCATCTTCTTCTAGCAAGTTAAAGTCCTAATCAACCTTCATCTGTATAAAAGTATGTACAAGTTCCCTCTTTCTCTTGTCAATTCCTAAAAATTAAAAAAAGAGTTCAAATATTAGAGTAAAACTGTTCATACACGTTTAAATAGACTTTTATAATACCAAGAAATTGAAACCTATACAAAGTACTTGAGAAAACCATAAAATTAAAATAAAAGTGCTGGAACACATAAATTTTGGCCTCTATTTGGGTTAATTTATCAAAATAATTGATTATTAGTTTGATGTATAATTTATCAAAACTTAGTAAATATAAATTTGATGTATTTATTAATTGAATAAATAACTTATTGACACCATGCTAGTTCATAATTAATTTTGACATTATAATTTTTGGTTTGAGCTTTAATGATTTCTTTATTTAGTAAATAAGACGAGCAAGTTATGTATTTTAAAATTAATTATTTTCTTATAAATTATGCTTGACGCATTACATGCTTGTGTTTCAAGGCATCTCACCATGAAGATTTGTCTGAATTTTTGGCCTTGTTATTGAGGATTGTGTGCACTCTTGTCATTCATGGTACAATACAAGGGAACATGGCAGCTTATACTTTAGTTCAATTGGGCATGGAATAGATAAATTTAATGTTATTTAGGATATTCCACCTTGTGATTTTTCCAATGTTTATGTCTACCATGTTACACATATATACTTTCTTTAAAGGAAAATATTTTGATTGAAAAAATAAAGAAACTTTATTCCTAAAATATTTTGCATCGTTTCCTATTTTGGAACATTGGAATTGGGAAATAAGCCAGAGAAAATAATAAAAAGCCTCCATTTACATGCAGTGGACTACCCTTTTTTCTGTAGAGATAGGCGTGTTCGGGGGGAGGTTTGTCAAATCAAATTCCTTGAATTGATGATGAGACAGGGGAGTCCAAGTTATGCTTTAAAGGAGATCTTTGATCAGTCGCCCCATGCGTATCAAAAGAGAAGAGATCTTGGTGCGTTTTGGTTAGTCAACACTCAACAACCACATTACTGTTTTTTTTTTTTTCCTTAAATTATTATTATTTTTTACTAAAAGATAAAAAAGTTCACCGATCATGATTAAAAATTAAAATCTATGCTCTCTTTAAGTAATTCAAATTATTACAAATTTCAGAAATTTATCTTTATGATATAACAATTTTTTTTCCTTAATAGAAAGATAATTAATCTATAAATAATATAAAATTACATTAACTAATTTAAAATATTAATAACGGCATTGTTTATTAATTTTTGTAAATTTAGATAATAAATCTATAAATAATTATTATATTCATCGAGATATTACGTAGTGAATTACATAAATATTATTGTATTTCTAGTAAATAGCTAAAGTAATGAACTGTACAACATAAATAACCTTCCCGTTCATCATAAATAATTCCCTTCTTGATGCTGGTGGAGTTTAACATCAGATTCTAGGTGAAGCCATTCAAGTGTTATCTTAAGAATGAATTTAGGAAATCTGAGCAAAAAAATAATGAATTTAGGAAAATATTGAGAAGCATATAACTTTATGGACAAAATCGATATAAAAACATTTTTCGGGGAAAAATTTGATACCAGAAAAATCTTATAGGAAAAAATTGAAATTATACACTATTTTAGGATAAAATTCAGAAATCTATCCTAATCGTGTTCTGTCTATGACACTCTCATTTATGGTGGGACCCTCATTATAGAATGCTTGCTTGCTAAGCAGCGGTTTGAACGGCCAAACTCCGCCATACTCAGAAAACGACATTATTATTCAAAAACAGAAAAGAAAAATAAAAACAAAAAAAGAAATTAAAATTTTAAAAAATCATAAAATTTGTGTAATCACGAGGGAGAGAGAGCCAGGTTGTAATTGTCTGTATATTACTGTTATTCAGATTGAGGGGACAGTCGAAGCCTTCGATTTCCGTCTACTCGATCGCTACCGGAATTCTTTGGATCCGGTTCGCTGTAAACCAACCTGCATTATTTGGATCTGATTGCAGTTGTCTTTTTATATGCGATTCCGTGGTTGTAATCAGTTTCTTTGATTTCGAAGCGATTTTCTAAAGCTTCGCAATGGCATAAGCTTATCAATGAGGTTGTTTGGATGCGATGAATCCGATTTGATTTTTGCGAGCTTTGAATGTAATTTGGGTTTCGAAATCTGAAATCTGTGTAAAAGTATATTGTGGATTTAGATAGTATATAGTTTCGAGGTTGAACTCCGCGATGGATCCATTGTCAGCAATTAGCGAAGAACTTGCAGAGATCGAAGGACAGATCACTGATATTTTCCGTGCTTTAGCGTAAGAATTATAAGCTTCTTAATTTATTAGCTGCATTTTCTCGTTTTGCTGCTTAAAATTATATTGAGTGCTGAAAATGTTTGGATGTTTAATGTTGGCAAGTTTTAGTTATTCAAAAGGTAACACTTTTGTGTATTTATCTAGGTTTGCTCACGTATAGCTTTCTGTGTAATAAATGTGTATAATGTTGCTTGCACAGTAATGGGTTTCAGAAGCTGGAGAAGATTAAGGATTCTAATAGGCAGAGTAGGCAGTTGGAAGACCTTACGGGGAAGATGCGAGAGTGTAAAAGGTGATTTGGCATTTGACTTGCTATGTTAATCTTCTGTCTTGCTTTTACTAGTAACTTTGCTGTATATAATTAAGAAGTTATTACTGGATTTGCATGCAAATAATCTACTCTAATGCAACTTGTACAATGGGAAACATGTTCTTCAACTTTATGCAAGGGGTTACTTTTTGGGGATTTTGGGCAAGACTAATTGAAGATTTTTTCTTCAAGAATACATTTCATGGGCTGTAGGCTATATTTACATATATCTACCAGTATTTCTTATTCTTGTTGCAAATAAAAGATGAAAAACTAAATCTTTTTTTTACTATTATACTATCTGTTGCAGTTGTTATAGTCTCATGCAAGACTATTTTATATGTCAACTTTTTTCATTTTGCAAAGACTACAACATCTATTTTTGAAGCACATTTCAACATAGAATTAATAAATCTCTGCCAGTTATTGCTTAAGCAGGTGCTATCTGATGAGTCATATATTTTACATATTGTTGCCACTGTCCCTTTCAGGCTTATTAAAGAGTTTGATACAGAAGTCAAGGCGTTGGAGGGTACAAATGATACGAACACCAACAAAATGCTGAATGATAAAAAGCAGACAATGGTGGGATGTGAACTTCCAAAATCTACATGATATCTCATTTTCATTTTATTGCTGTCGTTATTGTTTTTTGGCCTTTGGATATCTGTTGGAAATCACCTACATGAACCAGTGTTACTGACAAGTTCTTAATCTTTTATGCAGGTCAAGGAGTTGAATTCATATGTTGCTCGTAAAAAGCAGTAAGTTATTTTCTTTTTCCTTTTTTTTTCTAATAGAAAAGCAATAAATTAACATATGCTGAAAAATGGTTAATTTTTTGTGTGTTTTCCTAGTGCAGATTTTCCATGCAAATTTTTTCATCTGGCTCCTTCTCTATTCCCTTTCATTTTTTTTTTCTCTGAAAAATAAAAATTGAGAGACAGAGAGTTTATTGTGGTCTTTCTTCAATATATTCTTTCTAAAGTTGTTTTTCTTGATTTACTATTTTGAGAAAGATAGATCCTGGCTTTTGCTCAAAATATCCAAGCAATTTTGTTATTTTTGAGTTTAAATGTGGATTATCTTTTTGCTGCTGACATTTATGTAAATTCTGAAGTTTATGGTCATAAGTGTGACAGAACTTGAAGTATGGTTACATGTTTTTGTGCTACTGTTTCCTTATTAAGGACTTATCATCACATGTTGTGAATGGTGATTCAGGTATGCTACAAATCTTGAGAACAAGAAGATTGACCTCTTTGAGGGGCCTGCTGAAGGGTATGCTGAGGAAAATGTCTTGCTAGCTTCCTGTAAGCATACAACCTTTTATATCTTCCTATCTTGCCTATGCTTCCATAAAAGTCATACATATAGGTTTTAGCAGTCACGAGCTAAAATTTGTTAGGTAAGTATTAGGCAATACAACGAGTGTATTAGATGTCTGTAGTTACTTGTTGGTTGTTATATAATTGTTCTGCTTTTTTATGGTTGATTAGTTAACACATACTATTTGTATTAGTAATGCTATGATTCTGGAAGACTGTAACAAATGAAAGATGTTAATGAAGGCTAAGAGGAAAGTGAGATAGAAAGGGAATTTGTTAGTGGATTTTTTTGAACATATAAATGGTGAGAGGCAATTCAATATTTATGGGCAAAGTTTATGTAGCAGCAAATGATGTATATCTGATTGAGATAAAAGGGGAGAAATAGGAAGGAGTGTGTGCATACTACACTTTTGCATTGGAATATAATCACAAGCTAAAAGGGGGAAAAAAAAAAAAAAAAGATTTATATTTCTCTGGCTTTGACATGTACTTTAGGTTAAGTAGATGTTGATTATTGTTAATCTATCTAAAGGTTTTGTGATAGAAAAAGGCCAAATTTTTTGCAGCAATGTCAAATGAACAGCTGATTGATAGTGGGAACCGGATGATGGATGACACAGATCAAGCCATTGAAAGGTCAAAGAAGGTTTGTTTGTCTCTTGAAGATCACCATTTTACTGGATAACTTACTTTATTGGTTACTTTAAAGTATGGAAGAAAAGATTACTCTACTGAAGTGCACTTGTTTACATTTATAAATATGGTAAAAAGTTACTTCCTTCTGTTATTCTAGAGTCTCAGAAAAAGAAAGAACATCCAAGTTCATATGTTCATAAGTTAACTTTGCAAATACACTTGAATTTCCCCCTCCCAAAGAAAAACTTCTTCACAAGTTCACTCTGTCTTTAGAACTTGCTTGGCCCAAAGCTGATTTGACATTACATTGCAATCCTATGCCTTCCGACTCTTCAGCCACTCCAAGGCAATATAGAGGGTCACTTTTCGTTTTTGCATAATTGTATTCTTGTTAGAGGTGATGGTTACTTGAGTGCTTTGGGCAAGATACACGAGCTGCTTAGCAGTTATTTGGAACGGACATGACCTGAAGGAGTATGGAATTTGCTATCTGTTCAACTTATGTAAATAAAGTAAGACTATAGGAGAAAAGGGAAAACATGCTGGCATTTGATATTAAGTTTTTTAAAATTGTCACAATAAAAGTGATTTATATTGAATTCCTCTGTATAAACAGACAGTTCAAGACACAATAAATGTTGGAACAGAGACTGCAGCAGCTCTCAAGGCTCAGGTATGCAACTCCAACATTTAGTCAACATACTGCATGGCACTTCCGCATTTTTTAGATTCAATATCTCTATCTCCACTCTCTTTCTCTCCACCCTTTGAAATTTTGTAATGGCATGGGACTTACATACATTTATCACTTTCATGTTTAGACTGAACAAATGAGCAGGGTTGTTAACGAGCTGGACTCTATCCATTTCTCTATAAAGAAAGCCTCTCAACTGGTCAAGGAAATCGGTAGGCAGGTCAATCTCTTAAACAATCCACTCAATCTACCAAAATTATTACTACGAGTCATTCTTTGCATTACTTACTGGAGTTTTTGAAGCAGGTTGCAACTGACAAGTGTATTATGGCATTTCTATTCCTTATTGTGATTGGAGTTATAGCTATCATTATTGTGAAGGTAGGAGACAGTTTACTTTTCACGATTTCAAAAGTATATTCTTATGTCACTTTTTGTCTTGATGTTATCTATAAATTAATCTTCATATATAGTGAGAGTAGTTATTTTCTTTATTCTTTTTCTTTTCTTTGACTCTGCAACTTGAATCTGTTGAGCTCACTAATCTGTTTACTTATTTAGATAGTCTCAAACCCTAAGTGATTGTTGGTAGCATTATGGGAGTAGTTGTGCTGCCTTTCACAATGTATAATGTGTTGTGTGTGTGTGTGTGGGTGTGATCATTTGCTCAATGAATTTGAGAAAGTGCTTCTGAAAATTTGTAGTCAATTGTGAATTGCAAATATGAGGTCAAGTGATCTGTTCTATAAAATCTGAGATGTGTTTCTTATTTTGGAAACAGCATGTTGGTTTTTTATCTCCTAGCAGATATTACATTTTGAATCTATCTCTGAGATCCTGAAAGCCTTTGATGGCATTACTAGTGATATTGCTTGTTAGTGCCTCAAATATGTCCTAATATATGCTACATTAATTTTGTTTTTCAAAATGACAGCTTGTGAACCCAAACAACAAGGACATTCGGGATATTCCAGGATTAGCCCCTCCTGCTATGACTCGCAAGTTGCTTTGGAATCATAGTTGAAGGGTTTGAAATTGACTGTCTGATGAGGACGTTGGGTGATTTGTAAAATTTTCCTTCTGGGCTGGTAGCTTGCTGTGGTGCTGTTTGTGGCATGTAGCAACATGACAGATCTTGCCAGTAGTGGATTTGTTACCATATAATGTCTCTGTGATATTGACTGACTAGTGAGACCTTGACCAGCTAGTCTCTGTTGTTGTGATTTATTGTTTGGATTTGGCCGGATTATCCTCTCCTTCCGAGTTACAGTCTTGCAATATCCAATGGGCACCAAGGAAATCCTGAAATGAATCCTTCAGATTTATTGGTCATATTTGTGCCATTAGTTCAGTAAGATATTAAAATTCCATTTCTCTCTCTTTTTTTTGGATTTCTTCTATATGATTCAATGTGACTAGAGAAAGCATTTCTTTCAGGATCTTGTGTAAACTTGTACTAGTCAACCATATTTTTGTACTAAAGAAGAACCCCTTGTGGCCCATGTGTGATATTTTTGCCTATATATTTTAGACAGCTTGAGAATGAATTATTTTTGCCGTTAATTTACAGCTTTTTCGTTTAATTACTTTTAAAATTTGAGATCGATTTTTTTCTTTCAGAAAGGCCAGAACAATACTCCCTTTTTTGTTAGAGTGGAAGATAATAGTAGCTGCCCAAGTTCAGTTCTTGTGGGTGTGATACTTAGGGGCCGCACTCCTGCCTCCTGAAGTTGCTTGGGGAATCATAAGTTGCTTGGGGAATCATAGGTGAAGAATTAGAAATGGAATGACTCATGAGGTTATTAGTTGATTTTAGCATTTTTTTTCTTGTGTGCTGTTGATCATCCTGTGCTACATGATGGATCTTAGATGTGTTGCTGCTATATAATGTTCATTTAGATATTGGCTGACTCCTGACTGTACCAGATTTTGTTGTTCCCTCTTGAGATTTGGCAAGAGTCAGCATGCTTGTTTTTTCTTCTTTAAGCTGAACAGCTACCAATATCTCCTGGGCATTAGATCAAGGGAAAAGTCAGCTGAGTCTACGAGGTTTGTTGGTCATGGTACATGTTTTTATCTTCCCAGTCTACATTTTCCTGACCACCATGCCTACTTTACTGTTAGTTCTGTTTTTATTAATATTTGATTTGACGGGGTTTGCACTTGGAAAAAATTCCTACTTTTTTTAGGTGTAAGGTAATTTCTTAGTCAAAACCAGTTGACTGGTTGATTGCAAAGCCTTTTCTTTCTTTTCTATTTTTTAGGCTTCAAACTGTAAAAGTCCTCCTTCAACTTTGAAAAGAGGTTGTGCACTAAAATATAAAAACTACTATTAGAGATAGAGTCTAAATTGAATTTTGGAAGGGATTAGTGACTTTAGGCCCTTTCTCAAGATGTGGGTTTGATTCCCAGCCTCTTAAAGTATAAAAAATTAATTATAAAATAAATAAATAAAATCCTTATGAGCTACTGCATGCCAGTATGAAAATATACTAACAAAAAAAAAAAAAAAAAAAAAAGACAACATGATCCCAAACTTGCATTAACATTAATAAAACATCATTAAATTCCTTCATTTCACATCACAGCCAAACCATTGAGTTAATATTCTCTCTTTTTTAAAAAAAAAAAAAAATCTAATTTAATATTTTAATATTGTCGTGGACCTCATGATCCACTAAGCCCACCACGATCCTCTCTTGGAAAAGAAGAAAATTGAATATATGGAGAGAAGAAAGGGCTAAAGAAAATATAAAAACTGAATGGCTTATGAGATATCAATTAATTTGATTATGGAAATTAGTTGCTTAGTGAATGATTTATGGTATATTAATTGCTTTGTCTATATTTGGAAATTTCAATGAGGAATACATCTCTTTTGTCAAAAAAATAATAAAAATTCTCAAGCCCCAAACCAGCCTGCTTCTTGATACATTGACCAGGGAGTCGTATCTGTTTGTGTGTGCTGCATTAATTGTTGCTTCTTAGTAAAATGGATACGAAGTTTGGAAAGAAAAATATAAGAGAAGCAGACATACAGAAACAGAGTATTAGCATTTTTCTTTCTACATGGCTTGTCTCACATGTTTAGTGTTGTGAGCATGGCCATCTGTATGACAATTTCCTATATTACATGCAATTTTGCACTGCCCTGTTTGTCTTCTTTTTTTTTTTTTTTTTTTCCTGTTAAATAATGCTTTTATTTGTAAATTCAAAATTATACTTATATTTCAATGGAAACTTGGATGCAAAAACTGATTTTAGAAAAAAAGTTCTTATATCGGTGAAGGATGAGAGAGATACTCACAAACAATCTATATTGGAATTTCTAAAACAAAGAAGTATTGGATTTTATGAATAATTTGTTTACCATTTAAGGAAGATACACACAAACATCCGATGCTCTAATCTTTTTAAGGTTTCCCCGAGAGGGAACGGCCCATAGTCAAAGCGTGTGAAGGGTTAAACAAAACGCGCTCAAAATTAAATGATATAGATGGATAAATATTGACAAGGTTGAAGCGTGAAACTAAAGCTCTTATTGGTCTCTCCAAAGGTTGAAGATTCTGGTTTTACTCCCGTCACCGTCGGATTCTTTTCAAACACGACTCTCTCTATACTTGTCTATATGCCTCTGCTCATCATCTTTTACATTTGACTTCTTCCTCTGGGTTTTGAATTTTCATAGTCCCAGGCTCCTAGCTCTAGTTTAAATTACAATTCCATTTCTTTAACTACACGGAACTATCTGTTCTAGTTTGGTCTTTCCAGTTCTTAATACTTTTGAGTTTTTCATCTTCGACTTCTTCTCTATTCACACACTGCATCCACCTATTCAATCTGGTGTTTGCCCCTTTGCTTCATCTGGGTTTTCCATTCCTGCTCTGTTTGCGTAATTTTTTATTTTTTATTTTTAGCCTTCTGGGATCCATTGCCGTACCTTCTTTTTCTTGCTTCCATTGTTAATTTTCTGGGTTTTGTGTCTGACTGTCTATCTTAACCCTAAATTTCAGCTTTTTTTTCCTTTCTTCGAAGCGTTGCTATAACAGTTCTTTATCTGGAAAATTGAAGCGTTAGGAATGAAGTGTTTCCGCTATTACAAAGACAAATGCAAGACCAAGAGGGGATCAAACTCTGCCCCGGAACTGCAAAACCAAAGGAAACAGAAAAACTTAGTTTTGGACCGTGTAACGAAGTCATCGGATTCGTTTCCATCGCCAAGGAGCATACCGGAATTGTATAGAGAGAAAGAGCACAATTTGAGAGTTTTCACTTTTCAAGAGCTCAGGGATGCAACAAATGGTTTCAACAGGTTGCTGAAGATTGGAGAAGGAGGTTTTGGGAGCGTATATAAAGGAACAATTAGACCTCCAGATGGTCAGGTGGTTGCTATCAAAAAGCTCAACAGGGACGGCTCACAGGTAGACTTGGTTCACTAGCTCTTGTTTGTGTGTTCCTCCTCCTTTCTTTTTTCTTTTTTCTTCTTGCTTACCTATTGTCTTTATGCTTAATTTAATAAGTAATACTGGCATTGTTTTGTGATAGTTGGTCCTTTTGTCAGCATGAACACAACCTCAACATACATTGCTATATGCTACCAATTGTTTCAGGCGTAGCCTCGTAGGTCAAGGATTTTATGGCCTAGTAGCCCTTCATTTAATATGATCTATGGAAGGAATGATTAGATGCTTTTTGATCCATAGTGAAAACGGGGAATATACTGTGAATGTTATGCTTTGCCCTTTTCTTTTGATAAGGTTTCTGGGTTATGCATTTTGAAGGAGAAGAATATGTGCGGTAAGACGCTAGAGTTTGAACAATCACAAATTACTCGCTCGAGGGGAGTTGCATTTAAAGATGAAATGTGATAGCTGTTTAACCTGTCAAAAGTGAACATGCTGGGTGCATTTTCTTTCATCCTACTGGGAACGTCGTAATCGTTTATGTCATAATTATGTTGGTGATAAAGACAAATTCATTTGTATTCTGAAATGGATTTTTGTAATTTTTTCTGTAATATGTATTGGATGCTCTTGATCTAGCTTGATTGCATAAAGAGGCAGGATTAGACTGTGACTCAATACTGATATCAATTAACTTGATTCTTTTTCTTTTTATCAGACACTTGATGTAATCCTTGACTTATTATTGCTTCTTCATAATGTCGTCTCTTATTTGGTAAATTGGTTAATTGTTATGATTTTTGCATTTGGAGATTCTGGTTCTTATGTTGTCTTCAATTGTTAAATAGGGGCATAAAGAATGGCTTGCAGAAGTTCAGTTTCTTGGTGTTGTTAATCACCCAAATCTGGTTAAGCTTCTAGGATACTGTTGTGTAGATGGTGAGAGAGGAATGCAACGGCTGCTTGTATATGAGTTCATGCCTAACATGAGTCTGGAAGATCACCTTTTCAACAGGGCTTTGCCCATTCTGCCTTGGAAAACAAGATTACAGATTATGCTTGGTGTGGCCCAAGGGTTGGCTTATCTACATGGGGGTTTGGAGGTCCAGGTACAATATGCTTACGGACCATTGGCATTTGTTAGATGCATTTGTGTATATCAATGTAATTGAAAATTAGTATATTGAACTGTGGGAATGGAACTTAGGGCTTGCAACTTGAAAAAGAGAGCAGAATTTAAATAATTTGTCCTCTTGATATTGATTGCGTCTTGTGATACAGTTCAATTTTGTTGTTCAACGGCAAACTATATCTGGGAACTATCAGTTATTATAATATCTTATAGGCTGATTACTTATTTTCTTCTGCAGACGTTGTTCTTTTTTATTTGTAGTAATATTAGCTTATATAAAATACAGAAGAACTCAACTGCTTCTGGGTATCGAGCTGATTTTGCAGACTCGTGAATTTATCATTTGATTCTTGACCTCCTAGTACATATTTTTGCCTCTAACCTGTCTAGTTAGGAGAAGAAGAAAAAAAAACAAAATTGAATTTATGATATCCTTATATCTTTATGTTAAAAATGTCAATTATTGTGGATAAAACATTCTAATGTTTGTCGGCCCATTTTCCTTGCTCTTGGAAGGTGATATATCGAGATTTCAAATCTTCAAATGTTTTATTGGACAATAACTTTCAACCAAAGCTCTCAGATTTTGGGCTTGCGAGGGAAGGACCAACAGGTGACAGGACTCATGTATCCACTGCGGTAAGTAGATTGTAGATTTTGTATCATCAAGTGCTAATCTATATTATTTATATAAGCAGCCTACTCCCTGTATTTTGTATGAAATTATTATGTACAAAAGACCTTTGTTAGTGTCCTGTTTAGAAGACTTAGCCACTGTTTAAGCCCTTTAATCGTGAATAACCCTTAAAGACGCTACAATTCAAGCATCAATACTCTGATTATCCAAAAAGAAGTATATTCTGCATTCAAAATTTGCTTCCATGGATTAATGATTTTCCATATTGTACCCTTATTCTTAGGTGCCACTGTGTTTGTTGGCTGGGGCAGGAAGGGGGTTAAACTCTCTATGTTTACAAAATAAGCTTATCAGATTCTGATAAAGGCCTTGCTAAGAATGTTTAGTTTTTTGTTTGAGCCTGCTTCTTGACTCTGTTTTGATACTAACATAATCTTGAAAGTTAGTCCTCAAGCAGTATATATATTGCTTGTTGGTCACTTCACATATGATTATGTATCAGTTTGCCCATGATGATTCCCATATTTTCAGCCGGTTGGGACTTACGGATATGCTGCCCCAGAGTATGTTGAATTAGGGCGTCTTACAATCCATAGTGACATTTGGGGTTTCGGGGTGGTACTCTATGAGATTCTCACAGGCAGACGAGCATTGGAAAGAAACCGTCCAACGGGGGAGCAGAAGCTTTTAGTTTGGGTGAAACAATATCCAACTGACAGTAAGAGATTCAGCATGATAATAGACCCTCGACTCGGAAAACAGTACTCTGTAGGTGCCGCTAGGGAAATTGCCAAGTTGGCGGATAGCTGCCTAGACAAGAATCCTAAAGATAGGCCTGCGATAAGTCAAGTGGTACAGAGCTTGAAGCAAGCAATAGAATATTCAGAGGAACCATCCACTTCCAAGAATATGACTTCTAAATCATCTCAATCTAAGTTGATTAGAAAAGTCAAGTAGAATTGGTATAGAAGAACTGTTGATCTTCAGAGGGTTGAAGAATGTTAGAACTTTTTGCCTTGGTAATTCAGAGATGTCTGGGTTCATTTGAGCTTGGAGTTTTGTGTTTTGTTATTACCTTACTTCAACCGAGCTCAACCATGTTACTTTATTAACCAATGGGATGGTATATAGCACAGATATACTGAACATGGTTTCCATGGAACCATAATATGTTTAGTGTAAATTATATTTGCAATTTATTTATTTTTAATCTGAAAATGGATCAATATTTTTTTTCCCTGTTGTGTGGATAACTTGTCCCTTCTCTTTTGAGCATTCAAAGGGTTTTCGTATGGATGATTAATAAAGGACTATAAATGTTGAATTAGGCATTAAAAAAAAAAAAAAGAAGCAAAGAAAAGGACTTTGTGTTAATTTTTAATTATTAGTGTTATTATCAATTTTAGTTCCAAAAAAAATAGTCATTCTAATTTCGAACAACTTGTAATCCAATCTCATTGTATAACTCACTGAGCCAAATGAGAATCAAAAAAAAAAAACACATTTTTGTTTATCAATGTATGAAAGGAAATTGTACCAAAAAGAAAAGTGGGAAAAAAAACAATGAAATACCCGCCAAGCATAATTCTAAAACCCTCGAAAATTTTCTGAACGCACTAAACTATTGAAATGGAGAAGAGCTTCACTATCATTCAGACTGTCACGACTGCAGGTGTTTTCTCAGCTATTTCTTTCTGGTACATCCATTCTCTCTGTCTTTTGTGCTTACTTACTGTTAATATGTTAATTCTATGGAATTTGGGTTTTTCATTGCCCTTACATTCTTATTTACTTGAAACTTTTTCCCTTTTCCAATTTCTCAGGTACGGGTTCATGTTCGGGAGGGAGTCCTCTCGTAAAGAGCTGGGCAACTTGATCGAAGAACTACGCCGTGGAAATCCCAGCTCCAATTCAACCTCTGATTCTTGAAGGGTATTTCCCCTCCCTCTGTTTACATCATATTAGGATTTGTTGATTTCAGAAGCAGTAGTTGCGTACAATGTTTTAATGAGTAGATTGTTCGTAGAGTTGCATTAAAAAGTTTTCTTTATTCATTTTTGTAAGATTCTATAAATTGCTCTATCTTTGCCCCGGGGAAGGGGAGGGAGGTGTGGAGGGTGGGTGGATGATGTTGGTTTATATAAGTAGTGTTGATTTTAGAGGCCGAGTCCCGAAATGGAGGTTCGCAAAGCTTTATTTTTATTTTAGAGTAACAGGGATCTCTATTTAAGAAATTGAAAACCATTTTTTTGAAAAATTGATGTAGCTTATGCTTCAAGTACATGTCTAGCTATTGAATAATAAGTAAACTGTGGTTCCCTATTTTATGTTGAAATTTTTATTGGCTCGTTTTTTATTTGCAGGCTTTATGTTTGCTCAGAATTTTTGTCTGCCCTTTTGTTACATTGTTGAGTATTATTTGTCATTTTGATGTTTGAAATTCCATGAGAACCATCAAATAATGTGGAGGAGAATTTCCTTGCTGAAAATACTATCTGAAATGGAGAAGAAACAGAAATTTTGGTTGATCCTGCACTCTGTAGTATGCATTAGATTAACACATTTCTTGGGATTGCCTATGCAACCCCTAAAGCCAAGGATAAACTCCAGATCTCTAACTAGAATGAAAGAACATTAGTAGAAAATGTCCTTTCTATTTGTATATGGAGATATAGATATAACTATATCATCTTATGTTTCAGCACCCATGCCAAAATTATGGTGTATATGTGGTCTGGTTATTACTTCTGTTTTCCTTTTTTTCCCTACCCTATATTCACTAAACAATGCACCAGCAAATCTGAACCTGCTCATATATTTTTACACAATAGTAACCTCTAGTGCATTCTTCTGCTTATTCTTTATGATATGTCCAACGTAAAGATTAGTCCAGCTGGAATCGCAATCTGGAAGTATTGTTATCCGACCACCTTCAGACATGCTTTCCACAAACATTACTAGGTGCCGCCAATTATCACCTTCAAACAACTTCTTATTCATTCTTAGATATGTAAATGCACTCAGTCCATTTCCAGAATCTGACCTACTTGTTGCCATAACTTGTGCATATGCACCTGCATCATACCTCTCCAGTGCATTTTCCCCGGCAAGTTCTGTTCCAGCAGTCCTGGTTGCCATCTTTACTTGCCGAACTAGCCCTTCTGGAGAGCAGTTTGCATGCTCAGGCTGCTGTTGGTCTTCCATTTCCATGCAGGTGAAATTTAATACAACTCCATGTTTAGCCAACATTCTTGCAATTGGTATGTAGCCATCATGATGTCTTGTATTATAATATCCAGCTGTCAATTCAGGTGCGTGTGATCTTGTTCTGTAATGCCAGTGGATTCCTGCTACTTTTCCGGATAGTTTTGCTTCAGTTCCTTTGAAAATTCCTTTTGCAGATGCAAGGATCCTATCACCGTGTTGTAGTAGCTTTCCAGAGTACCATTCAAGGAAGAACTCTCCATATTTAGAGTTCCATGTTCCATCCCTTCTGAAAAATCCAGTATCCTCAGGAAATTGGTTGTATTGGCCACAATCATGAGGTCCACTTCCCCATTCTTTCTGCTCAATTGCCTCAGCTGATGCTTCCAGGGATGCTCTCATATACTGTTTTAACATAGAAAATTGTTTAGGAATCATGCATTTCAAATAGATGTCATTAATGGGATATATATATATATCATACTGTTTGCTACAGCTACAGCTACAGCTGTCATCAGTTAGAAATTGTTTTCATGACAAACAATTCATAATAGTCCTCTTTTGGGGTCACGGTCAAAAGCCGAAAGACTATTTGAAATTGGTGGCTGCAAATATGGAAATATTATTTGATTAAATAGTTGATAATGATACCTTGTCGTAGGATTGGAATTCTCCAATTCCAGGAAACCTCCATGTTCCATTGCTTTCTGGATAAGATGGATATCTCAGCTCGCCACAGGGTCCCATCCCTACTTGAATTTCCTGCAAAAATGAATTTGGCCTTGAACTTAGAAAGCTGAAAGAAATAGTTCTCACTTTAAGGATTATTATATAAAAAGGATAATAAAAAGGGTCGAATTCACTCAAAAAAAAAGAACTAGGTAATTAGGAATACATTAATAAATCATCAAAATTCAAAAGTTAATGCTTTGTATACTTAAACCTTCTATCAGAACCTCTAAGAGACAGACTGTGATTAGGATTAGTTTCTTCACGTACTAATCATGATGACCATCTCCAGCAAAAGTTAGTAGATTCTTCTAAACTTCTAATTATGGTCCTTGAACTGTGAGTTCTAGACATATAACTAGTTATCCGTGTTTCGCGTATTATAATTGGACGTCATGTTTCATTCATGAAACTAGCCTACTTTATTTATTTAATTCTTTGCTATTGAAACTTGCTTAAAATCGAGGCATCATTTATAACCTTGCGTATTCTTGTTTTATCATATTAGAAAAAACCTGGAATTTGTGATTTGATTATTCTATTCCTGGTTGGAATCCTTTATTTGTGTGTAGTTACTGTGGGCAAAGAGGAACTTTATATGAATATTTAGTGTAGATATGTAAAGACGTTTAAACAACAATTATTACCTAAATAATTTCTAAATCTGTCAGTAAATCTATTTCATCTTAAAACATAAATAGGTTTTCGTATGTTTAGATATCCTTACCACAATAACACTGCCCAAGGAAGCTCTGAATCTGTTACGGAAGCTCCTCATGTAATCCGAGTAGACCTGGAGTGGAGTCCTCCCCCTTAGAACAGGCATTGAATCACAACCCAAGGAGATGTACTCAGGATTCCTCCTGCCCGATCTGTCTGTGTAAACTAGGTCAGGGTTCTTGCTGATTTCTTCAAGCACCCATGGAGGTAAAGGAATACTGAAAATTCAAAATATAATGATTGCTTATGTAATTGGGTCTTTCAGGAATAGGAAAAAGATACTAGTCAGCGCATAAGCACCATAAGATGGAAGTAAAAGCACAATTTTCTTTATAAACAAAAAGGGTATATATAATACATTTTAAGAATCTAAAAACTGAAAATAAAAGCATTAACAGATATTTTAATAAGTAATCATAAAACACTTGAAGATTCAAGTACCTGCAAGAGTCTCCAACATTTCCGCCACATTGATGAAAAGACATAACAACTTGGAGCTTTAAGCCATGTCTTTGCACCATCTGCACTAGATCAGCATAGCCTTCCCAGTTGTACTTTAAAGGTCCATCTTTCTCCACTAATCCCCACCAAGCATCCACCATTACTCCTTCTACTCCTGCACTCTTCAAAGCCATCAAACTAGCATTCATGGCTCTTGGCTTGTTTAAACTCCCTCCATGTGTTACTGTATCAAGCGGCAGCATCACAAACACAGGAACTCTTGTTGAGTCGTTCTGATTATGAGCTCTTGATGGCGCATGAAGCTTCTCCGTTTTCTCATTTGTCCTTCCTTCAGATTTCAAAGTTTTCTCATTCGAAAACTGTGCTTCTTGCATCAAACTCTTTGCTCGAAGGCGGAAAGATGGCTTGATTTTTGCAAAGAAAATTGTGCTAGAGAAATTGTCAGGAGTTTTTAGGCCTTTGGTGTCCTTCAGATTAATAAAAGAAGTTGAAGAACGAAGTGTCAAAGCCATTTTTGTGTTTAGGAATAGGATGGAGGAGATGTAGGAATTTATGAAGGAGCAGATGTAGGAATTTAAGAACGTGGAATGAGTTTATTTATAGAAAAGAATATGTTTGGGAATTTAAGTTGATAATGGTTGTGGGCTCTAGTTAAATTAAAAGTGAAAAAAGTGCAGGTGATCAAAACAAGTCGGCTCACTTTTTTGACAAGGTCATTTTCAGCATACGTGGTTACACCTTTTCCATTCTTATCAAACTGAGGAACTGTCCAAAGAAGTTGTAATTAGGTTTTTTATTTTTTTGATAAGAAGTTGTAATTATGTTTGAGTTTTTCAATTTTAAGGTTACCCGTCTACAGTACATTATTTGCAGGAATAGATCAGAAGAAAAAGCTTGGGGAAAGGAAATCCTCTAACAAAATAGTCTAATATTCTTAAAACTTAACCTTTCCTTTTTGATAACCTTATTTTAGACCAAATTTAAGCTCTAATTTAGGGTCATAGAGGTGGGTAGAAATTCTTCACCGTATTAAAGCAAAAGCAAATCCTTTGGAAAACTTATTCACAAAAAATGAAATATCGAGGTTATGCCAACCCATTGATATTTTGAATTAGCTTGCCATGTAACTTAAGGCATATTCTGCTCAAAATGTCCTAACTTTTTTTGTTCCAGACACCTCTTTTGTATTACAGACAGCTGCTTTAAATACCAATGGGTGAGAAAGGGTGAAATCTTTTTCCACATTTGGTAGTTTTTTAGGTTTGCACCATTTCTCTTGGGAGGTGATAGCTTATGAGTGGTTTTGTATTGCCACCCAATGAGACCCCACTAGTAAGTGAGCTTGTGTTGTCTTCGGCTTATGCCTTCTCCTTCAGGCTTTATTTTTGGCGGATGTTAAAATTTCAGATATTCAAAATATTTATTGGTTTTGATTTGCTCTAGATAAGAGAAAACTTGAGGCCTTTTTTCATTTGGCAAAGCGTGTGGTTGTCAAAGTTCAAAAAGTAGGGCTGAAATGTTTTTGTTTACGTACTATTAGAAACGAAATTCACTATAGAAACACAAATATAGAGTTTTCGGTCGAAATATAGTTATTTTTACCGTTTTTACATAGAAACGGGTTGTTTTTAATATTTACACACGAAACGGATTAACATAAACAAGACATTTTCAGGATTTGAGAAGCTAAATTTCTTTCTTTAACTCTTCATATTTTCGGATTTTAATTTTTTTTTTTTTAATCTTATATGATGTCCTGTTAAGATATTATAAATTAGTGAGGATAATTTTTGTAGGATCTCATGTATGTTAGGTCTCTTGATTTTTTATTTATTTATATAAATATTTTATATTAATTTATTTTAACTTAATGATAGATAATTTTATAAATTCAGGTCATATATGTATGTTGGATTCAAATTAAACTTTCATTAAATAGGAGTTGAGTAATATTATTAATTTTCCTCTTACACAACTTTAATATTGTAAATATATACCATGCCAGACATTCTACTGTTGGTTGGATGTGATTATAATTTGATATTTTTTTCTAATTTGTATGTTTATATTAAGAATTTTATTTTAAAATGTATTTATTAATAGTTTATATACTAAATTAATCATCATTAGATTTTTACCATTATCATCATATATATTTTATTATATATTTTATGTGGTTTTTTTTAAAAATAAAATAAAATTAGTGTTTCTATTTTCGGACTTATCAAAACCATACATCAGAACAAATTTTAGTTCATTGGTTGTAACAGAAGTCCTTGCTTTCCTTATTCTTGGATTGTTTTTCTCTTCTCTGCTATTGAACTTTTCAAGTATGAAATATGTTGCCCTGCTTCACCGAATGTTTTGCCATAAAATCTGCTTGCATGGGCTCCATTAAAATATCAATATTGACTAACAGTCCAACACGGTGTCACCTAGAAGAAAAGATCCCAAAAGTATTATTCAGAAATTTGAAATGCCGACCTGACTGATTGGAAATAAAATCTTGGTTAAGGGCATTGTGCAAATGTATGAGTGGAGGAGAGGAATCAATTTTCAATGTTTGATGTAGAAATACGTAGGCAAGTTGGGCTTTTTTTTCTTTTTTCTTTTTTTTTTTTTTAAGAGGAATAGATGATTCCAACTCTTTAGCTGCATGATATTTGATAGTTTTGTACTTTATTTCAAGTGAGGTTTGTTGGACTTAGTGGGGGCTTGCGGCCATGTGCTCTTTGGGTCTACTATTACAGTTTTTGTGGAAGATATAGGACCTCATCTTTTTCCATTCACCGACTCCCAACTTTGGGACAAAAAAAACTCGGTTAATTATTTTGAAGTATTCAAATTTTGTAAAATTCCTATTTGAAATATTATTAGTTCAAAAATTTGTATGGTTCTATAACTCCAATTCGCCGAGTAGATATTTCTCTCTCTAGTGAGTCATTAAGAATCTTAGTTTCACTATCAGGATAAGTTTTGACAAGCAAGGGAAAAGTGAACAAAAATCTAATTTGCTCATTGTTTTCACACACAAATCACCTCCATCGTTATTCTGCTTGTGGTTCTCTTTTCCCCATACATCTACCCTTCAATGGAACCCACGTACACGTACATGTTCACCCAGCTAATCTTAAGTGGTCATGTGCTTCCTGATATCAAGAAACTAACCAAAACAAATGAGTTTGATTGTAATTCTGGTCTCAAATTTGTTTTTGTAACTTTCCCTTCAGTTAGGTTTGGAAGAGAATCTGCCCTCACAAGGAACCATATTCTTAAATTAGTTTAAACAATGAACCAATGCATGGCATGATTCAAATATAAATAAACTTCAGCCATAGTTTACATTTAAGCTTCTTTTATTTTATTTGGCTAAGAGTAGTTTATTTTTAAGCTTAATTGCAACTATTCTAAAAAAAGCTGATATTTTCAGAGAACATGGCAAGCTTTGTTCACCACCAGTCGACCGCAGAGATTTCTGAAGTTATGAGATCCTATCTGTCATTTTCAACTCAAATATCTGTTATTCTATGCTTACTTAAAAGACAGACCATTTTGGGATATTTAACAGTAGAAGAGAGAAGAATAATTTTGAGTACATCCTTGAAGATTTTTTTGGTATCCCAGAGAGGAAGTAAACTTTCTAAGATATTTTTTGCCTCAAGATATCAAATTTTTATAGGATTGCAGAATACAGATAGGAAGAAGAAAGGGGAGAACCATAGGGCAACTAAACAAATTGACAGTAAGTTATAGTCTTATAAGTTAAATTTACAAGAACTTCCAATGCAGATATATGGATGAACTTATGGAAAACAGCAACTTTATTATTATCCGTTCTTGCAAATACCAATTTAAGTTTTGCCCCTAGAGTTTTTTGAGGCATCAATCTCTCCTGCATGCATACTCACTACTTGATAGGAACTGGATCTATGCTGGGAACTGGAAGTCATCATTCTGCAACAGGAAAAACATGATCCAATTCTGTTTCCAAAAGTGTAGCACTTGATATTAACAGGATATGGACCAAGCTGAACATGGTTATCTTCTCCACCAACATAGAAACACAGTGTATACAAAGCAATTTCGAATTCTGGGCTTACTCCAACCAAAGTGCTTGATACAGATTTAAGAACACCATTCCACTCAAATTGAATTGTAAGCAACTGGGTTTCAGAGTCTGGCTAGCAAGTAGGAACAGGAAATCAGAAAATGTTAAAAAATATGTTCTTGCAACTCAAGACCCGTACTAATCTTCTAGCTTAACACAGAAAGTGCATATATAGAATCCGTGTTAGTTGGAAGCCATAAAAAATAAAAAAATCATACTTTAGAACTTCCTAAAAGAATAATGCAAAAGTTTATTAATTCTAGATGCCAAGGACCCCAACTTCAACAGTTTACTCTTTGACAAGTTGGACTAAGTCGGAACCTTCTCCAACTTAATTTATGCCATAAAAAGTTTTCCACATGGTCCAGATTTCTCGAGTTGAATGATGTTTGATTATATTTCAGACAGAATATCAAAATAAACCCGATCCACGATGTGCTTTGTGGTATAAGACCTATTTTCAGTACCATGTCAAAACTTAATGGACTACAAATACACTAGCTCCAACACCTTGATATTTATCATCTTCATGATAATGCTATCTTGTGAACCTACAAGTCATAACCTAAGAAATATATAAACCATGAAAACTGCAGAATTCAAAAATAATGATGAAAATGTGTTCTTCCATGGCGACAAATTAAATAGTAGAAAGAGAGCTCTCGCATGACTCCCAGACATATCCTAGAATTATGGGACACTTGTAATGCAATAACTCCAACTGAATTTAATTTTGCTTTTATGGATATAATTCTCAAATTAGATGCAATGGATTTGCAAAAATTAAATACTAAAAAATAGGTTAAAATGGCTATGGTGAAGGTTCAATTCCTCCTTCTTCATCTCAGGATTATGATTAAAACAGGCATAGGTAGAGTCGCTTACAATTTGCCCACGTCGTCTTGGGAAGATGTAACCTTGATAGTCAACCCTCTCTTTTGCTTCTTCGAGGTAAAACTGGAAAAAAGAGAAGAACAAGAATAAATCCAGTACTAATGCTTCCATTGAAAACAAAAGTAACTTCTAAAAAGAGAGAAATGAAGGGGAATGTTAATCTTTCTGTCTTTAAGGGGAAAAGAGAGAGAGAGAGAAGAGTGTCATTAGCAAGTACCAACCACACATAATTCATAACATGTCCACTAGACAAATGTTACATATAATTATCGCCATGAAGAGCTAGAATTAATCTCTCGCTCAGATCAGGAAATTCTGATAAGCAACTGATTTAGAATCCTAACTCAACTAACTTTGATAATAAAGATTTTTGCTAGCAAGTGTTATCTTCTGTAGTCAATGTTATCTACAAAATTTATGCTACTCAGAGTTAGACTTATAGCACCACAAAGTACCCAGGTTCTTATTCTACCCAACACAATAACTGAAGCCAGTAGACCTACCTGAATCCAGTTATGAAAGCCAGAAACCTCTTGTTCACCACGTTGTTTAATTTCTCCTACAAAAACATGTTCAAAAGCAGATGAGGAACCAGAGGCACCACCTCGGGCATAAAGGTCAAACCAGAGACTGTTCAGCGTTCTTTTGAAATCTTGGTAGCTCTCGTATATGATAGCCTTTGATATGAGATATCTGTGAAGATACTTAATGGGAGCAGTTCTACTGATTTCTTCAATGAAAGCTTCTTGTTCTTGCCTCTCTTCAGATGTAACAACTTCTTTGCCCCCTTGATGTGGGTTGTAATTATCTAAAAGTGAACAGAAACGAGAAAAAGTAGGCCTTCTGAATACATCATCTCTGCAGCGAACTAAATAGGCTTCCTTGTGCCATATCTTCCCTCTGGAAGGCCTTTTTCCCTTCAGCCACAGTCAACTTTCATAGTCCTTGCCAGGTACCAAACGGTTGAAGTCAAGTTCCCAAAGCTTGTTGCAGGCTTTCGACAGATCAGCAAATTCTTCTTCTGAGGGCTCTATTTCAGCACCAACTTCAACCTCATGAGAGTATTCTTGCTCACTTGGAGGTTTTTTGTATCCATTCCATTGGTCCATTTGAACCTGTTGAATTTATGTTAATTTTTATAATCAGAAAATTTGGTAACAAGAAGCCTTCCATAGTAATCATGAATACATTGCCAGCAAAATGACAACTAAGAAAACCAAGAGATTCTTGATGCAAGGTTCAATGGGGAGCAGATTGGCTCAGTGGCACTGTGGCAGTGCAAGTAAATATCAAAATTTACTTGTGTAAGTCTTGAACCCAAAGGAATACATCAGAACATATAGCACTAAATAACACCATACATGCATGAGACTACAGTAACTTATTCTAACTATTAAACTTTTCCAGGAAGAGAAACAAGTAAGTTCTTATGCCTAGACCCCCCATTAAACTGCTTGGAGGCGAGTTGATATTGTACCCCAAACATTTTGGGCTCAAAATGCATTCCCCTTAGTCCTTTTTAGTGAAATTGGATAGACAAACAAACCTTGTGAGGCCTCCTAGGTGGTTTTTTGCCAACAGTTTGCCACCCATCATTAGTCTCTTCCTCTTCACCATCCTGCATACATAGTTGATTTGTTTAAAAAATAATTTAAAGGATCCTAAGATGATAATTTTGCATATTAGAATCAAAAGAGCAATAAAGGACCAAGCCAACCTTCTTGATCCCATGGCTTTGGCTATAAATATGATGTTCACCTCCATCAACATTTTCATATCCCTCCTGCACCGTCTGCATTAGGGATATTGATAAGAAAACGTTATGTTCACAGATGAAAGAGTCATCTGAATTATAAAAATGAAAACAACCAACTAGTAACCAGAAAAATTATAGGGCCCATTCACATGCTAACCAGTTTCTATTTAAGAAAAACATAATAACCTGCACACAGAAAAGGCCTGAGCTTATAATTCAAGCTTGATTCCATAGAACATCAGAATCTTATTTTGTTCCCTACCAGCTAAATTCTTCAGGAGACCAAAATATATACTATTCTTTACTAGATCCAATATTTCACTAATCCCAATTTTGTATTAGTGTTACAGAACGAAATAATTCATTTACTAAGATGGAAATAGATTAATTAACAAAAACCCATAAATCTTACCTTCTCGTGGGGTTTCCTCGAGGGTCTGGAACCGCTGCCATTCCATCCCTCCTGTTCCTGCCCAAGCATATTCACACATTATCTGAATCCTTACAATTTCATTGTACCATACAATTAGAAATCGAAAACAATGAATTCCGATGCAAATTAAAACCTCTGTATTCCAATGATTTTGATTAAATCATGTCTGCGATTACGATCACCATCTTCATTGTTATCCTGCTCGCCGGAAACAACCTTCTTATTGTACAACCAATCAGCACAAAAATTCCAACATTAACATACAGTTTAAGGATTTCGAAAGAAATTCAGCGGTTCTTACCTGCGACCAAGTCGATCTAGACCGTTCATCGCGAGACTGTGAATCACGTTCATCGTCATTATCGCCGTGACCAAGTGCTAAGTCGACCAAACCCTTGACCAGACCCTCCATTTCTCAGAGTGAAAGAAAATGCCTGAACGCTGAATGTAAGTGAATGAGTGATCCAGGAGGGTTGAACTTTTCAGTAGTTGGTTGAACAAAGACGATTGTAAAGCGGGTAATGGCATGCACGTAAATATGGAAACCGATTGGTAATTAATACAATTGCCGACAAAGTTGGGCGAAACACGTGTTCGTACATGGTTGGTTGATGTATATTTGTTAAGCGAGTTTTATAAAAAGATTTTTTAATGAATACCCTTGTAAATTACAATAAAATTACAATTTTCTACTACTTATAATTTATATATTAAATATCATTAATTATCATAATAAATATTATAAATTTTTTATTTACAAAATTTAACAAGTGTCTTAACGACACCCATCAAATAAATCATTTTATAAATAAAAAAATTAAAAATATTATTATAATAATTAATTATATTTTAAATATTATTTAATTTTAAATTTTTAATTTTAAAATTATATTTATTATAAAATACCTATTAAACATTTCTTTCTCTATTAGTTCATGTATCAAAACTATTATTTAAAAAAAAAAAAAGATTTTGTTAGTGATTTTCTTTTTATTCAATCTTCTTTTTGTAAAAACAAATCCATGCAATAAACAATTTTTTTTCTCCAGAAATATATATCGCATAGCAACAATTAGGATCATGCCAACTATGACATCATTTTAATTCAGTGTGATCATTATGTAGATTTTAATCTACTTTAAATTTAAATTATCTCCCTCTAATACTCAAATATATCAAGTGATTTAAAATTTTAGTTTAAGATAATCACTTTTGGTTAGATGGAATCAAAGTTTTCTGAAATGAAATTAATAGTATTTTTTTTTATTTGAATTGTCAAATATGATAATAAAAAAAAATCTTCTTTTTTTTTTTTACATTCCTATCATATTTTCATCTTTTTTCTATTTTCTTGTGGATAAAATAGGGAAAGTTGGTTCCTTTGACTTTCTCCCACTTAAGTAGAATGTTAATATCAAACACTAATAGGAAGGAACGTGATTTCTATGAGAAGAGCAAATTAATTACCAATCAGAGTGACACAAATTGAACAGAACAAGCCAGCAAAAAAGATTACTAATTAAGTTTGAGAATACTAGAGGCTTTCAATGGTGTTTTATGTATACTTATAAGTTAGTTTTTTACTATAAAATTCATCTTCTCCAAAATGAAAAAAAATAAATATATATATATATATTAGATGTCACACTAAAATGTGAATGATTAATCAATCACTAGGGTCTTTCCCTTACATCCCTATGTTGTTGAATAACTACAACTGAACCAGTAATGTTGAATTCTGGAGAAGCCAAGACATCTCCAACAGTTCCAAGTTCAGGGCATTCTTCCCAATCACTCAAACTAATTGTCAATGGGCAGTTTCCTCTCCCACCTTTTCCCACCATAAATAGTGAGTACAAGTCTCCAATCTCCTTCAAGGCTGCCACAGTTTGCACCCCATTACACACATACTTCTCTACATATCCAATTTGTCCTGATGCCACATACCTAATCAAAATAACCACATTGTTAATCGTGTTGCAAACAACATCTCATTGCATGCAAATTGAGGAAGATGGATCTTACCTGAGCTCCACCTCTCTCCTATTAGTACAAGATTCATGCATGTGCTCTGACATTTTTCAAATCTCAAACAAATTATAATGTAAATGTAAATTGTACCTATTATAGAAGTCAACCATAAATGTATTATCAATTTCATTCATAGTTTGATCCAAACTCGATAATGCCATCAACACTTCTGTCTCTTGTTCATGTGAGTCTTCAGTTTGATTGTTTTGTAATGAAGAAGCTGAAAGAAACCTAATGATTGTCAAATTAACACGATGATGTTTTGCAATGCGTATGCTCCAAGCAATAGCCTCGCGATCATCTGGACCTCCAAAGAAAAGTGTTGCAACATTTTGTATACCACCAGTGCCAATTAATTGCGAAAAACCAGGTACTCCGGCAAATCCACGTCCCACAACAATTCCAACCGAGCACGGGGCATGGCGAAGAACCTTTTGATTAGTAGTCCTTATGCCTTCCTTCCCACTTTCCATTTTTCCATCAATGCGTTGGTGCTTATGAAATGGAAGCAGAATAGTTGACACTCTTAAATCCTCTGCTATATTGCAAACATCTTCAAACAAATTTGCAAAGGAAGATACCACTTTGCTATGGTGGATCAAAATTTGTGTTTCAGAAGTGAAGTGGTCTACAGCTTCTTGAATTTGCACTACATCATTGCCACCATAGTCTTCGTCGTCACTAAATTCATGGTCTTCTTTTTGATGATATAACAAATTAGACTTGCTCTTCTTTACGAGTTCTATCAAATGGAGGAGGTGACAACTAATTGGTGACGTTTGAGACCCGTGTAATGCCGCCATTACTGCAAGTAAAGGTGCTACATGACGAGGTTCATGTACACAAGCCAATATCCGAAGTTCATCTTCTTCTTGTTGTAGTAACTCCAATGTAGTACGATCATGCACAAACACATTCTCTTTTGCACTTCTTAGAAAACCAACAACTATTCCTGAAATGATTGTGTTGATTACTATTGAAATTAACAGCACGTTGTAAGCTCTGTCACTAAAACCCTGCAAATTGTGAAACGAAACATGAATTATTGCAAGTTTGCTACAACATGAACATGAAATTAAGAAATTTAAAGAAAAACTTACAATGATTTGTTTTGAAGCAGAGCCAATGAATAGAAGATCTGCATAGCCTCTCATATTCAGCACAAAACCAAGAAAAATTCCTTCACTTGGTGGAATCTTAAGGTAGTGACAAACAAAAAGAGTACCACCAAGCTTGCTTCCCATACTCAATAAGATCATTATGAAAATTACCAACATGTTATTCAAGCTATTGAAGAAACTTACATTAAATTGGAATCCAATGTATCCAAAGTATACAGGAAGTATAAAATTGTGAATAGAATAGGTAAGTTTATGTAACAAAGTCCGAGCTGTTTTGCCTTCCTTAGGAAACAACAAGCCAATGATAAAAGAATTGATTATGCTGTTGAAGCCTGACAACTCTGTAATTATAGAGCTACCTATAACAAGTGACAGAATAAACAAAGCCTCAGGATTTCGCAAGTACTTTTGGTTTCTATTTCTTTTGTTTAGCCAAACTGCCAAGTATTTGTTTGCGAAAATGACAATTGCGGTAATGAAAAAGGCAAAGGAATCCACCGCCAAATACTTTCCCAGTATATGAAGAAACTACCAAATCGAAAATAAATATGCAAGACATTTCGTTGATTAGTGCAGAAGATATTGCTGTTCTTCCAATATCTGATGTATCAAACTTTAACTCTGCTGCCAAACGAACCACAACAGGTGAAGCAGTGTAAGGTACAATTAGCATCATGATCAAAGTGAAAGGCACTCTTTTGGTGTGTTGTCCTATTTGTGAATGCAAATAGAAGGAGATAGACAAACCAATGATGCTACCTAAAATTGCTCCACCAGAAGCAAGTATGGTCACCAAACGTGAGTTTCGGATTATGTAATGAATGTCTGTCTCTAATCCGATCAAGAACATGAAAAGAATACGGCAGAAGAAACTCAAAACTTCATAGTAATTTGCTGAATACCTCTGAATGAAAATGTCCTTCACTTTCTCAATATTAGACAACCCTGAAGGGCCTAGCACTAAGCCAGCCTGTTGTGCAACATACCAAAAAAAAAAAAAAACTACACATTAATTGGAAGAAAAATAAAATTTAGATAGCAATCAGATAGATCCATACAAACAATGAAAAAGATAGTTTACCAGAATTTGAGCAATAGGTCCAGGTTGACCCAAAGCCTTGAGCAAAAGATTGAAGAAATGTGAGATGACAAGGATACAAGAAACTTGCATGCCCATAGAGCTAAGAGGGTTCATGAGATCATCTTCACAAAAAAACTTGTGTGTGGCATCCATTTTTGATTCTTTGTTCAAAATTCAGTACGGGTTAGGAATTAGGATGGAAAAGCAAGAACAATGGTAGGCATAAGTGTGGTGAAAGTTTGGAAAATAGTAATAGGGATGACAGAGTCTTACTCTGTTTTAGATCCCCTGATTTTACTCATGGGAGACCCGTAAAATGTTTCAAGGCTTTTACTTGTTCTTGGTCTTTTAGCCAACAATCCGTCACATACTTGCATATCAATCTACTAGATCTACGTCTTAATTATTACTTTTAACCCGAGCTACCTCCACTAATCCATTTTATTTCTCGAACATATTTAGACCTGATAAATTCTGGCCCATCAGCTATCTTCTTTTATGGGGCTCTCCATATAAAATCCCTCTATTTGTGCAAAATAGGCTAAAGCCCAAAGGTAATGAAACAATAATGACCACCAATAGGCATAAAAGCATAACAGAAAAGATATTATAAGAACCCCAATAAGAACACCACGTAACTAGAGGTGGAAACCTGGAAACCACCAGAAGGGCCTCTCCTCCTTCCCAGGCAAACTCTTTTGGACCTGGTTGAACTACTAAAAAAAAATTTGTAAACAAATTTAACAACCGGGAATTATATTTTCCTTTCTCATTGAATTGGCCTCAACATGGCAAGCATAATTTGCCATCAATTCTGCAATCCAAAAATATAACTAGCAGTGATTTCTTTGCTCAATTTGACAAATTCCCATGACTACAAACAAAAGAAATTCAATTCCAACAAAAATATAGAATTAATTCTCCATAAACCAAAACAAAATTTGGCTTCTGTACTTGTTAAACGTTGTCTTCATTGAAACTCGAAGATATTTTCAACACCCATTAGTAAGAAAAAAAAGAAAAAGAAAATCTTCAAAAAGAGACTTCTCACATAGTAGATCTTAGAAGCAAACGCCATTTACAGAAACATTCACAAAATTCCTCTGATCTTCTTATCCTTCAACCACTTCTTGGCCCTTCCTCTTCATTGAAAGAAAGAAAGTAATCTTGTACTTCCTCTTTACTGTTTTCTCCATTTTATTTTATTTTTTTTGCTTTTTCTGTTAATATTGCATCAGGTACATGCTTTGTTCTTCTTCTTCTTGGTCTTATTTACCCATTATCATTCAACTAAGCTGCAGCAACTGTGCTTGTACGAAATTGGTAATCTTCGGTCTTGTTTGGCGAAGTTGATTTCCTCTGTCCCTTTTCCCTGAAAGCCTTCATGGAAGAAGAAAGATTCCAATTCTTCTCCTTAGCTTCATCTATCTCTATTTGTTCGTGCCTGCACTCTTCGCTACAAAAAGGCGTATCCCCTCTGCAAATAGATCAGAAATCCCAATCAGAATTCAGAAACCCATCATAATACATCTGAAATTCTCATACTCATATTGTAGATAATCTAAATTAAAACCCTTTAAAAAAAAATAGAAATTTTAACCCCAAACCCATCACCAAAATTGACAACAAATCGGAATTAAGAAATCCCAGATCGTATAATGAAAGAAAAATTGAATAGGTAGCAGAAAATTTTTAATTTCAATAATTTGGGGTAGCTAACCTGTACATGAAGATGTCTCTGTTATCCCCAAGTGGTTTTTTGCAGAGAAAACAAGCTTCAAGGAAATGGGGTTGATGATCTTCAAATCTAGCATCATAAAACCTCCCAGATCTTGAGGAAGAAAGCGAAAGATTTCTAAAACTACTTCTATTGGAGGAACTGTAACCCATAGTCCTTGAAATCAAACTGTGTTGGTAGTTGTTCTGATTTTGATTGTGATTCCCTGAAAACCCAGCTTCCATTTCCACCAGTGTGGGAAACCCATCATCTTCCTCGATGAAACAAGGTCTTTTAGATCCCATGATGAATGTACACGTTTACAGAAACCAAAAATCTTTGAATTGCTTACAGTATAAGAGAGAGAGATGGCTGCGAGGAGAGTAAATAGGAAAGGGTGGATTATAAAGAGGGTTGGTGAAGACTCAATGGGGTGTATCTGAGAGAGAGAGAGAGAGAGAGAGAGAGAGAGAGACAACGGCAGGTTTCAAGAATTCCGTGCTAGAGAATCTATTGGCTCAAAATACCTGCATTTTAAAAAATTATTTTCTTTTTTTATTTTTTAATTCAGAATATTAAATGGGCAGTGTCGTTTAGAGAAAATTAATGTAATACCGACTTGCCGTTGATGTTAGTGGCAATTTTGTGAATCTTTGAAAAAAAGAGGGTATTAGCTTAAGTGCCAAGGATCTCCCACTTAACCCAAGTGGTAGGAGGGGACCCATTAAGGACCAAACCGCACATGTCTCACTCTTCCTAATGGGAAGGAAGAAAATTACTTTTGGGACCACGCCCGGTCAATGCGCGTAAACGTAACGGTCACACACCGCCATTGTCCTACGCATTCTGAGAGGGTCACTCATTCATAAGCAATAATTTTATACAAGTAAATAAAATTAGATATAATTCATATACAAAAATAAAATAAAATTAGATATAGGTAATTTCCCTTCTATTGCTTTTTCATTTGTTGAATTTCCATAATATTGTTGTTTAAGGGGAAATTTTGTCATTTTGAAGCAACTTTTTTTTTGTGTAATAATGATATCTTGTGCAAAATATATTCTTATAGTAAGAGATGATATAAAACAATGAATGATTATATAGTTTAAAGATTTGATCAATACCTAATTTTTCTAACTATTTTACTCTTAATAATAAAAATAAAAAAAATGTGTCATCAATATTGACTGTATGAAAATTTTATAATAAAAGTAAACTTTTTATTATATAGGACCTTTAATTGAAATATTTAATATTTTTAAATAGAAAAAAATTGAATAAATTCAAATGATAACTGTATATAAATAAACCTATCATAGTTTTCATAAGTTTGAAATCAAATCTTAATTTCTACAAAAGGAGATTTTAATTTTTTACACAAGTGGTGGTGTAATATGGATGATATGTTTCATTACTTTGAATTTCAATCTTTTTATGATTTATATAAAAAATAATATTTTTATAAATTCTCATAATATGTCTTTAATAGGACATAAGAAACAAATTAATCGAAATATAGATATATTTTTATTTTTTATTTTTAATTAAATATGAATAATTATTTTAGACATCACTTGATTGTTAAAAATACTTGATAAATATAATAATTTACTTCATAAGTGAGTTATAGAAGATTTATTGTTGATATAATAAAAAAATAAGATAATTAAGATACACAAAAATTAAATTATAGGCCAAATATGAACGGTTCAAAAATTCACTTCGAAAAACATAAAATTTGTAATTATTGAAAGTAAATTATCTAACTTAGTGAGTAAGATTTCAAAGTCAATCTTTCAAGACAGCGGGGAAAATATAAACAAGTTTGTAATCAATAGGTGGGCAAACTACTTAATTGAAGACAATTGGCACTCACGTCCACCACATGACCCTCAATTATTAAACGATCAAAAATCAAAATTGTCCGTTGAATTAAGTGTGTACAACGCGCCACTTAATGCAAGTCAGACTTCCTCAGTCCCTTCGTAACACTCCAGGGGAACGTGTACGGCTCTTCTTCTCCGAACCCACAGTTTCGCTCTTTCCCTCCCTAAATCTGATGCCTTACTTTCTACTCTAAAATAAAAACATGACGTCATAATTCCCCTCACTTTTTACAACATAAGGTTGTTTTGTCGTTTTCCTCCACAAACTCCATTCACGCTTTTTGGGAGATGGGGCCATAGAAAAGCAAACAAATGTGGGCCCGACATCATGAACAATGACTATGATGGCGTGGGCCATGACAAGAGGTGTGGGGTATTTTGGTAATATTATGTCCTTCTAAAGTTTTAGCTCTTGTTCCGAGGCTTTTGTTTCTTAACACGGAGACCACCCTGCCCGTGAACTAAGGGCAGCTACCCGTACCACTATTTTTCACTGCTTCACACGTATTGTTGTGCTTGCTTGCCTGATGCTACCACCGCAGCACCATGCTCTATGATCTGCCGCCACATGGGATGAATCGACAAAAGCAAATTTCTGTGTCGCTTTTCTTTTCTTTCTTTTGGTGGGAGTTGTTTTGTCGTTTCTATATATTATATTTTTTGGTACTTGTCGTTTCCGCAATTGAGTATGTAATTAACAATAGGACGCCGAGGAGGATTTTCGGCTGCTCACCGATATTTTTTTATTCTTAATATTTCAGCCGTTGATAGGTTAACTTGTCATTGAGAAAACCGTCAGATTGCCCATCTGTTTTTTTTAATACGCAAAACTTAATTGACAAAATTAAAATCGAGGGCCAAATTGGAAATTAGTATAATTTGAATGACTAAACAATAATTAAGCTTTTTGATTATTATTCTAGTAACATGCTACAAAAGTGAAAAAGTTGTCCGTATCTTTTGGCCTACTTAATAACTTGCCTAAGATTTTATGCTTTTGATTAAGTGCACTTGCGCATTGAAAAAGTTGTTCCTATAAGAAATTATACACAAATCTCACATTTTGTACTTATTTTTGTTTAGTTTTAGGTGATTTGCAGGCCTAGGAATTATTTCATTGAAAGTAAATCCCTCTCTTACAATAAACGTTCAATTTCTATTAAGCGCGATATTAAATTATATATTCTTATATTGGCACCATTCTAATTGTATAGATTTTGATGCAATTTATCTTTCATCTATTCCTAATTTAAATTTTTATAAAAACCAAATCAAATTACAAATAAATATAGTTTTTTATGTTCCACTTACATTATTTCGTTGGATGTATTCATGAATAACTAGTACTCTTTTAACGAACTTTTAACAGATTATAAGAAAATTTTATTTTTCAAACTTTTAAACCCTATTTCTACTACTTCATTTGTTTTATTTCTTAATGCAAATCTTTCATAAATTAAAAAAAGTTAAGACTTTCTTTTTTTGGGTAAACAAAATTAACAATTTTAATAAATATTATTGAGGGTGGGAGACAACAACATTTTTTTTGCTAACAACTGCGTTATTATTAGGTTTGAATTTTTGCTAGGGTTGTTTCCTCAATTATATAGTCTTATCGGTCCAGCAAGTCGAAAGGAAAAAGTCCACAGATTTGTTAAATGTTAAGAGAAGTGGCCCGCTCTTCTTCAACTTGTTTTTCATATTTCACTATCCTCGTGGTTGTCAATTAAAAAATAACCAAAAAAAAAAAAAGGAAAATAGGTAATGAATTTTATACAAGAAGCTTGAAATATTCAAAATTAAGTACTTAATCATAATTTTCCATGTCCAAGATTGGCCATTGATGTTGAATCTGCCCAAAATCATAAAAGGAAACTTTGACATCCAACATTCACAATTCTCTTGATTTATTTTTTTAACAATAATTTATTAGTATATGTTTTTCTTTAATGTAAATGAAAATAGGAATCAGTCTATATGTTTTTTGAGTATTTCAAACTTTTAATTTAATTAAACAAAATTATTTTTACTGAAATTATAACAGTCATGAGAATTTTTTAATTGATTTTTTTTTTAAAGTTAAGACAATGAAATCAATTAATATAATACATATTTTTTTACCACTAAATTAATAGTTATAATTTATTAGCATAATATTATATAAATAAAATCAAGGCTGAAACGTGGAGTGTTAAAGCATATGCCACGTATGTTCCCCAATAGTCCGGCATGTTTGTAAACATGAAACTTCTTCCTTGTGCAGAAAGGTTTGTATTCAATGTTGTGTTCTCTTCTTTTCTTCATTATTTTATTTAAGAGAAGAAGAAAAACTGTTTTTAATTAATTCAATAGATTAATTAGTATACTAATAATGCTTTACAGTTTAGAGTACTTATTTATATACCAAGTAACAATAATTTTAATGCAATGTTAACAATAAATTATTAAATTTATCTATTTTAAATCACAATTACTATATTTATTATTATTTTTTAAAATAATTTAAGATATTTTAATTTATTAATTTTTTTGTTATGCCCCAGCCAATTTAAAAACATTCATTATATTGCAGGCATGAATAAAGGAAAAAAGAGAGTAGAGATTTAAGAATGAGTTTATTATATTATGCATAACACACATGTATGTTTGCTAAAACAAAATTGTTATTTAAAAAAAAATGAAACAAATAATATGAAAGAACAAATTCTTAATTAATTGTGGAGATGTATTTGTTTGAAGAAAATAAAAAGGGGATTAGTAAAGATTATTATTTAATCTTGTTTTTGAGCTTCAAATCTTTTAGATTAGCATAGCATGTGAAAGTTAAATCTAGTGAGATTTTGTTGAATTACAAGATTTAGGTTTTAATGTAAATTTGATTGGATCTACTAATTAATGTTTATGAAACATATATAGGCTTTGTTGGGTTACAACATTCAAATCCACTAAAAGAGTAATCAATGCTTCTTTTTCCCACTATTTTTCTTTGCCTTTTCCTTTTTCTTGTGCTTATTTATACTTTCTTTGATAACATGCGAAAAGGGAAAAACAGAAGCAAAACCTTAATCAATGTGATAGCCCTCATCAGGGTTCAAAATGCAATTTAATAACTAAAAAAATTTCATTTGCTTTTGCCCCATGATATATTGACTTTTTAAAAAAAAAAATATCATATTGTCATTTGTTAAGATAAAATAAATAAAATAATTATTAATATTTTAAACTCTAAAAAATTAGTCTAATAATTAAAAATGTGTACTTATTTTATTAATCTAAATAAGCTTCAACTCGTTAAGACATCACTTGACTGCTACATCTTTTATTAATTCATATCTCTTTGTTTTGGTATAGAGAACACAAATATAAAATAAGAATTTCAATTGTTATTGACTTTTCATGGTTACCAATAGACACAATGGTGAAGTTGTGTTGGTGATTTTGAGTCACCTATTTCCAACCCACTTCCTTGGGTTATCAATGGTGTATTAAATGTTGCTTTACAGCTCTCATAGTCCATTTTTATTAGCTAGAGACAGTTTGGTGTATCCTGATAATTTCACAAATTACAAACCTTCTTGTTGAATACGGGCAGGGAATGACATGTGTGAGTGATTTGTAGGTTACTATATATATAAAGTGTATACTAGTTTGATAGATTTTTATCTTAGACTATTTATATGTTTACAAATATTTTAAAATAAACCTTCAGAATTTTTGATTAAGAATGGAATTTGAATCAACTAATTCGGAGTCGTTAATTCAAATTTGAAGTAATATATTTTTATTTTTATTTTTAAAAAAATATCTTTTATGATTTTTTTTTCAAAATATTCCCAAGTCTTTGAATATTTGAAAATTTATTTAAGTTTGAATTTCAAATTAGGTTCACAAGTATACATATTTGAGTACTGGAATTCAAATTTGAATTTGAATAGTGCATGCATTATTTGATTCAAATTCCACTTATATTTGTAACTATTTAGTTGTTAAGAAATATTTCAAGGTAAATCGCTTAAATGTTTTACGATTAATGCATTGGGAAATATTTCAAGATAAACAGCCTTAATGTGTTACAATTTCTGTGTTAAGAAATATCCCCCTTCCCTTTGCCCCATCTACACTTGTGTAAGTGAATAGTCTTATTAATTGTCAATTTATGTCTTAATAAAATTTTCACCATAAATCATTTAATATTCATATAATTTAAAAATGAATAGATATAACGCAGTCAACTATTTAAATGTCTCATAATTTATATCTTAAAACTATAATTATCATTAGGTTCAATATCATATATTAGTAAGTTTTAATCAACTTTATTAATTTTAGAATTAATTAAAAAAATAAATGATATACATGTATTTATAATTATTAATAAATATAATAAAAATAATTGATAGAAATACATATAAACTGTTTTAGATACTGTTTTCTAAAACCATTTTTAAGAAAGCAAGAACGTAAGGTTGAAGCAAGTACTAATCAAGCGGGCCTTCTACAATTTACTTATTTTCTGTTCGTGTAGGAACAAATCAGAACTTTGGTTGGTTACTAGGACCAGCCCATTTGTAAGTATTTGAATTCAGCACTTTGTCCTTTCCCGCCAATAAAAAAATAAACCCAAAAAGTTGCCCATCAGTAAATTTCACTAATGTTTCATAATGAGAGATTTCAAAGCTCAAATTCTTAATCCAAAGCCATCATCTCCATATGAAAAAACAAAAAAAAACAAAAAACCAAAAAAAAAAACTTAAAAATTATGATTATTATATAATAAAAATAAAATCATAAGAATTCCAATTATCTATCTATTTTAAAAAAAAATTATATATAGAAAAAGAAAGAAAAACACTTCACTTCTTATCTTACTAAGCAAAATTATTACTTGGCAAAGGAAGAACATGCAGGTTAAAGACTTTCTAAATAGTTTAATTTAATTTATCGTGAATTATATTTTCTTCTATCAAAATTTAACAAATTGAATTTGCGCTGAATTTCCTACTTCAAGAATATAATATATTTTATTTTATCTAATTTTAAGTTTCCATACATAAATTTGAAAAAAAATATTTACATTTTTACACATACATATATATATTAAAAAATAATTGAATTTTCAAAATGAATTAAGGCAACTAAGAAGAAATATGAAAATTTATGAAGTATAGATGCTAAAATTTTGATTTTTTTTTTTCTCATTCATTTAAAAAAAAAAAAAATTTGAATTTTCGTTTATTTTAATAGTATGCAACTCGTAACAGCAATACATCAAACAAAAATCAAGATTCAACTAAGTGAATATAACAAAATTTTTATTATATTTTTGATTGATAAAATTATCATAATATTTTAAATTAGAGAATTCACCTATAATTTTTTTAATATATGTTACTTTTTTTTATTCTTTTAAGCTTATGTCTTACAATTAAAATAAAAACCAAAGCATATTTTTATTAATGAAATAAATTTATTTATTTTTACCAATGAGTAAAATGTTTTTAACTGTGCTAAATAAGTAATTAATAAAATGCACTAAATAAAAAAAAATATTAATATAATAGATTAATGTCAGGAATGTTTCATTTGGATGTTGGTATTGGAGCCTAATTTCCCAACTGCACCCAGTTTCCCAAACATTAATCTTCACCCAACCCGAACACGCACGCGACCACCAACACAAACAGTTCATAGACTCCAATTAAACTAACTCACCGGGACTCTCTCTCTCTCAGTCTTAGTCTCAGACTCTCAGGAAAAGGAGGGCAAGGACAAGAGGGGTTTTAGCCTTCAGATCAGGTAAGATTTCTGTTTCCGAACATCGGATTTTAGCCTAGAGATTTTTTACTTTTCTTAATTCTACTATTTTTGTGGCGGAGGAGTACAGCAGATCAGTGGTAACGGCGGCTGGCCGGCGATCTGTAGGTCCGGTGGAATGAAAAGATTAAAATCTTTTTCTTTTTTTTCTCCAATTCATCAGTTGATCTTCTTATTAGATTGAGAAAGATTATATTGCCCTTCAATGTGAAACTCATACTCAGTTTTAATAATATGTTAAATAAGAAATTTTGGTTAACTTAAGAGGGGAAACATTATAGTAGACACTTAAAGGTGAAAACTTGTAAATTAGACTCACTCCAATCAGTGACATATCCAAATTAGATTTACCATGACACAATATTTGCTGAAGCTAATCTATGTTGATGTTATACCTAATTTGCTATTTTGATTTGTGGAAGTTTCTGTTCTTATTTGATTTGTTTCGTTTATATATGCTTTTATGTTCGGGATGCTTCCGCTTAATGGTGCACTTCATTGTATCTGGTGCGTATGTGATTCGTTATCTGTCTCTCTGTCTCTCTGCCTCTCTAAAATACAAATATGTTTGTATGTATATTTGAATGGTACACTAGTACTATTGTATAAGTGTATAAACAGATGACTAATTTTGACATTATAAATCAAAGACCTACTACACAACAGTAAAGTTTGATTTGTCTCATATTAGAATTAAAGAAAATAAGTACAAACAATGATGGAACAGAAAATATGTCATGGGGGAAGCTCGAATGAGCAGGCCCAAATTCTTCAAGAAAAAAAAATATTATGCTGCTAACTTTATGTTTGTTTAAAGAGGAAACCATAAAATTGCAGCGAAATTTTATCGAACAAAGAAAAAAGAATTATAGTGTGAAATTTTAACGTACACAACTTAAACAATAAAATTTAAGTTGTAAACCAATTGACAAAGAAGTGAATTTTGAATCTGACAATGTTGTTAAATTTATCTAATAATTGGTATTATTTATAGAGAGATATCCTTTTTTTTAATAAAAAAATGTTAGTCTAATAAAAAACCAAACAAAATTGTATTCAAAAAATTAATTAACACTTTTATTCAACTTGGTTAAAGCAAAACGATAATACGTCTTTTCATCATTCCTTATGAATTTTGTCTTGAATATATATTCGTGAAGTAATATTTTGAATATAATCCGCTCATATATTAAAAAGTTATTAATTTTGTTTCTTCAAAATAATTTTTGAAATCATTGTACATGTCTAAATTAGACAATTAATATTAATTTGAACTTAAAAATTTTGACTCACGTGCGTTACATGCATTGTAGTTTACTTACAATTATGTTATGTTGGTTTCGTGCCGTCCAACTGCACACAGATCCCAAACATAAATCTTCACCTTACCCGAACACGCACACGAACACGAACACCGACACAAACAGTTCAAGGACTCCAATTATACTAACTAACTCAAAGGGACTCTCTCTCTCAGTCTTAGTCTCAGACTCTCAGGATTGGGAAGGCAAGGACAAGAGGAGTTTTAGCCTTCAGATCAGGTAAGATTTCTGTTTGGGTTTTAGCCTAGAGATTTACTTTTCTTAATTCTATAATTTTTTTTATATTTTTTTTTTTGGTGGCGGAGGAGTACCGCAGGTGATCTGTAGGTTTGGTGGAATGAAGGATTAAAAACCTATTTCTTTTTAATTTTTTTTTCCCAACTCATCAGTTGATCTTCTTGTTAGATTGAGAAAGATTATATTGCCCTCTTTACTAAATATATATATATTATATTACCCTTCAAAGTGAAACTCATACTCAGTTTTAATAATACTTAAATAAGCGATTTTGGTTAACGTAAGAGGGGAAACATTATAGTAGAGACCTAAAAGGTGGTAACTTGTAAATTAGACTGACTCCAATCAGTGACATATCCAGATTAGAATTACTATGGCACAAGTATACGCTGAAGATAACCCAATTTTCTATTTTGATTTGTGGAAACTTCTGTTCTTACTTGATTTGTGTCGTTTATATATGTTCTTGTTTATTTTACGTTTTTTGAAACAGATGGTGAAGTCTGCTGGAATATCATACTGGGAGTCTTTTTACCGAGACGAACTTTATTACGTTCTACAGGACGATGACAAGGATACTTTTCTTCATAGAATGAATAATAAAATCAATAGCTTATCATACAAACCTGAGGCTTTCCCTACTGAGATTATGTCAAAAATTATAGGAAATAGGGCTACGGATATATTCACTGCAGTGTACAATGGGGAAACAGGTCTAAAGCCAACTGATGTAAATGATGTTGACCCTACAACCCATGTAACACTTCTGCATAGAGCAGCCGCTGCATATGCTTTTGATCTTATTGATTCATTACTTAACCATGGAGCACGTACTGACGTTAGATGCAACTGTAAAATTTCTTTTATGTACAGGATGCTTCCGCTTAATGTAGCACTCCATTGTATCTGGTATGTGATTCTTTCTCTGTCTCTCTCCCTCTCTAAACTACAAATATGTATGTGTGTATATTTGAATGGTACACTAGTACTACTGTATAAGTGAATAAACAGATGACTAATTTTGACGTTATAAATGGGGTTTGTGGTTATCAATCTTATAGAAAGTAAAGTAATTTGTAATAGTAATGTGTATTTCAGAGGGTTTTAATTCCGCCATTTCTGCTTATCTTCAATTTCTTTTTGGTATTCATGTTGCAGTACTATAGATGAGTTCGTGAATAAGTGGACACCAAAGCAGTCTCTCTTCAATTTGATTATTAGACTTTGCAACCCATTTAAAACGGTTTGTTTTTTTTTTCTATGCTGTATAATAACCTCTCGGATTCACTTCTATTTAAAAATATTAATCGGCTCATCTTTTTCAAGGCGGCATTCATAATTGATCTACAACCATTGCAGGGAAACAAACTAAAAGTCTCTAGGTTGCTTGTCTGGAACACAGAAGGAACTGAGTATGAAATTTATCGGTATGCAAAAGAAGGAAAAGTGATGGAGATAGCTGCTTTGTTGTTGGCTGCTCCTGAAAAGGTTTTAAGGTTTTGTCACCATCCATGTTTGAAAAAATTACAAACTTCTCGCTTCCACATGGAAGCAAGACACTCCGGCAATACATTACGTCTGAGATTGCATTACTAATTGCCCTTCGTATGAGATTTGAGCTTGAGACTAGAAGCTGCGCTCTATTGCAAGCATGCAATGATAAGTTGGCTGCGATGAATTCTATGTCACTTTTGCTTGAAGTATTTGAGAGGACTGGTGATAAGATTACAACATACATTCAGCAAAGGTCGAATCGTGATGTATGCTATTACCCATATCTCTTTTGTTAATTTCATTGTTTGTGACTTGTGAGGTGGTTTAAATTTAATGTCATGACACTGGAATTGTATGTTCTTGAGCATAAGATGTTTGTGACTTGTGAGTTGTGATTCCTTTCCATCATTCGTTTAAATTTAGATTTTGTTTTTTCCCTTACAAGATGTAAAAGAAGTGGTCAAAAAACTTTCGTGGTTAATTCAGGATTCTGGCTTTGCATTAGACTTCGCAGACCTTCATATAGATTACCTTATCAGGTATTACATCAATCTATTCTTTCAATCAATTGATCCGGTAAACAAGTTTCTCAAAAAACCTCTAGTAAACTGATATTAAGTTTTTCTTCTTCATTTTTTCTTATTTTCTTTGTTCTGATATATTGTGTCATCTAATAAGTTTAATTTTTTTTTGGTTAAATTCTCTAAACGATGTCTTAATTGATGGATTTTTTTTTTTCTCCCTCTCGTTCCTTCGAAGTTGGAAAGGGATGGGTTTGCCGGGTAGTTTACAACGTGCAGGTTAGATGGTCTAACTACTTGGTGATTTCTTCCGCCTTGATTAATTGAAGCTAAATTATTTTCATTTTCTCTTATAACAGTAAATTGTGAGATAGAGAAAGAAAAGCTTTTGGGCCTTCGATTGCATGATTGTATGGAATCAAGTGATCTTCAACTTTGTGATAAGAAACAAAAAGGAAAAGGGTTGTTGTGAAATTTGACCATCAAATCAGATGCTAAACTCCTAACTGGCAAGGTATATTAAATTCAAATGTCGCTCATTTTCATTGGTCTCGTCTTGTCTTCCTTTTAGTAGTTATTTTGTTTCTATTTTCCTCAACAAGCTCATTAAAAAGTCCTCAAAAAGATGTAGTTCCTTAAAGAAAGAGAATAAGATGATCAAAATTATACTCTAAAAATATGATAATTTATGTTGTTTAACTGGCTGCATTCAGAAGCTCATTATATAAGACTTTAATCTGCTAGTATGTTAGAACTCACTTAAATATATTTGATTGGTAACATAATATTCTAGGATTTGTATAATTGAACTCTATTGTGATGACTGACTACTTTTTAAAGTAGCTTTAAATATTAATTGTTCAATATATTCTGCAACTCATCAAAGTAATTTGGGTTATGTTATATTTGTCTTATTTAAACAGAAGCCTATCACTTGTAATGAAACGACTAGAAGGGGTTGGAACCTTTGTTGAAGCGCAAGTCAACATTAGTTAAAAGGTCGTGCACATGTGGATTTGCTACAATTACAAAAGTTGAAATAAAGAGTACTCCAATTAAAACAGTGGTGTCTTGTGAAAGGATTTCATTGTTTAAGCGGTATGCCTATGTGGCATTGCCTATACTAAGAAAAATAAGACCTTTATAACTTTCTGATGTGAAGCACTATGTTTGGTGCTGTCAAAATCAGTATTTATTGACACTTTTATTGTCTAAACAAAAGTCTTATATATTTAGGAAGTACTTTTTTTTTTTCTTCCTCATTATTTATAATATTTAGCTAGTAGAAATTTGAATTTATATGCTATTCTGCCAATTAATGTTTATGAAACATAGGCTAGTTGGCTTTACAACATAAAAATCCAGGAATAGTAATCTATCTTCATTTTTCTTGGACTTATTTTTAGTTGATTACTTTCGATGACATGGGAAAAAAGAAAAACAAAACTTTAATCAATGTGATCGATCCAAGATCATATAGGTTCCAGCTTGCTGAGCTGAGTTGAGTAAGATAAATTATAATGTTTGAACTGCAGTTATTTGGTATCTATTATACTACTAGTACTACCGTTTGCTTCATAGAGTTTGCCCTAATCAGTGTTCAAAATGCAATTTAATAACTAAAAAGTGTTCATTCGCTTTTGTATCGAGATGAATTGAGTTTTTCTAATCTTGCTTGTTAAGATAAAATATTGATATTTTAAATTACAAGAGATTGATTTAAGAGTGCCTTTATTGGCACAGCCAAAAATTTTATGGCCACAGTCTATTAAATACTTAATTATTTGAATAGATAATATTATTCTTAATTAGTTTTTGAAATTTTTTAATATTTATTATTTAAAGTATTAATATCAACACAAAAATAATTATTTATTGTTCTCTTTCTCCCTCTTCCTCCATCAACTATTTACCAATCTCTATATTATCTAATTCTCATTCTCATTCTATTTGGATTCCCTTTTTTCATAATTACTCTGATGTTATGGATTTTTGGTCATAGAAATTATTAGAAAAAACAAGATAATATGACCTCTACTTATAGAATTCATCGAAAAAAGTAAGCCAGACTAGATGAGATGAAGATCATTAATAAATGTAATTTTGTTGAGAGAACACATATATAAAATAAGAATTTCAATTGTTACTGGCTTTTCATGGTTACCAATAGACACAATGGTGAAGTTGTGTTGGTGATTTTGAGTCACCTATTTCCAACTCACTTCCGTGGGTTATCAATGGCGTATTCAATGTTGCTTTACAGCTCTCACAGTCCATTTTGATTAGCTAGAGACATTTTGGTGTATCTTGATGATTTTACAAATTACAAACCTTCTTGTTGAATACAGGCGGAGAATGATTTCGTTATTAACATGTGTGGGTGATTTTTAGGTTATTATATATATCAAATATATACTAATTTGATCGATTTATATATTTAAAATTATTTTAAACTAAATTATCTGAATTTATATTATTTGTTATAAAAATAAAGGTCGTATGATAATGAGAAATAAGTAAGTATGGACTATATATTTGAGTTTAACAACATAAAGGAAATGAGAAAAATTACTCAACAATAAGGCTAACACTCAGAGTTTACTAAACAACATAAACTAGAAATGAAAGACCAAAAGACAAATAAAAGAAGTGTGAACCATCATTTGGAGGTAGAAGTGGAGGCAGTGGTGTTTTTCTTCTTTCTTTTTCTTTTTTGCTTTCTTTTAAAAGATCTAACTTTTGGATTCGCTTTATTGTCATTTCTAACGGTTGAAAGAAGCTTTTGGTAAAAATCATACCACAAGTCGCTTCAACTCCTGAAGCACTTTGAGCCACTAAATTGGCAGCATCATTTGCTTCTCTATACACAAATTTAACTTGCAAATCCGTAAAGCAACTTTCCAATTGCTTTATTTCCCTAAAAAAATATAAAATAAAATGTAAATAAGTCAAAATGAGAATTAATTATTGTATTTTAAACAAATAAATTTTAAAACTTACTTGATGTCATAATTTTTTGGAGTAGATTGTTGTGTATAATTGAACTCTATTGTGATGACTGACTAATTTTAAAGTAGCTTTAAATATTACTTCTTCAATGTATTCTGTAACTCATCAAAATAATGTGGGTTATGTTATATTTGTCTTATACAGAAGCCTATCACTTGTAATGAAACTACTAGAAGGGGTTGGAACCTTACTCGTTGGGATCCTTGGTTGAAGCGCAAGTCAACATTGGTTAAAAGGTCGTGCACATGTGGATTTGCTACAAGTACAGAAGTTGCAATAAAGAGTACTCCAATTAAAACAGTGGTGTCATGTGAAAGGATTTCACTGTTTAAGCAGTATGCCTATGTGGCATTGCCTCTACCTAGAAGAATAAGACCTTTGTAACTTTGAGATGTGAAGCACAATGTTTGGTAATGTGAAAATCAGTATTTATTGACACTTTTACTGTCTAAACAAAGTCTTATAATATCTAGGAAGTACTTTTTTTTCGTTCTCATTAATTATAATATTTAGCTATTAGTAGAAATTTGAATGTATCTGCTATTCTGCTAATTAATGTTAATGAAACATAGGCTTGTCGGCTTCACAACATAAAAATCCACTAACAATAATTAATCTTCATTTTTCTTGGACTTCTTTATACGTGGTTACTTTCTTTGATTTGATTGATAACATGGAAAAAGAAAAAACAAAACCTTAATCAATGTGATCGATCCAAGATCATATGGGTTCTAGCCTGCTGAGCTAAGTTGAGTAAGACATATTATAATGTTTGAATTGCATTTACGTGGTGTCTAATATATTTCTACCATTTGCTTCGAAGAGTTTTCCAAAATGCTATTTAATAGCTAAAAAAAGTTTTTTTTGCACCGAGATGTATTGAGTTTTCCTAATTTTACTTGTTAAGATAAAATATTGATGATAACTATTGATATTTTAAATCATAGATTTAAGTTAGAAAATTAGGTGTTCTTTTAATTAATTGAATAAATCATTGGTTCAAATTTTCTTGAAAAATTTAGATAAATTAGTCAAAATGTGTATAAGTTAATTTGGTCTTGTGAGGAATGTTTCACTTGGATATTGGAATTGGAGTGCAATTTATTCTTTTAATTTATATTTTATATATATATCAATGTGATTTATTGAAAAATTCTTTTGATTTTTAAAATACCCTTGTTAAGATTTTATATAACAAATGTACCCTTTTTGATATGGTGTTTGCTTTAAGAAGACTGGATTAATAGGACTAGTGGTATTTTAGATTAACTAAAACATTCTTATTTAAATCAGAGACCTACTATACAACAGTAAAGTTTGATTTGTCTCCTTGTAATCAGATATTAGGGTTAAAGAAAAGAAGTATGAACGATGATGGAACAGAAAATATTTCGTGGGGAAAAGTATGAAAGTCATTTGGTTACCATTGTTCTTCCAGAAAAGATATTATGCTACTAACCAGATGTTTGTTTAAAGATGGCCGCGAAATTTTATCGTATAAGAAAAAAGGAATTATGATGTGAAATTTTTATGTGCACAACTTAAATAATAAAATTAAGGGTTAATTTACTTTTTCTCCCTTAAATTATTATATGAGTTATAATGTTCCTATTTTTCTATTAAATTGGACACATTGCACTTATATATTTAATCATAACTTGCAAATAATTCAATCTGCTAAAATTACTGTTAACTTTAACTTTTTTTTTAATAAATAGAAAATTAAAAAATACAATTGAAAAGATAGAATTAACATTTTTAATAATCAGTCTATATGTATTATGATAGATTATTTAATTTATTGTTAAGTATGAGTTCGAATACAATATAAACCTCAAGAATATAATCTGAATGTGACCAAATATATAAGTTTTTATCATATTCATGTCTTAACAAAATATAGATATTTCAAAGGCATATTTACATATATATATATATATATATATATATAGTTGAGTCTTTATTCTTTTTTCTTACAGACATTAAATGCTTTGAATTGTTTTTAATCAGATTTTTTCTCACCTTTTTTTAATTATTATTATTATGATTGATGAAATTTCAAGTGGAATTGATTAGATTTGGACTCCAAACAATAAATAGATAAAATTTACAAGGAATTGTGTTTTACAACTTTGTTGATTTCACAAATTAAAAAAGTTAATTGTGTATTTCTAATTTTATTTTATTTTTTTATATTTCTCATTCATTAAAGAAAAAAAAAGTTTAATTTAGTTTAATTTTAATGAATTGGATTATTTAGATTAAAAATATAGATATAATGTATTCAATTTAAAAAAAGAAAAGGGACATTATAACTTATATCATATGGTAATTTAAGGGGAAAATGCAATTGGATATCATTTGACAAGGAGTAAATTTTGAATCCTGACCATGTTGTCAAGTTTATCTAATAGTTGGTATTATTTATGGAGGGATATCTATTCTGTTGTGAGCTTGGGCAATCTTTTGAATAAAAAAAATGCTAGTTCCTATAAAATTTAAAATAAAATTGTATTAAAAAAATTTAGTTAGTACTTCCATTCATCTTGAAAAGTGATCAATTTTTTTTTTTCCAAAAAAATTTTGAACTCAAAAATTTTGACTCACGTACGTGACATGGATCCTAGTTTACTTCGAAGTGTGTATGTTATGTCGGTTTCGTGCCGTCCCACTGCACCGGGATCTTCACCTAACCCAAACACAAACAGTTCAAGGACTCTAATTCAAGATTCTTTCTCTCTCTCTCTCTCAGTCTGGGTCTTAGACTCTTAGGAAAGGGAGGGCAGGGACAAGAGGGGTTTTAGCCTTCAGATGAGGTAAGATTTCTGTTTCTCAACCTCAAGGGTTTTAGCCTAGAGATTTACTTTTCTCAATCCTACTCCTTTTTTTTTTGTTTTTTTGTTTTTTTTTGTGGAGGAGGAGTACAGCAGAACTGTGGTAACGCAATCTGTACGTAGGTGCGGTGGAATGAAAAATTAAAAACCTAGTTCTTCTTTTTTTCCCCAATTCATCAGTTGATCTTCTTATTAGATTGAGAAAGATTATATTGCCCTTCAAAGTGAAACTCATACTCAGTTTTAATATTATGTTGAATAAGCAATTTTGTTTAACGTAAGAGGGGAAACATTATAGTAGAGACGTAAAAGGTGATAACTTGTAAATTGGACTCACTCCAATCAGTGACATATCCAAGTTACAATTACTATGACACAATATTTGCTGAAGCTAATCAATGTTGATGCTTTACCCAATTTGCTATTTTGATTTGTGGAAGCTTCTGTTCTTATTTGATTTGTTTCGTTTATACATGCTTTTGTTTTCTTATTCATGTTTATTTTACGTTTTTTGAAGCAGATGGTGAAGTCTAATGGAATATCATACTGGGAGTCTTTTTACCTAGAAGAACTTTTTTATGTTCTACAGGACGATGACGAGGATACTTTTCTTGAGAGAATGAATAATAAAATCAATAGCTTATCATACAAACCTGAGGTTTTCCCTACTGAGATTATGTCAGAAATTATACGATATGGGGCTACGGATATATTCACTGCAGTGTACAATGGGAAAACAGGTCTAAAGCCAACTGATGTAAATGCTGTTGACCCTACTACCCATGTACCACTTCTGCATACAGCAGCCGCTTCATATGCTTTTGATCTTATTGATTCATTACTTAACCGTGGAGCACGTACTGATGTTAGATGCAACTGTAAAATTTCTTTTATGTATGGGATGCTTCCGCTTAATGTAGCACTTCATTGCATCTGGTGCGTATGTGATTCGTTCTCTGTCTCTCTCCCTCTCTAAAATACAAATATGTATGTGTATATATTTGAATGGTACACTAGTATTACTGTATAAAGTGTATAAACAGATGACTAATTTTGACGTTATAAATGGGGTTTGTGTGTTATCAATCTTATAGAAAGTAATTTGTAAACTATCATGTTTTGTGCTAGTTGTAACAATAGTAATGTGTATTTTAGTGGGTTTAATTCCACCATTTCTGCTTATCTTTGATTTCTTTTTGGTATTTATGTGGCAGTGCTATAGATGAGTTCGTGAATAAGTGGACACCAAAGCAGTCTCTCTTCAATTTGATTATTAGACTTTGCAACCCATTTAGAATGGTCTGTTTTTTTCTATGTTGTATAATAACTTCTTGGATTCACTTCTTCTTGACAATATTATCTGCTCATCTTTTTCAAGGTGGCATTCGTTATTGACATACAAACGTTGCAGGGAAATAAACTACAAGTCTCTAGGTTGCTTGTTTGGAACACAGAAGGAACTGAGTATGAAATTTATCGGTATGCAAAAGAAGGAAAAGTGATGGAGATAGCTGCTTTGTTGTTGGCTGCTCCTGAAAAGGTTTTGTCACCATCCATATTTGAAAAAATTACAAACTTCTCGTGTCCACATGGAAGCATGACACTCCGACAATACATTACATCTGAGATTGCATCACTCACTGCCCTTCGTATGAGATTTGTGCTTGAGGCTAGAAGCTACGCTCCTTTGCAAGCATGCAATGATAAGCTGGCTGCGATGAAGTCTATGTTGCTTTTGCTTGAAGTATTTGAGAGGACTGGTGATAAGATTACAAGATACATTCAGCAAATATCAAATCGTGATGTACGCTATTACCCGTATCTCTTTTGTTAATTTCATTGTTTGTGACTTGTGAGGTGGTTTAAATTTAATGTCATGACACTGAAAGTGTACGTTCTTGAGCATAAGATGTTTGTGACTTGTGAGTTGTGAGTTGTGATTCCTTTCCATCATTTGTTTAAATTTAGATTTTGTTTTTTCCCTTACAGGATGTAAAAGAAGTGGTCAAAAAACTTTCCTGGTTAATTCAGGATTCTGGCTTTGCATTAGATTACGCAGACCTTCATATAGATTACCTTATCAGGTATTACATCAATCTATTCTTTCAATCAATTCCGGTAAACAAGCTTCTCAGAAATCCTCTAGTAAACTAATATTGAGTCTTTCTTCTTTTTTTTTTTTTTTTTTTCTTTGTTCTGATATATTATGTCATCTAATATGTTTAATTTCTTTTTTTAAAGATTTTTTTTTCGGCTAAATGCTCTAAACGATGTTTGAATTGATGGTGGATTTTTTTATTCTCTCCCTCTCGTTCCTCTTCAGTTGGAAAGGGATGGAGTTGCGGGAAAGATTACAACGTGCAGGTTAGATGCTGTAGTTCTTTCATGATTCCTCTGACTTGATTGATTGAAGCTAAATTATGTTCATTTTCTCTTATAACAGTAAATTGTGAGATAGAGAAAGAAAAGTTTTTGGGCCTTCGATTGCCTGATTGTATGGAATCAAGTGATCTTCAGCTTTGTGGTAAGAAACTAAAAGGAAAAGGGATGTTATGGAATGTGACCATCAAATCAGATGCTAAACTGCTAACTGTCAAGGTATATTAAATTCAAGTGTAGCTCACTCTCATTGGTCTCGTCTTCTTGTCTTCCTTTTAGTAGTTATTTTGTTTCTATTTTCCTCAACAAGCTCCTTAAAAAGTCCTCAAAAAGATGTAGTTCAAAGAGAATAAGATAATCAAAATTATAATTAAAAAAATATGATAATCTGTGTTGTTTAACTGGCTGCTTTCAGAAGCCAATTATAGAAGCGTTTAATCTAGCAGTATGTTAGAACTCACTTGAACATCTTTTATTGGTAAGATAATATTGTAGGATTTGTATTCTTGAATGAACTCTGTTGTGGTGACTAACTAAACTTTTTAAAGTAGCTTTAAATATTACTTCTTTAATTTATTCTGTAACTCATCAAAGTAATTTGGGTTATGTTATATTTATCTTATTTAAACAGAAGCCCATCACTTGTAATGAAACTACGAGAAAGGGTTGGAAAATTCATGGTTGGGATCCTTGGCTGAAGCGGAAGTCAACATTATCTAAACAGTTGTGCACATGTGGATTTGCTACAAGTACAAAAGTTGAAATAAAGAGTACTCCAATTAAAACAGTGGTGTCATGTGAAAGGATTGCACTGTTTCAGCAGTATGCCTCTGTGGCATTGCCTATTCTTAGAACAATTAGACCTTTTTAACTTTGTGATTTGATGCACTATGATTGGTGCTGTGAAAATCAATAAAAATTGACACTTCTACTGTCTAAACAAAGTCTCATATATCTAGGAATTAATTTTTTTTTCCTTTCTCGTTAATTATAATATTTAGCTTTTAGTAGAAATTTGAATGTATCTGCTAATTAATGTTAATGAAACATAGGCTTGTCGGCTTTACAACATAAAAATCCACAAACAGTAATCAATCTTCGTTTTTCTTGGACTTATTTATACGTGATTACTTTCTTTGATTTAATTGATGACGTCCGAAAAGAAAAAATAAAAGCTTAATTAATGTGATCGATCCAAGATCATACAGTTCCAGCTAGCTGAGTTAAGTTGAGTAAGATAAGTTGACATGTTTGTACTACAGTTATTTGGTATCTATTATACTACACTATCTGCTTCAAAGAGTTTGTCCTGATTAGGGTTCAAAATGCAATTTAATAACTAAAAAATGTTTATTCGCTTTTGTAACGAGATGTATTTAGCTTTTCTAATCTTACTTGTAAGATAAAATATTTATAATAATTATTGACATTTAAATATTTTCAATCACAATAGATTAATTTACTAGTAAAAAAATAAAGTGCTATTTTAATTATTTGAATACATCATTGATTCAACTGTCTTACCATAGAGATAAAATTGTCAAGATTTTCATAAATTAGTTCGATCAAGTTGTGTGTTCAATTAAGAATAAAATGAATCTTTCATGGTGGATAGATTATCTTAGTATCTACATTTTAAAATAAATTTTTTGGGACTTTGGCAATTAAACTGTTAGAAAATAACTTTAGGTAAACCGTCTAAATATTTGACAAATTAATGCATCAAGAAATATTTCAAGGTAAAACCGATTTACATATTAGGACTTGGGAGATGTTTATAGGTAAGTTGACTAAATATTTCAAGGTAAATTCGATTTACTTGTTAGGACGTAGGAGATATTTCTAGGAAATTCGTCTAAACATTTGACGATTATTGCATTAAAAATATTTCGCATTAAGATTTTTGTGCTAAGAAATATTTCCCCTACCCAAATTTGGCCATCTACACCTGTGTAAGGTGAACAAGTATTTACTATTTGAGATCCAAGAAAGTTCAATTTTGCATGGGCAATTGTTAATTTTTTGGAAAGTGAATCTAAGCATTATCTATATTATAAAAGTGTTGTCTCTCTACACCATTTCTCATTCTCTTCTTCTCTACCTTTCATTTATCTTTCTTCTTTGAATCTATAATATATTTTTCTCTCTCTCCATCCACTGGCAAAGTTGAGGTACCTACAAATTATTTGCTGAATTTTTATTTCTCAGCTAGTCAACATGGTTATAGGCCTCTTATTTGATATTCAATCCATTATTATGACTTTAGGCCTATCTTTTATTTAAGATCTTTCAAAATTAGCTATTTAAGCCTTGGAATAGGGAAAGCATATTTTATAGGTGTAAGGGCAATGTTGTAAAAATATTAAATTGAACTGAATTCTATTAATTATAATTGTATTCCAAACAATAAATTTCAATTTAATTTATTTAGATTCTATTAGTTTTATGATTTGCTTCAAACATCAAAAAATAATTTAAATTGAAATGAATTGTATTGAATTCTCTCATTGATTTAGTCCAAACTCACCTTTAGTGTGCAAGTAATTCAATTATAATTTATAATTTTTTTAGAGTATATATATGCGTGCGATAATGTTAGTATAGGTTACATGCAATATTTAGACTCTAATAAATATGAGATGGGTGAGAATTATTTATTTACTAATATAAAATAGTTTTGAACTACTTGAATAATTGTGTATTTTTTTTTTTAATTAGACGAATTATTTACTGAAATGAACTCTAGTACATATATCAAAATATAAATTCACACGTAACACTTTCATTATTATGATCAATAAATATATATTTTTTGTTGAGATCATATAGTATATTTCATGCGACTACATGACTCGTATTTCAATATTACTGAAGAAAGAAAGAAAAATAAATAAATAAAGAAAAGGGGGGGTGTCTGTGTATATGTCCAAGTTTAGCCTCTAGCTAATGGCCCATGGGCCATGAAACAGTAGTTGGTACGAAGGAAGCTTCGCCGATGTTCTACAAAATATTGGGTTGAAATCCTTCAGCGTAATATGGACACCACAACTCAATTTAGTTTATACAACTTAATTGTTGATAATGCAGTATAAATACATAAATATTAAAATTTTATTTTATTAGTTATAATTTTTAATTTGAACAAAATTTAAATTTTTTTAGTAAATACTTAAAAAAATAAGAAATAATATTATCTAAATTGAAATATTTTTGTTAATTATTGACATTATTTGATATTAATGTTTGTTATTTGCTTTATAGAAATATGAAAATTATGCTGAATTTTTTCTCTTTTGAAAATTTATTTAAAAATTTATAAGATATTGTATTCAGATATATCAAAAATATTAGACTATGTCATTGAATATAATTCGATATTAATAAATATTTATAAACTATAAATTGTGATTTCGTATCTACAATTCATAATATAAATATGTCAATTCTGTATCTATTGTTTTACACATATTCAACTTAAATTACATCTTAAAATGAAAAATTCTAAACAAATTTTTTTTTCTAAATTTTCTCACAGACATTGATGTGAGACTAATTCATTGGACTCTATCACGACTAGAATTGGCCTTTCAACAATTGTTGCTCAACAATTCCTTTAATTGCTTATAAAATTTTTAGCCTAAATGATCATTCACATTAAAAAAAATTGTACATTTCATTCTTACAAAAAAAAAGCCTTTAATAATGAGGACGTATGATGAGGCTAGTATAATAAAAAACCAATCATAAACTACACCTTTAATAATTTTTTTTATTCATTTTATTTTTAACGATTTACGATGATAACAAACTGAATATGATAAAAAAAAATCAATTGCACTTTATCCCTATTAACTATCACTCATTTTGCAATAACTCTCATGAACTATTAAATTAGGCATATAATCTCCTTATTTGAGTCATAAATAGCAAAGAACTCACAATGATCCAAATTAGTAATTAAATCTAACAAAATAACTTCTAAATTACCCTCATTATAATTTCATTTTTTTATGTCTTCTCCTCTTTACCTCTTTTTCATTTCATTGTTTTATGAAACTAAACTCTTTATAATATTGATTAAATTTTAACATATATAAATAATATTTGAATCTTTCATAATATATTTTCTTGTCATAATATTTAAATTATTGATAGATTTACTAATATTATTTTTCTCATTTAAAGAAATTATACAAGTTGTTTAAATTTACTTTTTAATGATATTATTTTCATCAAAAGTTTTATTTTCTTATTCATATATTACAACTATTAAAGAGCATACTAAAATTAGATAAATATAAAGATTTTAATTTCTAGAAAAAAAAAATTTGAAAGAAAAAGCAATAGATAGAAAGTCAAAGACATAAAAAAGAAGAAGTTATAATAAGGATAGTTTAGTATTTTTATAAGTTAATTGGTTAGATTTAATTACTAATTTAGATGAGTGAGGGTTATTTATTAATTATGACTTAAATAAGTGAGTTATGTACTTAATTTAATAGTTCATGAATGTTATTACAAAATGAATTGTAGTTCATGAAAGTAAAGTACAATTGATCCAAAAAAACTAAAATACACAATAACTATTTAACATTTTCCTCCTCATCTAAAGAAAATAGATTTTATCAAAAAAATGTATACTCTTCGTTAAGACCAAAACAAGCCGAGCAGTTCATATAAATTGTGACACCTTTTAGCTTATAATAAAAACTTAAGACTAGTAGACTAGTAGCAGTACTTTCCATGTTCGAGTAAACATAAATAACTTTATATAAAATTACACTTTGATACCACTCTATATCTGAGCCAAAAAATCAACCGAACTTGTAATTCAAAAAATCGGTTTTACAATAATTAGAATTGAAAAAACTAAAGTGAGATTGGTTCAGTCGTTATATACAATAAAACATTCAACAATAAATATAAATGCATAAATTTTTAATATTTTTAGATTAACTTGTGGTATAAAAATATATTACTGTATTGGTTCAGATCAGCTAGACACAAAAATATTTTAACTAACAAATTAAACCAAATCGAAAATCGACTTTTATGCAAATTAATTACAAACCGATATAAATGTGTATACCATTCAATTTTTTGATTGTCGGTTTCTCATACCCCTACAAGCGGCGATTGATATCAACTTACGGGGCTTTTCAATTTTAATGGCTATGCAAGATGCCATCCACAATAACCAACATAATTCTTTAGTGACTTTGAAATAAGTATTTATCAAATAAAAGAATCTTTATATCAATTAAATTTTCAAAAACAATGCCACTACCCATTGTGGCCATGTACATCACCTCTAGACAACTCCAATCCAAGAGGAGAAATTCTATAAAAAAAAAAAAAAAAGTCTAAAAAGCAGATTGCCAGATTATCTGACCTCAACCTCCCCTCCACCACCAACTGGAAAAAACAAAACAATCAGAAATGTTACTCATTTTTATTAAATTTCATTTTATTTTATTTTCTTTTTTTATTTATAGTTTTTTGCTTTTTCTGATTGGGCCTCTCACCGGGCCAGTCTCATTGGGCCCTTAGGATAGATAGACTTCTACAGTTGAATTTTTCACGGCGAGGCAAACAGGACAGGCCCGAAAATGTTTGGCACATTCTGTACAAATGCATAGATGCCGACACGGCAACACCACCACGGACGCCACTCGTTTGCCACACCCTCTACATTTCGGTACCGATGCCTCAACTCTGTCCGGGTCAATATAAGCCGACTCGGCATCCTCCGCTTGGCCTTCTATGCCGGTGCCGGCGCATGCTAAACCACCTTCCTCGGTAATAGCGCCACCACCCCTTTTATCTTGCCCACCACCCATTACTCCTCCGCTTATTATAGCTTGTTGCAGTCGAGCTTGTAGAGTAGCGGCGGTAACTTCTTGTGCTTTAGCCTTGGCCTGCCAAACCTGCGCCTCGATGCTAAGTTGCGCCGCTCGTGCTTCTAACTCGGTATTTCTGCGCGTGGCCTTTTCCACCTCGAATTCCTTCTCTCTTAATCGCCGTGCCACTGATTCTTCCGCTGCGTTTAATAGTGCATGATAGTGTCTCTGCCTCTTCGCCGCTAATGTGCGCCTCAATTGCTCTCCCTATTGTTTCGGCCGGCCATCAGTCAAAAAAATTCATTTTTTGCGGAGAGAGTATTCATTAATGGAAGAAAAATAATAATACCTGGGCTTGAAGAAACTGGTCGATTTCATCTCTCTGTTGTTTGATTTGTGAGGAAAATCCTTCTGATAATATGGATAAGAAAGCAGAGGAATGAATCCCAGTTTGTTGTTGCTCCTGTTGCTGTAATCGTTGCTGTTGTTGGTCACTGAAAGATAAACCGAGGCCTGTGGAGACTACATTTTGTTGCTGATTATGGAGCTGAGAGAGGTCTATAAGCTGAGAAGGTTGCGTCTGCAAAGAGAATGGAGTGGCAGATGTAGCTTCTCGTCCTCTTTTGCGTGAATTATTACTGGCTGCGTCATGAATAGGCAATTTCAGATTGATGCTACATAAAATTGGATCTTGTCTCTGGTTTCAATGGCATAGAATCTAAATTGGGTATACAACATACCTCCATTGTTAAATAACATGTGGGATTGATCAAGAAATCCACCTGGTTGTGGTTGTAATGAATACTCATGCCCTTCTTGTTCGTTTCTGCAATTGTTAAATGGAAGAAAAACTATCAGTGATGAAGATTGAGATATGAAAAACAGAGGAAGAAAAAATTTATAAAATATTTGAAAACGTTTACAAACCTGTTTAGGAAGAGGACATTCGAAGGGTATTGAGCTTGAACGGCCATCGGAAAGGAATGATTATATGAGAGAGTAAGAGGGAGAGAGAGAGAGAGAGAAATGGTATTGGATAGACAAGGTAGGAAAATGATGAAGAAAGTAAAGATATGGAGGAATGTGAAGGACAGAGCAATAAACGCTAACACATAACAAGTATGAAAGAGAAGAAGATGCTATTCTATAAACCAAGGCGGACTTTTCAATGAAATATGTAAAAAAGAAAAAAAAAAACAACTTAGAGAGCGAAGGAGAGGGAATCTGAAAGTTAAAAAGCCAACTCCAACACCTCAACCATTCTTACCCTTCTCATTTCTTTCTTTGTTTTCACCTACTTCTCTTTCTTTCTTTCTTTCTTTCAAGCTTTGGTTTTGTAATTGGTTGTTGTATATATGAGTATGATACGGATACCTCTCTTAAATTTGGATTTCCTTTCCTTTCTTTTCCTTTCCTTCGGTTTCCTCTCTGTCTCTGAAATAGATAGGTGGGGAATAGAAGAGATAGATGCGATTGAAACGAATCAGTCCAAGAGAGAGAGACCTTATTCTGCTCTTTCCTTCTTTTCCTTTGCTTCTCTTGTTCTTCGCGTGGGTGTTGGCCTTTTCTTTAGAAGGAGTCTCTCGTGTTTGTTATTATTCACATTAAATGCTTTCATTACTAAATCTATTCCTATTTTATTTAATTTTAAAAAAAATATTTATTTACAACAATTTAATAAATAGAGAGAGAGAGTGATTTGAATGAAGAGAGAGTTGGGTTTGGTTAATTAGGGGGTGGTGGTGGTGATGATGTATTGTTGGGGTCAGTGTGATATGCAGCAGGTCTCTGCCGGTACGGTTACCATCACTTCCATGCGTTGCTCGCCAGCTTTGTTTTCGTCACCCACATTTCGTTTCCTAATTTTGCTTTCCATTCCTCAACCCTAATAAAATATAACTTTTTATTATTATTGTAGAAAGATTTTCAATCAAATATAGAAGGAAGAAAAGCAATAAATTTTATTCATATTTCATACTTTTCTTTTGGTGATGTATCCAGAACTTCTAAGAAAAATAAAAAGGATAAAACTCAAAATGGGATCGTTCTCATTCCAACGTGTAAATTAGTTAAAAAGAATAGTAGCTACTAGCTACACTTGTCATTCAAAATAAAGATTCATGTGAATACATAGACAATTCACATATATAATTGAGATTTTTTTTTCAATTACTTATGTCAAAATGATGCTTTTTTTTTTTAACATTAAATGATGGGACCCCAATATGGACGAGTTTTTTTTTCTTCTGTGGTCACCACGAGCTTTTCTCAATGGATGGATATTTATTAGATATATTTGCTTCCAAATTTATATTTCCTAATTCTTTTTTCTTTTCTTTTTTACCTTAACACCAAAAAAATAACTTGATCTATACAAATCCAATATATTTAAGCATTTAAAAAAAAAAACTATGTATCAATAAATAATTGTTGCTTTGAATAATATCTTAATTCGTGTTTGCATTTTGCTTACAATTCTCTCAAGTTCGAATTTGAAGTGGGTAAATTTTTTATTTTCATCACCTGTCTATGATTGAGCATGCAGCATTATATATTGATTGAAAACAAAAGAAAGAAAAAAGTTTTTTTTTTAATCAACTTAAGTTGTAAGATTCTCTTATTTAAAGAAGTATGAAATTTAGTTTTAAATGGAATTAGATAACTTTGAATTTTAGATTTTCATGAATTTAAGAGATAAGTAGTATTTTTTACTTGGTTATGAAGATTCAAATTCTCAACAGCTGTGTGTTAGCCTTTGTTTCTAATTATCTTATAGTTCCCTCTTTTTCTTTGAACTATATTTAATGTATGCTAATTCAAAACAACTAGAACTAATATCAACAAATATTAAACCATCAATAACGAGACAAACAAAGAAACTTTCAAACATGACATCATTTAGTTATAACAATATTGACTAATTTATTTGGTTTTAGCAAATAAATACCTCTCTAATTAGCTAGATTTCTCATTAATTATTATTAATTTGACTTTTTTTTCTCTCCAAATATATATATATAAACTCTTTTATCTTTCAAAAGCTAAGAGAAAAATCTAGATCTTCTTAATGATAAGGGTTTTTTTTTTTCCCAAAAATTGAAGGAATTCAATTTTAGCTTCCTTGTTGTTGGTGAAAGATACGGTGGGAAAGCTGCGGTGAAGATCATTCCAACTAAAGCAAACTATTAAATTTTTTAAATATATATATATATATATATTTAAATAGTCCTTGATTAAAAGAGTTTTGACAAAGCCATATATATTTTTAATTTTCTTTGTTTACAGATATGTGAAGATAATTTCCTTAGTTTTGAATTTGAAATTAGAAAAATCAAATAGAAAACAAAATATAATTCAATAATGTCATTGTGTGACAATAAACTCAATTCATTAATTCGAAAATAGTAATTGGCATGGAACATGCTGGATATTATTTATTAAAAACATTATTTGTACTATTTATTTATATATTATGATATTTTATTATTATTTAGACATACACTCTTCTTGCAAATTCATCAATTATGTAATTTAGTCTTATGGGTGAAAAATACCTCCATTATATGACAAGGATTTGAGGCTGATTATTCTATAAAAAATTAATACACTATTATAAATAATTAGATATAAACACACTGTATGATTGATTGTTATTATTATTTTACATTGTTAATCAATTGTTATTTCAGCTGTGTATTTAGTAAATTTATCATCTATCAAGATTTGAATTATGAGATACTTATTGTGAGATTTTATCTCTTCAAAATTTTTTTAAAACCTAAATAAATATTACATTTATACTTTAAAAAAAAAAAAAAAGAAAGATTTTTAAAGTTACAGATATGATAATTCCCAATTGAATTCAATTAAAAAAAAAAAAAAAACAAGGGGGAAAACAGGTGTGACTTAGCTTGGTGAATCACACATTAAGTAATTATGTTCCACAAAAACCAAGAAGAATTTTTTAACTTCAATTAATGGAATCATGAGGAGGGAGTGAGTGACAAAGAAATAAAGAAAAAGAAGAGAAAAAGAAAAGCAAAATGAAGAGAGGCTGTGATTGTGAAAGATATCAGTGCTTTGCTTGGTTGGAATGGCATCCTTTCCTGCAATTTGTCTTAATTTGAGCTTGATGGGTCCCACTTAATTAGATAGGCCCCACTTTCTCTCCTAAGTATCCTCCATTATAATGAAGTACTAATTAATTAATTTCTTTTTCACTTGGTGACAAAATTACAGCTCCGCACGGCAAACACGACCCTCTTTTAATTAGCTAGTCTTTAACACAAACATTGTTTTCTTAGCCTTCAAAGTTCAAACTCTTGTGAAGGCAGCATTTTCTCCATTTCTGGCTGTGCCTTCTTTTTGTTTAATTTTGTTTGTTTATTACTAAGATATTTTTAGTACTTAAATGTTATTGTCTATCCATATATAGCTTATAGAGAAAACAACCTGTCTGTTTATTAATTTGCTGTCGTTTCATTGATTCATTATTTTCTTTTTGGTCCACAACCACGTACACGGTACACCCACACCACCCATTGTAATACTTATAATTGCTAGCTCCCAAAATAATATTTTTAATTTTTTTTATTGAAATTGTTTTTTTTTTTTTTTGCTTTCTAGATTCACTACGACTTAGCAAGTTTGACTATTAGTTAAATTATATATAACGTAGAATTATGCAAACCAATATTATTTCTATAATCAAGCTAAACAAGAAAGTCTACGAATAGTTTAGTGGGTTTAATTATGTAAAATTTGAAATTACGTGTGCGTGTGCGTGGAGGCTATAGCTTGCTTGAAGTTGAAATTAAAGCATGCATGTCGTTGAATACTCTTTTGGTCTTGGCCCTATATAGAGTAGGTGTTCAACGTATGCTTGGGGTTTAGGTCAAGAATTAAACAAGCAATATACATGACATCAGGTTCAAAGCTCTTGGTTGTTTTGGTAATGTTCCCTTTCGTTATTATCATATCGATACTTTTCTTTCCTTTATTTTTCATTGAAAAATTACAAAATCTTGAACTACACAACAGACAAACTTTTTTGAATTGAACGGCATGAATTTTTCAATAAGTGTGATTATATTAAATGTTATACATTAATTCAAATTGTTATAATCCTTTATATATCCTGCTAATCCCTTCCATTTTCTTGACCTCCACATTTCCAAAGAAAACATCCTTTCATTTTTCTAGGGGTTCTCCTTCATTCAATAACTTTCCCCAACTTTCTCATTCACTCTTTCTTAGCTGTACACAATTTTCTTCTTTCTTTTAATTTACTTAATTGGCATCATCTATATATATATTCCTCCTTCCACGCACATGACACAACCACCACTCCTATACAGTCTAATCCACTAAACTCTAAAGTCATAATTAACCATTAATTGAATTGGTTTTAAAATTGGAAAAAGAATAAAAGAAAAAAGAAAAACATGCATTAGAGACAGAGAGTGAAAGTTAATTTATGAGAATGTCAGAATGGGATACGCAAGTTGGTGGTGCTGTAATTAATTTAAATATATTACATTGGCTTCTGTTTATGGTGATGATAATGGCAGTCAGAAGAGGAAGCAGTAATAGTAGAGAGGTAGAGGCAAAAATAAAAAGGAGGCATGAGGTGCTATCTATAACTATGAGGCTATGAGTGAGGGTAATGAGAAAACAACACCGGAGTATGGGGACAAGGAGTGGTGGGTCACTTTGTATTTGATGCAAAAGAATCAAAACAATGCATGTCTTGCATTGTCAGCTAGCTAGCCACTTAATTAATAACTTATTCATATTCAAATTGTGGGCACAAGCACATCCACAACTTTTCTTTAGCCTTCTTTCCATCTTACCCCATAGGGGTGTGTGAGTTTGTTGGGGAAGGAGATTAATTAAGTTTTAAGCAATTTCTTAATATTTTTTCTTGTTTTGGATCGATGGGGTCTAATTAAGTATGATCTATGGAAGTTACCTCACACCTCAATATCCATCTCTTCCCATCAGTTCTTTTTCAATCGTAAATTTTAGTTTTTGGAGTTTTTAGTTAGAATTTTTAAAATTTAAGAAGTTTTCATCTTTATCTTCCTAGCTAAGACATTATAAAGTGCAGTGAATGAGAATTATAGTTATTAAAATGAATAAATTTGAGAGAAGAGGTATATTTGGTTATCAATTGAGCTAATACTAACCTAAAATTAAGATTGAAGTTGTATAATTTGCAGTTATCTATTCTAGAAAACAAAGGATTATAATTATAATTATATTTAAACATGATCTGCTCAAAATTAAGAATAAAATAATTTGAATTTCATAAATTTCATTTAAATTTTAATTAAAATATTGAAGGAATTTAGATTGGGGTATAAAATGAAAAAAAAAAGGTAAATGTTTGAAATCATTACTTGTAACGCAAGTTAAGTGGACCACCAAACCAAAAACTTGACCCTCTTCTTTTGCTTGAGGCAGTAGATTTTTTCCTTTGGAATTCAACCAAACCTCCAAAGTCCTCAGATTCCTGTTATATTTTCAAAAGTGATGAAAGGCAAGTTCAAGCTCCAAGATCATGAACAAAAATCATAAATACTGCACAAAATGTCAAAAACCATTCACATGAGTAGTGGAGGTCCCCTAATCAAACGGATCATAGCACAGGTACCATATTATTAATAATACAACTGCACCTATCACATCATGCGATGTTGTAAACATTAACTATTTTTTTTCCAAATACCCACACACATATTTAAGCCTTGCTAGGCTAGGAAATGGCAATAGAGAAAGGCTGATCCCTCTATTTTTGCGTTGCCTAACTCTAATTTTGCATTGCCTAACTAAAGGCTATAATTGGGACCAACTTTGAGGAACAAGGATGTGAAAACGTACAATTACGACCCATTCCTTCTGAAAATATTTACTGCACATCAGCCATAATTACTATGCACAATTTTGGAGGAGTAAATAAATTCAACTCACTTCCCCTTATACGAAGGGAAACTAATTTAATTAAGGGGTCAACCAACCTCTCCATTAGGTATTGCAATGTATTGAATCAACTCAAAACCCGACCAGATCAAATTCAACAAAGATCTAGTTGAAAATAAATAAAATCTAATTTCCTATGTGATTGAACATTTAGACATGATATCTAACTTGATTCAACAATTAAATAAAATTTGGTAAATGTTTTTAAAAAAAATACTTGTTAATATCGTAGATTTAAATATTAATTTGCATGAATGTATTATCCCCTCTGTTCCATCCTCCCTCGTACAACGGTGTAGATTCCTCCCTCTCAGTACGTAGTGTAAGTCTAAGCACATCCAACATAAAAAGAAAAAAAAAAGTAAGAAAATATATATAGTATATTAGGTAATAGATATAAATTGGCAATGATTTTATATAAGAAAAAATTATAACAAACCATATCAATAAAGATTAAATTTTTAAACCTAATTCGAATATATACATTATTTTAAAAAATAATATTATTTGTATACTTTTAAGAAAAAGTTTTAATATAAATCAAAAACTATTATTTGTATACTTTTTCATAAAGGATACAATCTTATGTTCATACTTTTACAAAAAAAAATTAATACAAAATAAAAATAAAAATTGATCTTCTATTAAAACAAAACAAATAATTTTATGTTTTTAAAACAAAAGTCATAACTTTTTGTTTAAACTATAAGACACAACTTACTGTTTTAAACCAAATAGATATAATAAACTCATTTTCCAATGCGACTATAATTTGTCATTGTTAGGATACAATCTTATTTGTATCCTATTATTTGTATACTTTTTCATAAAGGATACAATCTTATGTTCATACTTTTACAAAAAAAAATTAATACAAAATAAAAATAAAAATTGATCTTCTATTAAAACAAAACAAATAATTTTATGTTTTTAAAACAAAAGTCATAACTTTTTGTTTAAACTATAAGACACAACTTTCTGTTTTAAACCAAATAGATATAATAAACTCATTTTCCAATGCGACTATAATTTGTCATTGTTAGGATACAATCTTATTTGTATCCTATTATTTGTATACATTTTCATAAAGGATACAATCTTATGTTCATACTTTTACAAAAAAAAATTAATACAAAATAAAAATAAAAATTGATCTTCTATTAAAACAAAACAAATAATTTTATATTTTTAAAACAAAAGTCATAACTTTTTGTTTAAACTATAAGACACAACTTTCTGTTTTAAACCAAATAGATATAATAAACTCATTTTCCAATGCGACTATAATTTGTCATTGTTAGTTTCTCACATTAATCTTTCTTTTACCATTAATCTAATAATTTCTACTCAATTCTTCAACAATTTCCAACCCCACTTTTTCAATGTTTCTTGGTGAACAAACAAACAATGTCATATAATTAGAACAAGAATACTCACACGCAATTTGTTCTACAATAGAAATTAAGGATTAGCTACCACCACGACTATGATGCTAAGCCAACCACTTCTATATACATATGTATTTGCCAGCGATTATTGTAGCTTAGCTTATTTAGCTAGCTACCATTTTCATTCTGACCCTTGGAAGACCCATCTGATCCCGACTCTGATCTTGACCCAATGACCTTTAATCTAATATGTGTTAGCTATAATTTTGTCCACATGAGAAGCCAAAATTGACTTTTCATTAATTAATCACACAATTATATACTTTTTTTTAATAAGATTCTCTCTCTTACACACACACAAAATTTAATTTCATTGTCATGGTCTTATATATGGGACTCAATAGGGACCAGAAAAGTGGTAGGGAATAAATCAAAAAATGTGTTATATATATGCCAAGCCATGCCATGGGTTGTCATATTTTGGAATTGAATGAGCAGCTAGTAAGCAGTGCTAGCTAGTTGGACATATTGTGTGTATGTAAGTGGTAATTGGCATTATATTGACTTTAGTAGATGTAAACAAAGGAAGCTGCTAACTATTGCATATATGTATAGATTGCTTTCAAATGTGAGGACTGAGGTGCCAATGGAATATATACAAAATATGATAAGATTATTTATAATTAATTTCAACAAGCTATATATGCTGTGCCATCCCCACTTTATTTTTTTTATTTTTTTAAGAATTATATTTATTTGGTGCTTCTTCCATATGGAGGAAATTAAAGGGACAAAAGACATCAGCATTCGCTAGCTAGGCTTATCCCTTTCAAAACTTTTCCCATCTTTGAATAGTTGGAGACTTGGAGTGAGTTTGATGGTATGGGTGCCTAATTTTGGATTCTCAGCTTCTCTGAGTTTTGATTATAAAATAAGAAAAAAAAATCTAATGAAAGGTTAAGAATATAATTCTTCATTTTTGTTTTGTTTTAATGCAATATAAATTTTTTCTTCGAAATATTCGTTGAGTCTCGAGTTGAGTATTTGAGTATTTGGAATTAGATACCCGGTTCCAATATCTTAACAAACCTAAATTTGAATTCGAGTTTGATTCTCTTTGATCTTGAACCCAATAATTTTCAAATGCAATTCGAGTATGGCTTGAACTACTTGGTTCCTTGTCACAACAACTATGCTTAACATATTTTTCTATTAGGCTTCTAAATATCAAGCAAAAAAATTTCTACCGTCATTTCAGATAATATTTAATTCCTCCCTTTTTGAAGTAGGTCTAGAAAAATATTAATTTCAATTTATTAATAGAATTTTTTATTTTTTTTGCTATATTGTACGTAATTTCCCTTGGAGATGTAAAACATAAATTTGGATATTTTTATTTTCAACCTTGAGAATATCTTTAGGGATGTGGAGATAAGAATCCACATACACGGTGGAATTCAATTTATCGTTTTCTTTCTTCGGAATTAATTTGATTGAGGCCTAGATTTGGATTCATTGATTCTCATTTCTGATAAGTTGCTTGTCTCCTCTTCATATACGAATTGCTCTCACAACTCACAAGTATATGCCAACGGAACTAAAACCAAAGTATTCAGAAGAGACGTGTGGAATTCAAAAAATTTCCAAAATTCTCTCTCTCTCACACATGAATGATTCTCACATTCACAGCCAAAAGAGAAAGAAAAGCTTTGTGATCTTTCATTTTTCTTGTTTGTTTTCATTGATTAATTCTTCTTGAGTGTGCTCATCAATAAATCTAGGGAATTGTAGCTCAAGATTTTTGGCTTCATTCCAAAGGTTTGGAATTGTTTGGTTCAAGTCATTTTCTAGAAATAAATAAATAAGTATAGCTTTAATTATATATGTGATTAGATATATGCACCGACTTTGATTTCCTAAACATAGAGCAGAAACTATTTTCTTTTAATTAAGACTAACATTATTAATGTATATAAAACCTTTTTTTCTTTAACATTTGTTAAGATTTGTAAAATATAATATGTTTGATAATCTATTTCTTCGATTATATCAAGTGTTCATAAATAAAAAATTTAATTAATGTAATACTGTTATGGAAAAAGAAAAAAAATTCAAACAGTGATCACCTACTATTTCATTTTCAAAGGTGATGATCACCCACTAGTTTCTATCACTAATCAAAAAATCCAATCTCGTGAATGGTTGTAATCCAATTTTCTCTATACTAACATATTAAGATTCCAATTTCCAACTACAATCATATATGTGAAACTAAAAATGTCAACTTGTAGTAGCTATCATCATTCTTGAGACCACCATTTTTTACTTTTGCACTTTCTATTAACTATGAGAAAAAAAAAAATCGTAACTTAGATTTGCCTGTATAAAATATAATTCATATTAGAGTCCTTTAAACTAGTTAAAAAATATTTACTTTTATCCCATCATAAATTGTTTCTTCTACATTTATAATCTATGAGCTAGAAAATCTTAATTAAAAAAGATAAATAAAATTACAATAAATAATTATATAATAGTTGATAATACTAAAGAAAATATAATTAATGACTAAAAAAATAAATTGAATATCTTACACCTAAAACTAGAAGCTCAAGAAATTTGAGGTGAAAGACAGATAATTTGAGATCTGCATATACACAATAAGGTAAAAATGTACAGTCAATAAAAGGAGAAAATCAAAGTGATTTATATTTTTTTTCCTTTTATATCGCTTGTGAGCTACACATAAAAAGCATGCTTAAATAACAATTTAACAATATTAAATATTAAGAGAAAAAAAGATAATAGTTGAAATAGGTTGGCTTAGTAATTAAAGTTCTTGTTTGAATGTTTTTGAAGAGATCTTTCGTGAATGATATTTATTTTTGACCATAGCGTGATAAATAAATAAATTAATTTATATGTTATGTGTAAACTTGGTTTAGTAATGCTCTTTGAAGAGTGTTTATGCTAATGAAAAACATAAGTCAATTTTTTTATGTTTGGTAAAAAAAAAATTAGGGTGTTTTTGCTCTAAACTTTTAAAAGTCTGAAGTGCTTTTAAAAATACTTCAAGTTGTATTTTCAAAAGCTGGTTTATGTTCTCAAAAAAATTTAAACTAATATAATCTTAATTGTTAATTAAAAAAATCAGAGTATTATCAAACCAAACATAATTTTGTGACTTCTATTTATTGAAAGTAAATTTTATATTATTTTACTAAACGCTACAGCTATAATTTTTTTTAAAAATAACTCTAAGAGAATCAGAAAAGTACAACACCTCTCAAAAAGTCACAATATTACTAAATCAAGTCTTAATTAGTTAATTAATAATTATATTAAGAAAGAAATTGAGTGAGTTAGTAGAAAGTGCAAGGGTAAAATTGCTCCAACCAAAATCCAAATGCCAATCCACAATTCACAATGCTATGATTGGCATCCCATCCCATCTCCAACTAAAATCAAGTCTTAAATTTCTTCTTAAAAAGCATATGGAGGGTGTCAGAATTTTCTTTCTTTTGTTTTCTTGGCATCCACGTCGCCTTGTTTTGTTGCCTCCTCTTGAGTCTTGACCCTCCCTTTCATGCTATGCTTACCCCTCCATCATAATTCAATTCATGCCTTCACTTGTTTGCCACATTTCCCTTTTTCAATTCACCTTCGGGCCCTTCCCTCACTTATTTCACCTACCTTCCTACAAATTTTCAATCATATATTAAATTTACAATAATCTTGATCATCGGAATATTAAATAATTAAATAATATAATTTTTAATTTTTTTATTATCAAATCAACTGTTAATTCAATTGATAAATATTAATTTTTTTTTTTTTTTAATAAGTCGGTGAATAGCCCTGGAGAAAGAAACAAAGTTTTCTCCTACAAATACACCTTTTATGTTCACGTAGAAACGTGCCATTTTAGTTGAAAAGAAACCACCCAATTTTCTAAAAGACCTCTCTCTCTCTCTCTCTCTCTCTCTCTGTCAATTTTCTCTTGCCGTGTTTGGCGTCTCTTACGGTCTAAAGCACAATCACGGAGTGCGCAGAAAGGAATTTTCAACATTTGTTTCGGGTCCCACTTACACCATAAATGGGCTAAAAATGATAGGACCAGTGCAGGTGCACCTGTACCCGTCTACCCGACCCGTTGATTACCCACTAAATTTGATTGAGTCTAACTTGTCCTTTTACCTCCATCAATTAGGGCCTCAATTTTCATACATTCTATATGAATTTCATTTTGTTTTTCTTTTTTCAATTTCCATTTTATATTATTATTAGGAAGCTTTAGGTGAGAATTGAAATCAAGCACTTCATGTGCTTTGCATGTGACTTGGGACACATGGAATGCATAATCAAATATTACATATAAGTTGGATGAAGAGGGGGTGAGAAGTGAGAATCCACCAATTATTGTTGCCAAATTGTACTAATAAGATTGATTTAGATCTCTTTTCATATAAAAATATTTATTTATGTGTGTGATTGAGTGATTGGCTTAATTATAAGGAAATGCATGGTGGGTTAGGCCTTGTTTGTTGCACCTAGACTATGTCAACAAACATAATTACAGATACTTGTTTTTCTTAGTTGGAGTGTTGTAGATGTAGTGAGCCGACCCACTCATTCCATTACATACCAATTGAGATAATATAATTGAATCAAAGTTAATGAGAAAGGGATCATCCAAATGTGGTTTGATGGTGGGATAATAATAATAATAATAATACATAAAAATAATGAGATCAATCATATTGGTTATTTAGTTTCCCATATTATATAATTGCCTCCCTAGCTATCTCTCTAGCTTTAGTGGTTAATTTTGGCATCTTATGTGATTTAAATCACATGCGAAAAAGGGAAAATAGTAGTATACATGTACTCTTAGTTGGGTCTAGTCACAAAACAAACACAAATTAGACATTTCATTCTTGCATTAACTTTTTCTTTTTTACTTTTTTTTTCCTAGACAAATAAACGATGAGATAAATAATAAGGTTAATTTGATTAAAAAATTATTCTTTAATTTGAATATTATTAAAGAACGAATCAATTTATTTTTAAGAAAAAATGAATAGAAATATATGAAATAAAATTTTAAATATAAGATTTAAGATTCAAGTATAAAAATACTAATAAATGCTAATTCAATAATAGCTTGACAAGATAAGAAAATTCAAGCTTCGAGTAAAAAAAAAAAAAAATACAAAAAAATGTGTCCTTTGCTCAAAGTTTCAAATAAACTTATCAAGAATAGGAGGGTGTGAAATCGTTTTCTTCATTTTGGTATATTTTGTCTTGTAATAGGCCTGCTTTCTTATCGAGATTTCCAGTTAAGTTGAATATATAGCAAAAGTTAAACCCTAAATCTCTTTTATTTTACTGTTTCTTTATTTAAATACAAAGCCACCCAAAACAAATCCTTTATTTAAAATATATATATTTATCAATCAAAACTTTAAACAATAACAAGAAAATCAAAGAGAAGTTGAATTGGAATCAATCATATCCATCCTTATGACTATTATTATCATTAAGGTGATCTGTGATCATCTAATGAGTTAATTAATTACCCCTTATTATATCTGAAAGGACTCAATTTTGTAAAAAACCTTTGGATGTTTTTTGTTTGGATTTGTGTCATCAAATCCTTAATGTTTTCGTTTCCAACCTGCTTCCTTTGATGGGAAAGGTTAGGAAGTTGGATTTCTCAGAAAATGTTAAATGCATAATAGCTAAACATAATACTTTATAAATGAATTCAATCAAGTAGCTGATCAAAAGAGACATCAATTCCATTTTTTGCAGGTTCTCTCAGTTTAAGATTAAAGGACTAGATTAATTGAATTGGTTTAGCCATCATTTTCATTACCCAAATAATTAATTACATGACTCTAGTTCATAGCCTCCTAATTATTTCCAAGTCAAAAATCAAAACCACCCTATTGACAATAAGAAATCCCATGACTAATTATTTCTTTTTATTTTATCAAAATTGTAGTTGGATTATTACCAAGAGTAATAAAAAAGCAAGATAATGAAGCGTGACTAGGAATTAGTCATAGTTCATCAAGATTGGGAAGGAAAATCTGATCTTTCAAGTCTTCCAACCTAAAAATGTTGGCATCAGCTACCAAAGAGATTTTTGTTAGTTCAAAAATCTTAGAATTGTGTGCAAAAACCATGTGGCCCCTGGCACTGGACTGGCAAACCAAGAATCATGAATGATTTTTCTTTCTCTATTTAGTTTTTGTTTTCTTTTCCTTAGCTAGTGAAAGCATTCATGGCACTGCTATATTAGACCAACAATCAGTGGCATAGGAGTGGCATCAATCACAACCCTAACAGTACCAATACACAATTATAGAGAACCATGATTCTTGGCTGCACATACACATGGACGAGACTTTTTTAGAATAATATAACCAAAGCATCACACAGTATATGATTCTCCCTTGTCAAGCTAAGTGTTTCTTGAAAGTGATAAGAAAATATATTATAGCTCTGTTTTTAATATAATGGTCTTGGAAATCCACCATTAACATTTGAAATTCTAAGTTTTTTTTTTTTTTTCCTTGATCCTTATCACCAACATAATCATAGTTCTGTGGCCTAAATTAAACAAACTTGACTTGAATTTTTACAGGTTGCAGATGAAAAGCATGTGGGATTGGAAAATCCAGAGTGGGTTGTCTTAAAAGCAATATACTCTGTGATGTAACAGAAAGTTGCATATAAATAATTGGTGGATCAGGGAGAAGATTGATAATTAGATTAGTAACTATTGATATGCATCACATTCTTCATGGACATTAGTTTAAAAAAATATTATTTTTACTAGAAAAATATTGTTTTCACAGTCTTTTTATATAGCTGATACTTATAATATTCAAGTACAAATTACATGAAGGTAACAATTTTTCCTGTAAAAATCACCATTCATAATTTTAATTAAATAGATTGGTATATTATAATTATATTTATTTGATAGTGTATAAATTTATACATCGTGAATCAAAAATAACTAAAAAAAAAACACTCTTTGTTGGAGAATCATTACTTTGAGGGAGAATGAAACGAGGTCTTATGAGGGAGAATCATTACTTTGATCAGCAGAATGAGGACACAGGCCATGATAATGGGGTTGATACAAATGCAAAGGCTCTTGAAAAGGTGATGTTGAGATGAGTATAGCCATTAAAATTGAAAGCAGTGACAGCCTTGTTTCAAGGGGGGAAATGGCATACAAAGTTTCATATCCACCAAGAAAGTAGTTGTGAGTAGAGAGGTATACGTAGAGGAGAATAAAGCAAGAAAAGCACATCCCCATTACGTTAATGGGTTGGAAAAAGCTTTGGGGGAAAATTTTCAGAAAAGTTGGAATTTCTTTGTCATAATGTTATGTGCCTTTGGAACCCCAAGGATTCTTTTGTATATAGGCACCAATGAGCCATATGCATCAATATGACTTGGATTCAAAGATAAATAATGCATTAGGAGATGTATGGCTGTCCCATTGAGTTCAAAAAATCACTCATTTTGAGCACTATAGTGCCACTTAGAGGGAACAGTTTAGGGATTTTTAATATAGATTTGAAGCTACAACTCAATTTGCATATCCATAAAGGCTAAAGCAATCTTTTCTTTTCTTTTCTTTTTTCATCTGTAGAAAATTTATTGGGCCTCAGAGTTATACAATTACATTTAACTTTTTTTTTTCTTTCCTTTTTCTGATTTCAATGTCCAAGCAAGCCCGGAATATTGTTTTAGAAAATAATTAAAGCAATATATAAATAGATGAATGATATCAGCAGAAAACCACATATTCCATGCTTTAATTCAAAGGTTGTGAAAACAAGCAATCTGAACGCTAGGCAGTAGGCAGAAATATTTTTATGGCCTGCTTTGGAGCATCTTTCTTTCTAGGCCAGCTATTGACCCACTATCTCCGCCCAAAGAGGCCATGTACGTTTATCTTTTTCCTTGAAAAGTCAAATTTAGAAAGTCAAGGGTAAGGGAGCCTTATGGGTGTTGACTAAAGGAAACTCCTGCGACCTCTCTTTCAAATTCAAAGTTAGATAAAAGACTATCATGGCATCATTTTTGCGTGTTGTGAATCTGTTCTTTCGTTCATGCACAGTTTATTCGGCAGGGCAACTCATGAGCTCATTTCCACTAAGCTTCATACCTTTTGACAAAAATGGTTTTGGAAGAGAATGAAGATTTGAATTTGAGACTTCACATTGAAACAGCAAGAGTGGGTGAACCAAGATTTGAATTCTCTAAAATTCTTAACCAAATAAATATTTCTTAATAACAATTATTTTAAAATAAAATTTAATAAAATTTAGATTAATATTAGAGTTAAGATTAAGTTTAGAATTAGAATTAGAATTGAATTTAAGGTTAAGAATTTTTAAAGAATTCTTAATCCTAACCGTAAAGAAGCAGAATCCGTAAAAATGAAGTAAACAACACAGACTGGATTCAATCATATATTCCCAGGAAGAGAAAATAAACCTTCGTTTTTATCATAAAATCATACTTTCTACTTCTATTTTTCCAGCTCCAACGAAGACAACTAGAAAGCAATCAAAGAGATTAAAAATCAATTTATGAGATAAATAAATACAGATATTGTCAATTCAGGAATGCATACTATTGTCCTTCACTCCAATCCGCCCATCCCCAGTATATAATGATAATACTAACAAAAAAAGTTGCAACATATTCACTTTGCTACTAATGAACATCATCTACACATTAATTTTCAATCCATCTGCTTCATGTTACACTGTCATTCAGATGAGCGGCAGTATCTACAATAATTTGGATGAGTAATGAGCAGCATATATTCCCATGTCTAGACAGAAGCTTACCATAGAGGGACTGAGGAATAACACTGCATGCAGAATCCTGGCCTTCGCAGCTATAATGCTGTACTTCGATAAACCTACTGGGAAATATTTGTCTCATAAGTGCTCTACCTTAACAGAAGAAAAATGTTTATCGATGATGTTGAGAGTTTCCTGATCAATTTCAGTTGTCCCAGTCAATTTTGGTAACAAATAATCCAAATCTTTCCCTTGAGTCATGTCACTTTTTGCAGTCTGATTCTTCCATTTTACAGCATCTTCAGATTCTATTTGACCAGAGTCTAAGTTTTCCATGTTGAAGAGTTTGATCTTCATCTCCGAACAAGACTTCAGATCATCCTCATTTCGGGCTTTATTTAGTTTATCAACAAGATCACTAATAGCTGAAGCCCTCTCCGATCTCCAAGTTTTTGCCTTTTTTGAAGCTTTGCTAGGTTCTTCTTGGTCACTTAGTTCATTGACACCATTTGGCCCACACTGCTGAAGCCTCTTCAATCCTTGATCCACAACTAGTTGTACCCTCATCCTAACACTATCATTTCTCACCAAGTTTGATCTTAGCAGCAATTTCAACCCTGATGTCATCATCTCAGTGTTGCTTCCCATAGAACTAGCGTTAGACTTTGCTGCGGAGGATACATCACCTTCCGTTATAGACTTCACAGATAACACTTCCTCCAGCAAACTTACATTCTGCATGTACCTATCAAAAGCTTCATTTTCCACTTCAACGTTTCTGTCCTTGTATTCCATTAACTTGGAAAATCTCCATTCATTGATAGCTGCAGCATCCTGTAATAACTCCACAGATCAGGACAAGTTTTTTATGCTACACACAGCAATCAAACACAACATACATACTCCAGCACATAACAATAATATGTGCACCTTTCTAGTTAATGGCTTCTTTGAACGAAGTGGAATGTGCACATTATTGAATTGGGAAAAACTATTTGAAAGTTGTCGAAGTGATGCAACTCTACTTGCACTCCTGAAAGAATACAAACAAGGAAACAATAACCCATTTATAACAAGCATAAAATCTGAAAGATGCTTTGAAGATCTTACTATACATAGATGAACAGGTCAACACCAGTTTGAAATGGATAAGATGCTAATGGAAGAGGTTTGACAGATAGGAGCATGAGGAGGGAATTGAACTGGGATAATTATGGGAGGAAATCGGTATATGATGAAACAGGATCCAAATTTGGTATGCTCATACATACATTGAGGGAGAAGCTTCATTTGATTGTTGATCAAGAGAAGGAGTGCTGGAAGTTGGTGTCTTGTCTGGAAGAGTTGTATTTGCTTTCAAAACTGTATTTACCACAAAATACAGAAAAGAGAAAAAACAAGTTAGTATCCTAATAATGATAAGCAGTAAAATATAAAGTATATGACATGGACTTTTCAGCCATACCCCCAAAGGCAATCACAATATCATGCAAAGATTATTTTGAAAAAGAAAGTCCAGGTTTTTCAGTTTCAGCCAATTTCAGAAAAGCACAATATGATCAGAGGTTAGCATACCATGAATATGACATGGATTTTGATTTCTTGAACAGCAACTCTTGCAACACTCAAATGGACACCTACAGGATTGATTAAACTTGTCAAAGGACCACATCAAGTATAGGATATAGTTCAAATTTACAAACTTTCCAATATATTGAAGGGTCAAGAATCAAGCTTTCAAAATCCTGGTACAGATACAACAATCACAGTAGTCAGACAAAACAGATAATGTACTAATCAGCTATGTAGCAACATATTTGGTGCATGGCAGAAACTTTAATTCTTAGTAATTACAATTCTATGCCCATGTGGATCATTAGGGATTTAATTTCTCTATCTAGCACTCAAAATAACATATGCTACTTTTCTTCTAATATTAATTAAGATGAAATCTTGTTTGCATCTGTCAAATAACGAGAGCTAATATAGCTAAGCTAACAGGTTTAGTTAGGAAACATCTTTTTCCTCCACTTTTGCTGATCGATATTTATCCTACTTATAAAGAAGGATCGTCAATTAGTGTTGTCACAGGTTTCCCAGTGTCAAGTTCAGATACGAAACAGGGGGAATCATCTGTAACTCAATACACCCAGATTTTGGGTGCCTTGAAAGAAACATTGTGAGAATCAGACATTAAGTTTTAATATACTTCTCATTAAATGTGTCTTGAGGCATTCTGCTGTTTGGTTAAGCAAGGCCATAGGCACGCATTGTCCTTGATAGCGCAAACTGAGTGGCAAATTAAGAAATTGCTATACCAACTTTGGACTTGGATGCATTATGGCTGCTCTAAATTCTTAATTTTATTCCATCAATTCTATTTCCTCTGATGGCAGAGATTGTAGCACCATTGAGTTTCATATGCTTGTCGAGGATCTCCCTCAAATCATCTTCGGTGAAAATCATTTAAGCTTAATTAATACACGGCTACTTCCTAGTGCACTAGGACATAATAGCATCGCACTCCTCAAATTACCTCATTTTTTTACAAACCAATTACCACACAGATCTTCGATTTGAAAACAGGCAACTGACTACCCCGAAACTTAAAATACAGTAGAAAGCAATGTTCAAATTACACATAAATACGATATTGCATAGCATTCAAATTGAAAAAACTCTAGGGTTTCAGACCTAGAACAACATAATTAAGAAATTCAGGAACAAAAAGAGAGTCAAACGTGATGATACAAAAAAGAAAAAGAAAAAAAGTGAGTTACCTAGAGCGAGCAACATTGCCGCACTGTTTGCACTTGGGCTTATTAAGCCCCCGTTGAGTTTTTGGAGGTGTGTCCGTGCGACGCACCGAGTTGGCAGCGGCAGCAGCTGCGGTGGCGAGGGTTGTGATTTTGCCAGCGGGAGTGGGCCCAGTATTGGTGGTGGTAACGGTGCTATTGTTGCTTAGGGCTGGGGATGAGGCCGCCATGAGCGGTGAGCTTCGTTCTCCAAGGGGGGCTGCCTTAAACAGGAATTTAGATTTCAGATGAGAAAACCACAGCAAAAGCAAATTGGTTAGGAGCTTTATTTGTTTAAGTGTTATTTTAGGGAGGGAAGGTGTTTGATTTCGTTGGTTTGGCGCTTATGGATACAAATTACGAAGGTTGAGACTTCAGAGACACCGGAGAACAAATATTTAGGGATCGGCGTTTCGGCAATTCGCATACGACTATGTGATATGCAACATTGGGCCAAGGAATATAACTTCAGTGTTGGGCTAACAATGGGCTACGTGGATCACACTATGGGCCGGGTCAAGTAGACATGGTCATTACAGTTACAAGAAAGCTTAAGCTTTCTGAATTTGAGGATATAACTCAAAGTCTCAAGGGATTAACTTGTAGATGGAGGGGGCAATTGAAATGCACTGCACCTTTATTTCTTTCCAATCTTATTTATAAAGTCTATTTGTTATATTATAATAAATATCGTGTTTAAAAATTAAAACTTTATAAAACTAGTAACTTATACATTAAATATCACTGAAATAATAGACAATTAATATAATTAGTACTACAAATTTTTTATTTATAAAATATTAACAAATACATTAAGGGCTCATTTAGCAAATTATATAAGATTATATAATATATAAGTATATAATGTAGTAGGTTATATAGTCTGACAGTTGTTATACAGTTATCTTATCTTTCTCAGTATATAAATTTATACTGTCAAGTATAATATAAGATAAAGTTAATAGTATAAGTCTATACTATCATGTTTGTGTCAAATATTATATAAGGGTCAATTAGATAATCTTATATTATTATGCCATTTTTATACGATACACCAAATGAGCCATAATGATATATGTTCAAAAACCCAAAGAATTGAGGATATAACTCAAGTCTCAAGGATTAACTTGTTATAGATGGGGCAGGTGAAATGCATACAACTTCAAATCCTTCCAATCTTATTTATAAGTATATTTATTAAATTATAATAAATACTGTCTTTAGAAATTAATTTTTTTTTAAATTCATAATTTATATATTAAATGTCAATGAAAATTATGATTAATTAGTATGATTAGTATTATAAAATTTTTATTTATAAAATATTAATAAATACACAAAAAATACCCATTAAAAAAAAATATTAAGAATAAAAGATATCCGGATGAAGAAATACAATATTTTAGGTTCGAATAGCAACGAGAAGGGATTAACCAAAATAATAATCATTTCAACACATAAATCCAAAATAATGATTATTACTTGTAAAAATTGGATCGAGGTCTTCTTAATGAGAATTACCCCTAATTGCCCTTTTATAATTAAGGCTTTGCCCCTGCCAACTGTGGATGCCTGCCTTGCTTATGTGTGGGACAAATGTTATCATCAATGATGAAAACGCGGTGGAATCCATTTCGCAGGGCCATCATTTAAAATAACCAATCAAACGCATCATGTCCATTCTCTCCCTATCTGAACTTGACATGTGGCATCAAAAATATTGGACCCCACCAACCAACGTGGCCCCTAACCCAAGCCTCTCATTCTGTAGTCTTCTTGACACAATGAGCCACCAGAAGCCGACGCGTGACACTCATCTTATCCGGAGATTCGGTGGTTTGGATTTCAGAACAGGCAAGAAAAGGTTGGAAACGAGTCAACGACTTTGTGCATTTTGGTATAACATTGCTACTAATACTATTATTTTGTTTTTTTTGGTCCTAATAATAATATAGTTTTTTTTTTAAGTTGTGAGTTTATAATTTATCTGATCCACTGAAGACAACGCAAATAGAATGAAGACTAATATAATTTTCATCTTTGTAGTTTGGCAAAAATATCACTTTTAATCTTATATATTTAAAAATATTATTATAGAATTTTTAAAACTATAAAATATAATTCATGTTATTATCCTTATTTAACTAATAGCATCATATGCAATTTATCCACTTATTATAAATAGAAAATTAAAAAATTATTACGTATCTTATGACATAAAATTAAATAAAAAATAAAAAAATTATCACGTGTGATTTAAAAAAAATTATAAAAGGTCATTTTTGACTAAAATGATATTTTTGCCAAATTATAAAATCAAAAATGTAATTAACCTAGAATAAATAAAGATAATTATGTCAAACTTATATTATTCTTTGTATAGTAGATAGTTAACATTACTAGTCTCTAAAATTGTTAATTAATAATTACTCAAATGTATAATTTGATTCTAAAATTGTTAATTAATAATTACTCAAATGTATAATTTGATTCAATTATTAAGATCGGTGATGATCAAATATTACCTTCACCAATAATGAAAATTTATGAAAAAAATAATAATAATATTTCATTGTGTAATTTATAGGCTCAATAAATCTCTTACAAATAAAAATAAAAATAAAAATAGAGAAACCAAATAACTAATTGCCTATAAAAATATCACCACTCATCGTATGGTAAAGTTTAAAGATATTTATGAAGTGTTTTTTTTTTTTTTTTGGAGAAAAAAATTATAAAGTGATTTAGATCTTCCTCGTGCTATCAAATATGACCATCATAGTTATTTTTCTTTTTTATGGGTGCTTTGGGAAATAATTAGAGGTCAAATTTTAATTACATGGAAATACATAGCTTGTTATTGTAAAAATTAATTGGGAATTAAATATTAGGGGTGTTGAAACTACCAGATTAAGAAAGAAGGGAGCCAAGCCTAAGCCGACAAGCCCTTTCGGCTTTTACCCAGAAAAATAAAAAAAATAGTGCCGTTTAGTTGTACTTTTCCGAAGACTAACATAACAAATATCAGCCTCCATTATTCCTTTTTTTCTTCTTCTTCTTCTCAGTTCTTATTTTCTTCATCGCCTCCCTCTGAATTGGAAAAAAAAGCTACTTGTTGAGTCCTGAGTTGCAAAGATGACGGAATCGGTGGAGCTACCGAGTCGGCTGGCAATCCTTCCTTTCCGGAACAAGGTTCTCTTACCTGGCGCCATAATTAGGATTCGGTGCACTTCATCCAGCAGGTATGGAAAACTGAATTCTCTCTTCTAATGGGTTTCGTGTTGGCTTTCGTATTGGCTTTGACTTCCCTATTTCACTCGAATGTTCGGTTTCATGCTTTTAGTTGATAAAGTTGATATGGCTGATATGGTGAGGTATGAACTTTACAGGCTCATAATATGTTCCTTTTAATACAAGTATGCTGCTTGAGGTGTAAATTTTTCGATGATAGTGAAACCAAGGTTTTCTCGGGAGCCAAACCGAGGATAGTCGTTGACTTTTTTTCCTAGTCTAAAGTGGAATTTTGATCAATAGGGTTTACTTTCTATTGAACTTTGGTTGAATTTGGGCTATTCTTTTAAATAAGTATATCATGGATATTCACAACGTCAAACATTTCGAGTTAATTGTAAATTGCCATATTTCTGTTTACTTTGACTTCCTTTGAACTAATGAGGTTTTAACTGTTTGTAAATGGAATTTATAATGCTCATTAACTGTCCTCTGTTATTGTGTGAAGAGAAAATTGTTTCTTTTCTTTTCTATATCTCCTTACCTAGTTATTACGTTGTTTTTGAAGTAAGCAGAAATTAATGTTCTGTATATCTAGTTGATTTTTAAGTTTGGCTTTGATTTGTGCGTTATTGATTGCTTACTTTATGTTTAGATTTAAAGTTTCTAATTACTTAATTGATCAATTCAGTGTGAAATTGGTGGAGCAAGAATTGTGGCAGCGAGAAGAGAAGGGATTGATTGGCATTCTTCCAGTGCGTGATGCTGCTGAAATAAAATCAGTAGGCCCCATGGCATCTCAAAGTAATAAATTAATAACTTTTCATTAATGAGTTTTTTTCCTTGTCTGAAAAGAATCTTAACTGTTTCATCGCTGATCCTTTACTTGTTTCACTCTTCCCTTCCCTTCCCTTCCCTGTAGGTGTAGATACTGATTCTCGGGAACGAAACTCGAAAATTCAAGTTTGTTCATCAGATGCTAATAAGCTTGATGCAAAAAATCAGAGCGAAATTGTTCACTGGCATACCAGGTATGCTTCAATTAAGAACTTTTTCTGGTAAATTTTTTTTTGGGTAATGAGCAAGTACTAACAATTTATGGATTTCCCATCAAGAGTTATGTGTGATTCGGAAGTCATCTGTCTACTACATTTAGTTTAGTTTCTCTCTTTTAAGTCTCAAATTGCCTAACATTCCCTCATGTAAATTTCAGAATTTGTTCTGATATTTGTCTTACTGCTAATGACTTATCCTTATCTTCAGGTTTTTGCAAAAGACAAGCTCTAAATTGTTGAAATGGATTCTAATAGATCTTCAATTTCAGGGGGGTTGCTGCCCGGGCTTTGCATCTATCAAGAGGAGTCGAGAAACCGAGTGGGAGGGTCACATATATTGTTGTCCTTGAAGGTCTGTGTCGATTCAGTGTCCATGAACTAAGCATAAGAGGACCATATCATACAGCCAGGATTTCCTCTCTTGAGATGACTAAGGCTGGTAAGTTGCCAAGTTTTCTCCTCAATATATGTGCACTATTGTCGAGCAAATAGAGCTGTTATAGCTTCTTGCTTTTTTTTATAACCTCCACTCAGTTGACAACTTATATTTCATAAGTGGAAATATACAAAAGATGTATAGTTGGTAGACATTTTGTGAACAAGCATTTTTATGCTGTATACCTGTTATTAACTATCCAGCGTTCCTTCTCTAATGGGTGCATGACTGTCATCTGCTCTTTGATACTCTCTCTCACACTCGCGAATGTGTTGTTAAGGTATTCTATGTGCACTCTATCCTGACCTGATTATGCGTGCACCTAATCTCATATGTTGCCATTGAGTGAGTGAAAAGTATCGTATGCTGATTAGATTCTGACCTGATTATACATTCTATTTACCCTTAAATAGAATGTTGTCCCAATCTGTGTGAGGAAGCTAATTGTTCTGATATGATATAATCAGGGTTATTAAGCTGGTGTATGCTCAGAAATGTGTGGGAGTTGAGTAGGAGATTCAAAATCAATTATCCATTGAAGTTGGAAATATTCAAATGTTTTTGTCATATAAGGGTTTGGATAATAAACAAGAGGAAGCAAATGATAACGGGATTCTTATTAAAGCCTTGAACTGGGTTGATCTCTGGATAAGTTATCGTGGAAGATATCAGAGTTTAGTTATCTAAGTTTTCATTTGTTATTCTGTTAGTGGCTTAAGATAAATTTCAATCATTTGTTCTCCATTTTCTGGGAAATGTTCACTTTCTAGCATCATGGTAGAATTTTTTTTCAGGATTTTTAGATCAGTTCTCTGAAGATATTATCACTGATGAGATTCAAGTCATTAGATGCTGAGTTGCTTCCATTTTTCTAATCTAGAGATGGAACTAGTGGAGCAAGACCCAGATTTCATAACATCATCTCGCCAATTCAAAGCAACTGCATTGGAGCTTATTTCTGTTCTAGAGCAGGTAAAACTCGTGTTGATAAATAATTTTGGCAATAATTGTTTACTCTTTCCAATTTTATCATCATCCTTTGGAAATCTGGGAGCAGATAGAGCAGATACTAGTATATGACTACTCTTTCTGATCGATTCCTGTACACAGATATCTTTGGCTGCGAATTACATTGATATCTCTTCTAGGAGCTCTGTCGACAACTTGACATATGCATTTTTAAGTGGTATTTTACCCTATATAATATTGTAACTTATATTGGGTTGTTTTGCACTCATACATATACCAGCCTAAAAGGAGGATTAATCTTTCCTTGTGCTATGTGTCTCAGCTATGGTTGTATTTAGATTCGAATTTGGAGACTGTTTACTAATAGAGATGGACAGTATAGGATACCAAAACAATGCAGTATGCTGCCATCAACAAGGAATAGCCGTGGTTCCATCCACACACTCACACAGGTCCACATGTTAAAAAATCATGTGCTAGATTTGTTCTTAAGCCAAATCAACAACCCAAAAACAAAAAATTAAAGCTGAATGACATAGGAATTAAAGCTAACTAAGTAGCTTAGTCATGCTGATGATTATCAAAGTAGGCTGGATCCAGGACTATGTTTAAGAATAACTTTGTTGATTATTTATTTGTATAAAAAAGAATATTTGCTAATGTACTAGTGCTTCTAGACCCAGATATTGATACTCCATTGAGACCCCAAATTGATTGGGTAACTGGGTATGAATTCCTTTGATATTTAAATGCAAGTTTTCATTCAGTGTGCTATGACAGTTGTCATTGTTCAATAGCTCATGGTTTCATGTATGCCAATAGAAACAAAAAACAGGTGGAAGGACGAAAGTTCTTTTGGAGACTGTTCCAGTTCACAAGTTGGCAGATATATTTGTTGCTAGCTTTGAGATGAGCTTTGAAGAACAGTTATCTATGTTGGATTCAGTTGATATAAAAGTAAGGCTATCAAAAGCAACTGAGTTAGTTGACAGGCACTTACAGGCAAGAAATTGACTCACCAATGCCTAACATGTACCTTGTATAAAAAATGAAGTGCATTTATAGTAGCTCCATTTATTATTTTTCCTCTGTCTGACAGTCAATACGTGTGGCTGAGAAGATTACACAAAAGGTTGAAGGACAATTGTCGAAATCACAGAAAGAATTTCTTCTACGCCAGCAGGTTACATTCTTCGCATCATTCTTGTATTACATGTGTTTACCACCTTAGCATTCTGCTGTCAAACTATTCTTTTAAGCCTGCTTTGTCTAAAATATGATCCAGATGAGGGCTATAAAAGAGGAGCTTGGTGACAATGATGATGATGAGGATGATCTTGCTGCTTTGGAAAGGAAGATGCAAAGTGCAGGAATGCCACAGAATATCTGGAAGCATGCACACAGAGAGTTAAGGTATTTGTAAAAGTAATTACAAATGAGTGGTCACTGATTATGGAATGTCTTCTTTTTTTTTTTTTTTTTTTTTTCAAGATGATGATATATATGTTAGTAACATTTGACATGGTATCTACAGCATTATCTCTCAGTGGCTTAAAATCTTCAATTGTTATGATTTATAGCTCTATAATTCTGTAGAACACCTTTTGAACAGGCTAAACATGGTACTAGATTCTTTCCTGATGCTTTCCTTTCTTTTGGTTCCAGTTGAGATACATTGGCCACCAAGTTAAACAACAGGAGCTAGGCCTTTGCCTCTCACTAAAATCCCACAATTTGTGACAAAGATGGGATTTGATATCCCATGTCCAGAGGATGCCAAAGGTTTTGAAATTTTAAGCACGTTTATGAGAAAATTTCAGGTTTCAACACTTTAGGGTATTTTATTGAGTTTGGAAGTGGCAGTTAGTGGCTACAATATGATGTCTAATAGAGTTTAACAGAAAACATGATACGTACACCAACCCTCAAGTTGTTGAATTTGGACATACTGCATCTGGTGGATATGAGGGGGAGCCTACTTCTTTATTTTAAGTTACACAGTACCATATCACATTAACCTTTTATCTACCCGTCTCTAAGAGAATTATGTTTATTCAATACCGGTGAAGACTATCATTTTGTTCTACTGTAATTCTTATCCCAGGAGACTCAAGAAAATGCAGCCTCAGCAACCTGGATATAATAGTTCACGTGTCTACCTGGAGCTTCTTGCTGATCTACCCTGGCAGAATGTTAGTGAAGAGCATGAATTGGACTTAAGAGCTGCGAAGGAGCACTTGGACAGTGATCACTATGGTTTGGTTAAGGTCAAGCAAAGAATAATCGAATACCTGGCTGTTCGCAAGGTTGGTCAATTACCTTGTTAAGGTGTGTTTAGTATTGTGTTCAATTTATCAAGTTTCTAATTTCATTTCATGTGTTGCAGCTTAAACCAGATGCTAGGGGCCCTGTGTTGTGCTTTGTTGGTCCACCTGGTGTTGGCAAAACATCTTTGGCATCATCTATTGCAGATGCTTTGGGAAGAAAGTTTGTGCGCATATCCCTTGGGGGAGTTAAGGATGAGGCTGATATTAGAGGCCATAGGAGGACATACATTGGTAGCATGCCTGGGCGCCTTATCGAGGGTTTAAAGGTAAACAAGGGGGTTTATGGATTAATCATTTACTCTAATTCTGTTTGAGTATATCTGATCTTGGCATATGCTTATGCAAGATATTGTGGCTGTTGAAATTTTATGGATGCAGAGATTCCTCCATGCTTTTAGCTAATTATGTGTGATGAGATGACATGAAAAGTAGTTAAGCTGGACTATCTTATTCATTTTTTGTTGTTGATGCATGTAAAGTAAATAGATGGAGAAAGGGTTGTAACTTTTAATTGTCAAAGATTACACCCATAACCTTTATTTATACTAAGAAATAACATAGCACCACATCTAACAATGTGGGACTACACAAACACGCAAACTCTCATTACATACTCTAACAATGCTGATATGGCATCAAAAGAAAAAGAAGGGAATAAATAAAAGGTTGTTATTGTTCAATGTTCACTAATAAAAGAAAAAACAAAGTGCTTCATTCTTCATCAGTTCTAACCTTATCAAAACTGGCTTCAATGGACATACCGTTTTTGAAGAACAACTAAGATTTTATATACTGTTAGTTATCCTCTTGGTGTTTTTTGACATGGGTATATATATTATATCTATACAAAATGAGGAAATTCGTAAGAATGTGGAGATAGCACCTATTGAGGAAAAAATGAGGGAAAATCAACTACGTTGGTTTGGACATATCCAACGTCGGCCAATGGACGCCGTAGTGAAGAAATGTGACTTGGTGCAGGTGGTAGGTGCTAGACGTGGTACAGAGACACCGAAACTTACATGGGGCAGTCATTGAGAAGGATATGACTGTTCTAAGCATTATTGAAAATGATATCTTAGATCGATGCGAATGGCGGAAAAGGATTCATATAGCTGACTTCAACTAGTTTGGGATGTAAGGCTTAGTTGAGTTGAGTATATATATTATATCTAGTTCATTTTCTTATTACTAGAGAATTTATAATTTTTGGTATTCCATTCTGCTTGTCTCTATGCAATTATTATTTATTAGATTCTTCTAATAAAGTTGAGCCTTCTGAAGTCTGAATTCAGTTGCTGATATTGTATATCCATTTTTTAGATATGTACAATTGACTAGCTTGACTGTACAGTTAAGTATTACAAAATAAAGTTTAGCTCAATCTTGTATTGTAGCATAAGCTCAAGCTTTGAGGTTAACTGAGGCTTGATTTTGAATATTAATGCTGCATTGACACAAACAAACACATTCTTGAAGACTGGGCAGTCAACTAATTGTTTTGTGTTTGAAAACAGAGAAAGAAAGGATTTATAGATCTTTTTTCTTTTTTTTCCTTTTCTTTCCTTGGGGCTGGAGATAGATTAATAAATGCATGTGAATTTGACTTTCAGAGAGTAGCTGTTTGCAACCCTGTTATGTTGTTGGATGAAATTGACAAGACAGGTTCTGATGTTCGTGGAGATCCAGCTTCAGCATTACTGGAGGTTCTTGATCCAGAACAAAATAAAACGTTCAATGACCAGTATCCTATACTCTTCCGCATATATTCCATGAACTTTGCTTGAATTTTTTCTTTACTTAATTAATTTTTCTTTGAATGATTTAGAGTCATTTGTTTTACAAATCACAAGTTTTCTGTCCAGCTAGTGACTGTTCTCATGACTGGGTTTGCATGAATATATTCTTTACAGCTTTTAAATGTTATTAGAGCTGAGTACTATTTACTGTGCCATGCAGTTTCTGTTTTCGAGCGTCATCACAATAGCGATATATCTAATTGTGTGACTTTTCCCATCTGCCTTTGTCCATTTGGACTGAAGAAATTCTTAGTTAATTTACAAGGATATGTCCAAAACCTGATTTTATTGTCTTTTCGACGAAATTTTGCATTATAGTAATTTATATATTAACTTACTTGGACTCAACATCCTGAGGGGCTCCTTAACTACAGGTCTCTAGCTATTTGAATGTTCCATTTGACCTTTCAAAGGTGGTTTTTGTGGCTACAGCAAATAGGGTGCAGCCTATTCCTCCAGCACTTCTTGACAGGATGGAGATTATTGAACTACCTGGATATACACCTGAAGAAAAACTTAAAATAGCCATGCGACATCTGATTCCACGAGTTCTGGACCAGCATGGTTTGAGTTCTGAATTTCTTCAGATACCAGAGGTAATGACCATAATCTTTTGAACTGAATTAAAAGGGAATAGAAGAACATAGCTGCAAAGATTTCCTGTTCATTCTGTAGTAGCGGAATAATAATTTTCATCTTGATCAATTTATGACTTTATGGATTAAAAATATGGGTAAAAGAACAATATGGTCTTACTTAATTTTTACTCCAGTTGAGAGATGTTATTTCTCAAAATTATGTGTAGAACAGATGGATGGTATTTTCCCTTCTCTGCAAGCATTGTCCTGTATTGCTACAAAGAATGTCTTACTACTGTCTTGTTACCTTCATAATTTGTAAGGATGGATTTATATGATTTTTCTATTTAAGACAGAATATAATGACTTAAGGAAATGAGAGCATAGGACTGGGTTTAAATGGTTCAAGTGTAGGCTTAGAAATTGAAGTTGTAGCCATGCATAGTATCTCATCTCTTCATCCTTCCATAGACTACGGAGAAATTGGAGATCACTTAATCTTCCTTTTGCATCATAAACATTTTAATCACAGTAAATCCTTGTATCTTACCTATCCTTTGTCCCCATACCGTCCTTCAATTTTCTTCATCCTATAGGAAAGCAGAAGAAACAAAAAGAAAGAGGTGAACAATAGTATCTGTCACTGGATTACCACGATGCTATTTGGATTTGCAGTTTTTACTCTTCTAAAAGTGCTGTTTTTAATGCTTCTCATGTTGTGATAGGCAATGGTGAAACTTGTTATTCAGAGGTATACTAGAGAAGCTGGTGTCCGAAATCTGGAGAGGAATCTTGCTGCCTTGGCTCGTGCAGCGGCAGTAAAATTTGCAGAGCAGGAACAAGCTGTTTCTCTCAACAAAGGTATGCAGAGGATTGATACTCCTTTGATGGAAAACAGACTTGCTGATGGAGCTGAAGCTGAAATGGAAGTCATTCCCATGGGTGTTAATAATCATGACATCTCAAACGCATTCAGGATTGCCTCCGCTTTGGTTGTTGATGAGGCTATGCTCGAAAAAATACTCGGGGTAATTGATCCATGCTCAACAATTCCTTGATCAAATTACCAAGATGATATATGGAAACATTTCTTAACAAATTTTTTCATAGTGCTCCAAAGAAGTTGACTATTACCGTAATATGCAGCCTCCAAGATTTGACGACAATGAAACTGCGGAGCGAGTTGCAAATCCTGGTGTCTCTGTTGGGCTGGTTTGGACTGCTTTTGGTGGAGAAGTTCAGTTTGTGGAGGCTACTGCAATGGCCGGGAAGGGTGAATTACATCTTACTGGTCAACTTGGTGATGTGATTAAAGAATCAGCCCAAATTGCACTAACATGGGTAATTTATAGTTTTGACGTGAATTTTAGTTTGGCTTTATTATGAATTGCTTATACCTTTCAGGTGCCTCAGTTACCTTGTTCTAGATTTTGCTTATTGATGCTTCTTGTAACTTTAACTGAATTTATAATAACTGACATATATTCATTTACCCAGAATTCTATTAATCTACTTACTGCAAGCCAAAAGAAAATTTATTGATGACTTCACCTTTACCTCCTTACTGTAACTCTTTAAACTTTTATCTTATAAGTTTTGAGTTGATTGACAACTTATATTTCTTAATTTTCTAATATTCACGATTCTTCTCAATAGTTCTAGAGTTCATTACTTAATATTGACAACCAGATGCCTTTTTTTTTTTTCTGCTTAGAAAATTTTTATTAAGGAAGAGATAATAAAGAAGTACAAAGAGGAGGATAAGAAATACTCCAAGGAAAATGGGAGAATGGAAACAATATCTATTTATTTATCTATTTGTGACTGTCTTTATCATACTTGTTGAACGATAAAGTTACACTACCAGATAATCTTAGCTTCCTGGAAGTTCTTTCCTAAAAAATTGAACAAGTCTCTTATGTGTCATTGTATGAGATTCCAAATGTGCATCCCGTATCTTGTTCCTAAAAGACAGACATCCTTAATTGTTGTCCTCCAGTGTATAAAACACAGGTTTTTATCAAATTTTTATCTGAACTAAGATCTTTTGGATTGTGGAGAGTGCGCACTAAAGTTTGCATGATGTGTACGCCACTGCAAATTGATAAACACATTCTTGTATGCATTTGAAAACTTGTCACTCAGGATGACAAAAGTGTTTATTACTTGTTTTATTGACTATAAAAAGCTTTCCATGATTTCACAGGTAAGAGTCAGGGCGACTGATCTCAAGCTGGCAGCTGCTGAGGAGAATAATCTGATGGAGGGCCGCGACATACATATACATTTTCCTGCTGGGGCAGTGCCTAAGGATGGCCCCTCAGCAGGTGTGACTTTGGTAACAGCGTTGGTATCACTGTTAAGTCAGAAAAGAGTAAGAGCAGATACAGCGATGACTGGAGAGATGACATTGAGGGGTCTTGTACTACCTGTTGGTGGTGTCAAGGATAAGGTACGATACCTATATGCTTCATGACTAGTGATATTTTTTGTCCATTACAAACTGAAGGATGTTGTTGTACATATTTGCATTAGTATGTTGGTATTTACAATATCAATAAGAAATCTATCAGTCAAGTGAGCCCTAAAGAATGTGACTTGCATGCAAGGAACTAAAATTCATTTCAGTAAGTCTGGAAATGGAAACGATAATTTATTTGGAAATGCATGGAAAGTGGAAACATATTATAATAATTATAAATATCTAACATAATTAACGTAGTACATAGAATCCTCATGAATACATAGTAAAGTAAAATTTTCAACATAAACATACAAATTAAAGGAAAAAATCAAATAATAATCATATCCAACCAGTAATAGAGTGTCTAGAAGCTGCATATCCAAATATTAAATAGATAAAAGAAACTTAAATAAATTAAACTAACATAAAAAATAAAAATAAAAACGAGAAGATAGCAAAAAATTAAACTAATGAAGTTCTAATTAATGAAAATTCTGAAATACTAAAATTCTTCCATCAGTTTTAAATAAGTTAAACTGGGATAGAAAAAAAAAAGTAGCCTTCCTCTGCCATGATGGTTAGGTCTCTAGCATGTTATTTGTTCTTATGTAATTTTGCCAATTTTTTTAAATAAAAAATAAAATCTATTTGTTTCTCTATCTATCTTATTAAATTTGTAAAACAAGAAACTAGTTATTTTTAGGCTGCATTGAATTTAAAGGGGCAAATCCTTATTTGGGTTTTAACAGGCTTTTAGAAAAAAGAACTGGGCCAACTAAAGCTTAGGCCCACCATCTTCTCCACCAAAACTTAGGGCAAAAATGACTTGCGGAGCAGCCAACAGTACAGAAACCGTCGATCCTCTCTTTCGTTTCGGACATCTAGATCTGAAAAAAGTCACAAATCATTGTTTGGGTCGATTTGTTTCAAGTGGAAATGGTGGAAACAAAACAACACCTTCTCCACCAAAATTTCGTAGTTTTGTTTCCGTTAGCGTGGAATCAGAAGTGTTTTGCCTGAAACGAAACAAATTGTGAACCTTCCTTGCATGCTAAATGCCTTAACGCACAATAACTATTGGACTATCAACCCTTTCATTTGAAGTAAGCTTGACAAAAAAGAGGTGAAGCTGGGAGGGAATTATAATACTTGAATTTTGATCTTTGAAAATAATAAAGCCTAGCCAGGGTGACAAGAAATGACAAGTCATATATACTATGTTGTTGAATAGGACTTGGTGGAAGGAAACAAAGAAGGGTATAGACGGGAGAAAAAGAGGGGCCGTGTTACTGAAACAGCTCTACAGATGCATATTAAGCTTAAGAAATTAACTGTAGGCATGCTTTCTGATTATATGATGTGAAGGCATTTTATTGGGAGAGTATCTATCCCACTACCAGAAGGAAACATTAAATATTTCAGCAAAAAGAAGGATAGAACCTACGATAAAAAACACAGAATGTGGTTGTGGTTGCATAGCTATGAAATGATGTGAGGTGAAGGCATTACATTGGGACAAAATCTGTCTCCTCACTGAGAGCAGTGGCAAACTCAATGTTCATGTAGCATGACATAGAGAATGCAGGTGCTGCTGTCATTATTACTCTGCTTAAATCCATACATCACATACAAATAATTATCATTTCTAGTGCAGAGTTTTGTAGGAAGCTTGACCCAGAAGAAAATTTATACATGTGGTGTAATTTAAGATATGCTACATTGCAGGTATTAGCAGCACACCGTTATGGTATAAAGAGGGTTATACTGCCTGAGAGGAACTTGAAGGATTTAGTTGAAGTACCATCACAAGTGCTGGCCAGTTTGGAGGTAATACTTCTTTTATGTATCACAAGTGTTGTTTGACTTCTTAAGAACTTGTGTGAAGTGTGAAATGGTAAATGACATTGAGGGTGACATCTAATAGAAATTTTATCTCCATTTTTGTCAATCGGTCTTGACTGTGTTGTAGTTTCAGCTATGGAAGACATGTGCGTGTTTTTTGTGTGGGTGAAAATGTGTATGGATATACAGACATATTGTAGACATGTAATTTCTTAAAAAATTATTCAATATGAACTTAGGACAGATGATCAAATTGTCATATCTTGTCTCGGGGGTGGATGCTTATTTTGTTGTTCCAAACCCATGTTTTGGTACTCGTCGGATCTTTTTCTTATTAAGCATAAGAATTAACCACCAGCTCATAGTCATCTCCAATTGAACCTTACCTTGTCTTTACAGATACTGCTAGCCAAGCGAATGGAAGATGTCCTGGAACAAGCTTTTGATGGTGGTTGTCCTTGGAAACAACATTCGAAGTTATGAAAGGATCCTCAAAATGCCTGTTCCATTTTGATCCACGGCAAACTTTGTGAATAGGGAGACAAAAGAACAAGCGGACCTGTTCAGACATAACCAAGCAAAAATCATGGGTTTGAGAGGGCCCACAATGATTCCCTTCCATCGTTGCATTCTACGATATAAACTTTTGTACGTAAGATTTTTTTCTCGCAGCTATCTGGTGCCTACAGAAGATCAGCAACTGTATCACTTACCTCTCCTGTCAATTCTTATCCTTTCCTCTCTTTTTTTCTGTTATCATAATTCAGTCTCTCCTGTTGTGTATAAAATCATTATTTCGGGAATCTAACTAACTGGTTCCGGGGCGTCAGAAGTTCATAATTTATTTTCTTAAATTATTATTATTTTGCTGTGTTTTTCTTTTGGGAGGTCAAATAGTGGCTTATTTCAAGAATTAAGAATAACGCTGCGGACTTGTAACTTGTATATCAAGAATATATATTTCAGTCTTTTTAGTAAAAACCAAAAAATCTCAAGATTCTATATTACAGATTATAGAATGTAAAATTCTAATAATTTTTTTAATATTGACATGAATAACATGCCTTTAATTAGATTAAAAGGTTAAACCAAAAAATAAAAAATAAAGAATAATAGCTAACAGTCATAATAATTCGTCTTTACTTAGATTTTGTCCAACTAGAAGTGAATTATGTTCAGTCAGCCGTTTATCAAAAAGTAGAGATTGCTAACTGTTGATCACCTAATAGAAATAAAAAAAAGACTACTCCCGGTTGATCACCTCTCCCTTGCAATTCATGACTTCTCGAATTTCTTCTAATGTCATATTCCAAGAGTTGGAACGTACAAATAAGACGCTTCACCCTGTTTTCATAGAAAGTTGAAGCCCAATTACGATTAACTTTATCTCAATCTTGAGAAAACGCCAACAACTTTGTGTGTGGGAGATAGATGGTGTCATCTGCTTCTCCTCAAGCAACAAATTGAGAAACCTCAGAAAATACATATTTATTCCCGAGAAAAAAAAAAAAAAAAAAAAAAAAGTTGCTAAGATTTTGGTGCTAAAGACTACAATAAATTGAAAAATGAATCATGAAGCCTCTATCTTCTTCACCACTTTCCTTTATTATCCTTTGATCCCCTGCGGTTTTTACAATCAAGAAAAACTGCACAGCTGTACTAAGTGCTTCTATACATCTCTGAACATATTTACACTGCAAGGCTCACAACTGCAAAAACAGCGCCTGTTTCCTCACTCTAATGCTTCTATTCCTTTTGTATCATGAACCAGATTCATGTGCCCAAAAAGTATCTGGATCAGGACAAAATACAGAAAAATCTTGGATTTCTAGATTTGCTATATGCCTATCTACAAAACGAGCTTGTACTGTCTTGAACAGAAGCAGGACGGTCGGTAAAAGCCAACATTTGTCATCTTCCCTGCTGGAAAAAACATTAAAAGGTCTTAAGAAATATGAACTAAAAAAAATGCTCTGTGTCTCTTTTTGCTGATTCAGGTACTTTGGCTTTGTTCTCTTATCAGTCAAAAGACTAAGATGTAATGCACTTCTGTTAGTATGCTAGAGCCTGCGAACAGGACTGAATTCAATAGTAGATATGAAAATTTCCCCTAGTCATATTTGAAAAGAAAAATAAAAAAATCACCTTGCTCAGTTTCTCATGGATTTAAAAGCAAAGGTTAATTTAGAAGCTGTACTACTGTTATAATGCAAATCAAATGAACAAGTTCAATTAGTAAAGCATGGGGTTGCTCATGTCATTTGTGAGTGTGGTGTTCATAAGGTTTGGTTATATGTGAATGAACTTTTGACTAGAAAAAATAGTGTTATTAGGATTTGCAGTCGCACCTCTTAATGTTCCATGTATTTGCCTTATCATGCTTATGGAAATAGGAAAACCCATAATGAAGGATCCCACAAATTAAAGCCACTCCCTGCAAAAATCCAAACTGTCAAATGAAAATAGAGAACATAATTGACAAGATTAGGTGAATTGATAGACGCACAACTAATGTCTACAAATATCTCTGGAACTATACAACTGATTCTTCTACAATTATGTAACAGTCATGGCTCAAGTGCTGAGACATTGATCAGCAAAAGAGGTTCTGTGGAACTTCTATGCTGCTATAATGCAGTCTTTATGTACTAAAAATTCATCAAATACATGGAAATTATGTAGAATATAGATATAGTGCTGTATACATAGGATCGTTCTTTTGCAATAATTTTCACTTTAGAACATTTTCACAACAGGCTTTCACTGAACTACTCATCACACTGCAAGTCTGTAACTTAAAGTCTCTGTTACTAAACAAATTCTCTGTGCCATACGTTTATATTATATATCAGGAAAAAAATTCACAGAAAATGCGAGAAGGGAAGTACAACTTACAATATTAGAAAGAGAGGTAGCATTCCACAGAGCATATACTCTAGAAAGTGAAGCTTTTCTTGGTTCTTTGCTGAATAAAGCATTCAAGCCGGCAGGGAAAGGCGAAAGTAGGGAAAGGGGAAGAATAAGCAAAACAGAAAGAAAAGCTCCAAGAGAAATCCAGTATAACTGAAGCAACATAAGGAGGGTGACAGACAGATCCGCTAAAAGCATGATAGTGATCAGCAGCTGCAGGGTATCCTGACATACGGAATAACTATTAGATAGTAGCAAGTTGGAACTGATGGAAAGGAAATACATACAGACATACTGCATATTTAGACTACCTGACGACCAATAGGTCTTGTGTTGTGTAGCAAGAGTGATAGTGGGAAAAGAAAGTCCCTTCTAAAATCCAATGATCTCAAGGTAGCATCATTTATTAGACCACCATTAATTCCACCAGTTATCCTTTTAAGAGATAATGAACTGCTCATATACGGCCAACTTTGCTGCAGCTGCTTCTGACCTTTTCTTGCAGGTGGAGCACCATTCCTGATATATGGTGCAAAAACAAGCAAATAAGTTAACATTTGTTTTATCTCATTAACAACAAGGATTCAAAGATAAAACATTACAGAAGGTGCTAAAAAGGATTATATTAGATGCTCCTAGGTATGTATTTTATCATTAAAATTTAAGGTGATAGGATCAATCAGTCACAAGTTATTGTTGTTTAAGTTGTTTAAAAGTAGAAAATCCTAGTTTCCCCTTTTATTCAAGCAGGGCCTTTCTTCCTTTTGACAGTCTATTTTGTGCAGGCTTGTTTCTACCATCAAATGGTTCTCCCATTAACTCAAACACGATTGTGACTCAGGTTAAACACAAAGCACTGTACATATCAGACCGGCGTGAAAATGGTCAATTAAAAAATTTGTGAAACTGAAATACCCTATTCACAAGAATGTATCATATTGAAATGAAAATGGTTAACTACAAATTTCGTTAATTTCTGAAGGCAATTGACATTGCTATTGACCCAAATCCGAAAATAACAAGAAATGTTTAATCCTCGTCATGCTATTTTCAGTTAGTGCGAAAATCATTGCCATGGGATGTTGGTGAACAAAAGACAATTACTTGTGCACAACCAATAAATATTACTCAAAATTACCTTGGAGAATCATCACTACTTCTATCCAACATATCTGACTGGTGCGAATATTGAAAAGAATAATCACCAACTGCTACCAGAATACCTAACTGATAGTAACCCGAAGCTGTTGCTTGAAACCAGCCTAGCTCAACTTTAACTCCATGGAACTCAAGTTGCGGGTTTCCATGACTATTTATCCAATCAACAACATGAACTAGAGCAGAACGAATTGATCCATGTCTTACAATCCTTAACTGTGCATTCAACCCAGCCACCAAACGATTCCAAACAGTTGCTGGAACATGCTGTGAATATCATATTTTCATCAGTGATGAATATAAAGATAACAATTGATTAAGTAACTGAAGAAACATCATATATAATCAAGAAACCTGTCCAAGGATTTTGGTCAACAATGTATCACTGTAAAGATTATATGGTGACATATAACTTCCATCCCCACCAAAAATTATGCACATAGGAAATCTTTTCTGTATAATTGATACAATGTCCAATCTCTTCTCGTCACCACCAAGGAAAAAATCAATATAAGCCACCATCAAATCTGGAGCTGCACCAACCTGCATTAATTGTTTCTCAAGTTAATGAATTGAGGTGACGAAACTTGTACATTAAGGGGGTTTTAGAATGTGCCTCCCCTTTTGCAATTATAGAAAAAGGATGATTACAATATAATACCGCAGCATATAGCAAGGAAAAAAACAATGTTCAATACTTGCATTGTTGGGTTGTCTGGAGCAAAATTAATTTACTTATCTTTTGATAAACAGAACGAAGTAAAACCTATTTATGACAAGAATTGGTGAAGGAAGTCCTATCTGCAAGAAACCTATATTATCACACTTGCGTACATATGTATCACATTGCACAAGTACATAATTACATGTTTACAAATGAAAAAACTTACGACATGCATTGCATGAAAGCCTTGTAGCACTATCTACCAAATGTATATGAAAATCTTAAGGAGCATTATTCTGATAATGGACACTACTAACAGAGACATAACTGTCAGTAAGGTATTGTTACCTTTACAGATGTCCTTGATATAAAGTTCAGATATTACATAATAACAAACTGATTAAACTAGAGACTAAGTTGGGATGTTCAGAATAAATGCTCCATGATAATCAACTCTCTACAATTCATACCTTCATCCCTTTGTATAAAGCTCGGGATCTACAGGACCTTAGACATGAATGGTCATATTCAGACTTGACAAATTCCTGAAGGCGATTAACTTTAATTCTTTGTCGCCACTGTTTCCAAGACCATGCACAAGGATATGCAAGAACTGACAGTATGCTGTGAACTGATCCCTCCCACCAATCATATGCAGCAACAGAGTTTATCTCATCAATAAATCTGTTAAAAGCATCTTCATATCTGCCAACTCATAGATGAAAATGTTGACATATATTACAATCCATATGATAGATGGAATATGCTCAGCTCCTTGGAAGGATTAGATCACTAATGTTGGTCATGTTTCACTTACACAATTTCTATTATTGCATGGGGAGGTGAGTAAGGAAGATGCCATGGTTCTCTAAAAGTATTAGGTCCCATGAAGTACATTCTGTGAACATGGCTCTGAGTCTCTTCAACTCTAGCTCCACGCACCTATGTTTATGTAAATACAGATATATGCATGAAACAGTTTAATTAGTTCTGCATATGAATCAAATATGGCTGAAGATAACATTGATTAAAAAGCAGAAGTATTGTTGTTATCAATGTTGTACCTCGGATAGAGAAAGAAGATGTGGAAAATGTTGGTGGTTGTGCTGCTGAATTGAATTTGCACTATGATATGAACCAGAACCCACCAACTTGATTCTCAGAGTGCTTAATAACAGAGCCAGAAGCACCAACATGCACGACAAAATCAGTGCAAATGGCCAGGGACCACCAAAGGTATAAATCAAATCCTCCAGAGGCGTATAGCAGTTTGGCATTCTATACTTGTCGGATATACATTTGTAGGGACAAGATGGCTCCCTCACTCCTCCTATATCAAGGATGAGGAAATGTTCATAGATAGAGAGAGAGTATCCAGTGTGTAAAGCCACATCACAAATCAAAATTACCTCGTACATATATGAAGTTTGCACGATTTGGAAGAAGATCAAGGGAACATGGAGTGCAAAGATATTCATTAGAGCCATCAATATCTTTGTAAGTACCCATAGGGCATTCCTGTAAATTTATCAGTGGTAAAAAATTTACAGTAAATAGCATGTAATGCAGGCTGCAGCACATGCAATCATGCATCAGAAAAGACGTCTTAAATACATTCAGAGATAACATTTTCACATACTAGTACGGACTTTGAACAACAAGATCATAACCACAAACTTGGCTACCCAATCTATGATAACTCTCAGCAACTTACCCATGACTAATGACTATGGCTCCGAAAATAAAATCAATATGGGAATCACTATTTTTCAAAAACGCATCTTACTCAAAATGATACTATTGACGAAATCTTTGGATTAGTTAATAACCTTCAATGATGGAATCCTATCAGAAGTGCCATAGACTTGGTTGTTGAAATGCTTTTAATCAAGGTACAATGTCTCCAGATAATGGACTAAGGAAGAACAAGCTTGAAAAGAATGCAAGGGGGTAATAATTATGAGAATAAGATAAGCACATAGCTTTAAGAACCTAGAAAATCAAGTGGAGCGCATAGGCAATCAAATGGAACAAACCTTGCAGAAAGTGCCATACAGGCCCTTAGGGCATTCTTTTCCAGTAATTGTACCTCCCCACCCATGATGACCACCATCGTCCCCAGCACCTCCACTATTAGATATCATGAAGAAAGTAAAGTAAGAAGTTAATAACAATTTTAATTTCATTATGAAAAGTTTAATTTTTATATTGCAACAGCTAACTAAACTTGAAAAACACAGAAAATCATAATTCAAGTTATATCCAATAAAATAGAAAAGCATGTTTGCTGAGCTCTAGTAATAAGAAGGATTTCCCAATAACATGAAGCATAGAAAGGAAATCAATGGGAAGATATAGAAGGATGCGTTGAAGTGCAGACATCAAAGTTATGCACTCTAATCTCATAAAGAATTTTCTAATGAAGAATCTACTCAACTGAAGTGATGTGTTGAAATTTAAGAAAATGATCTTTCTTAAATTTAGCTTTCCCCCTTCACTCAAATAATTTAATTTCTTCTATTACCTTTTTTTAAGGAAAAAAAATGTTAAATATCATAAGATACATTATATTTGCAACAGACAATAGCTCCATCTTGTACCCTGAAGTCCTACTCTTGGGAAGTCTCTATGCATGGGGGGGTATGTGGTATATTCATGTTGCCAATGTGAGTTAACGTAAATGTAAAGCTAGATAAAAGAATGAAATTTACCCTGAACCCCGTAAACAAACATGACTATCACATTGAAGCAGACAGCTAGCATAATAGTAATAGTGCTTCCAATCATGCTAGATAAAAGAACAATTTGCTCTGAACCCTCTACTGAATGGCAGGCTGTAGGCTATTTAGTAGTCAACTGGTGGGATTTTATGATGAGCAACTCGTGATACAAGCAAGCATAAAAATACTTATTATGCTTGTCTGAATCAGGAGTTTAGGCACTTAATAGAAACCCCACGGGTCAGATACTAAATACCTACCATTCAGTGAGAAGCAATAGAATATCAAGGAATAATCGTACAAACAATTCTAAAAAAATCCTACAGTGGAGAAAACCTTACATACATAATCTCAGAATTTCCTTACATGTTTGTTCAGCAAGCATCTTAAAGATGCAACTGAAATGTCCAGACAGACTAAGCAACAATGTTTATGTGTTATTATGAAAATCAAGTTCCACACATGGTGATAATACAGCATACCTACTATTTATAGTGCCACTTATACTTGCAACAGGAACATACTCATCCCCGACACCAATATTAGACCAGTGGAAATGAATTCTCCCACCCCCACCTCCGCCTCCGCCAAGAGGGCCACCGTTGCCACCAACAACTGATAAAGCTGAATTCTCCACAAGCCTAAGCTCTTGAAGGAAAAGAAGGACTGTCCCTCCAGAGCCTCCTCCAAGTCCACCAACCAAAGAATTGTCACTCCTTCTTACTACTTTGCTAAAGCTTTGACCATCAGCCCTCAAGGATCCATGAAGGTCAAGCCTCAGAAGTGGCCACTGAATGGTTCCCATCACTAGTAAACACAGAACATAAATTATTGGTATCGTCTAGAAAGAACATTAGAAAGTATACATGTTTATTAATGGAAATACTTAAAGCGGAAATATAATAGTAGTTGATCTATGGAATGACTGTTTTTCATCATCTTTCAGGCCACCCACTGACATGTACATACAAAACCAGAAACTATTTCATTCAAATAAGTTAAAGTAGAAAACATCAGAAAAAAGAAACAAGCATGTCTTCAGGAATTCTTTACCAATCATCCCCCCTCCAAGTATATGTCCGTATGACTTGTTGGGGCCCTCAGTTCCACTACCTAACTCGCATGGAAGATTAGCATTTCCATACTCATTCCCGCCGTTGCTCACCCAACCATTGTAATATCCAGACCCACCTCTTCCACCATGTCCAGCACCACTACCAGCTCCATTCGAAAAGTTTCCCTTTCCAATACCTTCACTGCAACCTGAAATAGGTTTCTATCCAATTAGAATATAATATCGTATGTCTTCTCTAATTAGTTGACATGTTAGGTAGTGGGTAAACTTGCAACTTGCAAGAGCAGAAAGCAATATCAGGGGCAAAAAGAAACAGCAGGATCCTCAAAGTACTCTCCATTACCTAATTCAGATGCTGTAATCAAACCATTGGTATCAACAATGACAGTCCTTGCCCTGTGGATGTGAATGATACTACCCTTCAAAAGCCCATCTACAAGAAGATCCTCAACACGACATATCTGCAAGAAGTTGAAAGAGCTCAGCTTACTTTTGATGAATGCTACAATCTAGCCTACCACCACCACCCCCAACAAGAAAGGGGGAGAGAGAAAGAGAGACTATATATAGATGCTCACAAGTAGGACTCAGTCAGAAAAGAAACAGGAGACAAACAGTTGATTGGTGTAAGAATTATTACTCATAAGCAGATACTAGAAGGATGCCATGCACAACTCCTTAAATGTATTAGAGGCATTCATATATGACATGATCAAATACTACTACCCTCTCCAGAATTTTTCACATGCCAAGAACAAGATATAAACAATTTATGTAATCCAGAACAATTCAGTGAAAAGATTGGAAAAGAGTGCATGCAAGTATGTAACATCTCATCCCAAATATATATGATTAGTTCATGGATCTTACTTGGATCGAGAAGGAGAGTGTATAATTAACATGGCAATCATCAGGTGGAGTTATCAAATCTATTGGGCAGGTCTGACTGTCACAAAGAGATTTTGTAACCCTACATCAAATAAAAAAAAGGATCAAAATTTAAGTTTGAACAGATGTACTTTTGCTGAATGGATATGATATTTTATGAGCATGACTTAAAATTTAATACTCACACGCCTCTACTAGCATCATCATCCAAAGGAGCCTGAAGTAAAGAACCTGGTCCAACCTATAATGTGGGAGGAGCTGTAAATCAGTTCTACTCATAGTGAAGCCAAGAAACATAACTCCACAAAAAGGAAAGAGAACAAGATACGGTAAAGGCCTACACAAAATGAACAATAGTTACTTAGCCCGAATGAAGGAGTTGATATAAATGCAATGAACAATCAGAAAGTATTGAGAGTAAAATCTGTTGGATCAAGTAGGAGAAAATAAAAATCTACTGAAGCTCCAGAAAAGTAAGGCTGAAGTACCCCCCAAGTAAAAGACAAGGGAAAGATATAGATTGTTTTTGTAAGCATTTCATAAGATGTTAATCAAGAGCCATAACTTATAAGACATTATTCGCTTGCTTAAATTTATAACTGAAAAAAAATATGGAGTGAATTAAGAAAGTAATTTCAGCAAATAAGATGAAAAGAAAGAAATAAAATATTCTAATGATGATTACCCTCTCTCTGATTTGCCATTTGTTTAGGAGATTATGACAGGAAAAAGTGGAATAAATATAACCACAACCTGCTTAAATCATTACCACCTTAATCCCAAATTATGTAATAATGTCGGCATCATGTTCAATTTGTTTCATATGAGAAAGTGTAGGAGGCATGTCTGCTCATCATGGAGGAAGAAAGCAGTGGTAAAGAAATCAATTGTAAGAATAGAAGGACCCCACACGAAAGAGACATATGAAAGAACAAGAAAGCCAAGAGACATTAAAGGTAGATAGTATAAAAGATGGCTAGTGTTCTAATACTCTCCACTATAATTACAGCGGTTTCTTCTCACTTCTGATAGAGTAATGGAGGAAAACCTATTTCTTTCAAACAATTATTTGGTGTTGATATTATGACACAAACCATAGCTCTCACTAAACATAATAAATCTAATTAATTACTCTAAATTTTGTAGTTTAAATATGATGAGACCTGATTGACATACTAATGGCTTACAGTTATGTTATAAAAGAGAGACAAGGAAAGCCGCTGGGCTTTGATTGCATCACCATGACCGGTTAACTTCAGTAGTCCCTGACCATATAGACCCAAGTTTGTGTTGGAACTAATGACAGAGTTTTGCTGCAAGTGATAAGGAAACACAGTTACATACTCAGATCTTCAATACTCCAAGAACAATATATAGTTGTAAAGACGAGAAATACCAAATAGTTGAAGAGAATTATACCCTTAGAACAACTAGGTTCCTGACTTCAAGCACTGATGCAGTAACAACAGTATCCCCACCACCATATATTTGAATTTCAGAGTTCCACATAAGTAACATTTTAACAGCTACTCTAAATGCACCGAAAACCTTAACAAATAAAAGTCAATATTGTCAGATCATGAAATGAAATTATAGTCTCAGAAAGATACAGCTCTTCAGAACATTGATACTTATATGGCTTCAGAAAATGGAAATCTATCTGTCATATGGCAACCAAGAAAAAAAGAAATAAAATATCATACCTTTATGATGGAATCACTCATCAAAAGCTCTTCAGCAACAAGTTCAAATTCTGAGACTGGATAGTCAGATAATCCGAAGACTATGCTACCTCCACGGTATAAGCTAATTTGGCCTCGAACCTTCATAATTAAGGAGTCATAAGTTAGGCTCTGAAGTCAGACATAGGTTAAAGCTGATTAATTCAAGTGATTTCTCTCAGAAACCAACCATTTAAATTATGTCACACACACTCATTCTACCTACATAAGTATGTATGTACAGCATCTCTCCAAATATTTAGTTCAGACTATCAGAATCTAGAATAGATGTATTACAATTATGAAATGATTAAAACGAGCTTCATGCAGAGCCATATTTTGAGCAGAATAATGGTAATTAAACATATGAAAGACCAGAACAACAGAAGAATTTTTGCCCGGCTGCCCTCAGAAATAGAAACGTTGCAATCAGAGTAAGGAAGATGATAAATTTTTTAGATATCCACTCCAACATAAAGTTTCTAAGACTCCCTGTCACACATTGATTTATAGTCATTACTCATTCAGTCATTGATCAAAATCCTAAAATTTTCACTGGCAGCTCCATAGAAGATTTTTGAGATGTAATAGTTTTAGTGTTTTACAACCACTTAAGTCGGTAGTTACCATATATGTCATGTAATTGTAATAGAATTTCCTTTTACTTGACAAACAACCTATCAGGCGATGTGAACCAATTGGTAATATTAGTATCCATAGCCTCTCATCCAGCCAAAGACTTTAAACCTTACCATATAGTGAAAGAAGATATTGTACATGTAGCAACTACACATTATAAACCTGGTCATCAGGATTTTGAATAGTTCCGACTTCTCGAATACTAATATTGCCGAATAATATATAGAACAAGGAGTACTCGATGCCAATACTTCCAGAACAAGCCCAGGTGCATTAGCAAGAATCAAGGGTAAATGCAAGCATGCACAGGAGCAGCTTTCAAGCTACAGCGATGGATCCATTCCCCTAATTAGCTAGCAAGTATGAAAATTGAAACATGATATGATGGAAAAACACATTCCAAAGAGATAAAATGAGCTAAGAATGTATTGTAATACACCAATGCTTGAGGAGCCAAGTAATCATGAAAGAGTAAATATTCTATCTCAATTTTGAGGTGATTAAAGAAAGACGAGAAGATTCTGCCAAACTATTGACAATTTGTATACTTGAACTTGAGAAAAAAATAATAAATTGCCTACCTGAACTCTGGTCCAAACAAGTGGAACCAAAACTTTTGCATTATTCTCAACAAAAACATTCGACCATAATGGGCTGGTTGAGAAATCCAGCAAAGGGGTCTCAGTTTCTGTGGTGACATTGTCATTGCCAACTCGTAAACTTAGTAAGTTCGCATTGAAATATGTGCCAGCTGCTCCAGAATTCCTAGGGCAACCAATACTGAACCCTCCTGCCATTACAAAAGGGATATAATGTTTAGAAATTTCATCTTGCTAAAAGGAATCTTAAGGGATATAGGCCATTCTTGAGAAAAATAGTCTTTTCAGCTAAATTTAGTGCAAAATTGGAGATTAACACAAGAAGCTGTTATGAACTTAAAAGTATCAAATGCATGGTACTTGACAGTTGACAACTTTAGCTGGGAAAAGTATGACCAGTCACCTTGCAGTAAATAAATGAAGTGACCCCACCCAAAATGTTCATGTATAGCATAGCCCATCCACTTGGTGAAATATAAAATTAATAACGTCTCTAGAGGTTTTGAAGTTTGAGTTGAGATGCAAAAAGTTCATTATTGGGGACTACAAGAATGATATCAAATAAATTTGTCCGACGTGTAAATGCCATCACAAATTAAACAGTTGTACCTATCAATAATTGCTACATAAATTATTATTTTTTTACCAACTTCATTTCTAGATAGAAGATAGAAATCACTACAACAGAGAAAAAGTGACTAACAATTTCCTCCCATCTACAATACCTTCACTATTGGGAGTAAGTTACTATCACAACCTAGTCATATACTTATGCTTGAATTGAAATTTACAGTCAAGATTTAAATCAAATTTGCATCCATAGTTCTTTGAATATTTTGGTTCCTTTTGTAAAGAGAAAGCATGTAAGCAAGCTTATCAATCTTACATGAGATTCAAATGTATAATATTGTTAGTCAAAGCTTCTACATTCACAAAAAGTTTTAGTACAAACCATGAATGGTGATTCTAAGATCTTCTTGTATGCTGTAGCAATCAAGAGATATTCTTCCACCACCACCTCCACCCCAACCCCGCCCCCCAGCAGCACTTATTGTACCATATCCTTTCCTATACAATCATAAAAATGACAGTCAAGTGAAAGCCTGATTCTAACAAATATATAAATAATTTTGAGAAGTAATAGAAAGCACAGGGTGAGAAAGGCTTATCAATTATGCAGGAGACACTTCTTATGACACACATCCTCGTTGACAATCTCATTTTCATAAAGCTCATTTCATTCTTTTTCATAGCCCACACCCAAAAATAGAAATTACAGGAATAGACTAGGCTCAAAAATTTCTACTTACAGCTTTATGGCATACACAAAGATACTTCCACCAGATCCACCTCCCCCTTCAGGCCCTGCATCTCCACCTTCTGCAGTAACTGACCCATTTAGGTACAAGGTATCTTTCACCAGGAGCTTAATGCGTCCTCCACCTTTACCTCCATATGGTTTTTCAGAAGATGTACCACTACCCTTACTGCCATAACTCCACGGCGCTGACAATGTAGACCAAGCATAGACATCACCACCCCAAAACTTCGTATGATTACTCTTCAAACAGGAAGCACCACGGCCACCATGCCCTCCACCAGCTTTATCATAGCCAACTGGTGTGCCACTAGATGGTGAAGGAGGCGGTCCTCCCAAAGCTGATGTGTTTACAGAAGAACTGTATTCCATACTCAAATTTGCGGCCGATAAAACCACAGTTCCAGCAACAATAGATGCATGTTGACCAACTTTAACATTGCCAGACATATTAAACGTTATCACACAACCATCAATGGGGCACGAAATCAAAACACTAGGGAGTATCTCCAGATTTCCCGTACCATATATGTAAAGATCAGAATTAAGATAAAAGGTTGAGCTTAGCAAGCATGTGGTATTAAATGATCCTACACCTTCCAAGTTCTCACAAGATACAGAATCATTCAAAGGGGATGAATAAGTTGATGTCTGGACATACATAGAGTCATTGACTTCAGATTTATTATTCATAGTTGACCTAGAATCACCCAACCAGTCTTCCAAGCTAGCTCCTCTGCTTCTATACTTCCATGAACTAAGAGAAAGGGCCGATACATGGAGATATGCCAAGAAAATGAACCACCAAAGGTGTCTATGTATTAGCATGGAGTGCATTGCCACCTACTCCAGTTAAATATCAGTTTCTGTGATTCATGTGAGTAGAACTGCAAATGAATCTTTATATTCCAATCAGCCTCATAAGGCGGTACGGTCGTATATCATAGTCTGCAAAACAACTAAATAAATGAGGATAGGAAAAATCACATTGTAATAAAAGAAAAATATTCTATTACTTGGTCTAGAGAATACAAATTTGACACACCCATCTATGATGCCAATAGAGCAGTCTAAAACGAGAACCGAATTCAACTCAGATTTAATTCATAAACACCTTGCCCCTGCCCACGTATTTACTAACAGCATTCTTTCTTTCATTTCCCTCATTTCTTTCCAGAAACCATACATATATAAGTAGATAGTGATGAACCATGCTACTGTTGTCACTTGTCAGTTTTCACTTTTTCAGTTTCATGACCCAAACTGCTTCAGTTCAAAACAGAAACAGAAAAGAAAAGCTATAAGACAATAACTCCTGCATTGGAATCCAACTACTAAAATTCTACATCAAGAATCTGAAAAAAATTAAGTAATAAGAACTAGAGAGCTTTAAAAGTAATCCAAAAGATCTATCATCTATCAATATAAAAAGTTAGCAAGTCAAAAAGCCATAGCACTATGAATGAGAACCAAAACACTAAAATAACTCCAACGATACCTAAAAATTAAAATTTCCAATTGGATTATTAGAATTCAAATTCATCGACCAGGACGAAAGAGTGAACTGACCGTTTGGAGAGCGAGAAAAGCAGTGGAAAATTCCAGTGAAGCTTCGGCTTTCTCTTTCAGAGACCGTATCAATTCAATTCCTCATCTAAGTCATATAAGTCAGAGAAATGGCTTCCACTTTGTCTTTTTGCCTTTCCTTCTTTCACTTTTTCTTTTCGTATTTTAATAATGTCGTTTTCGTATTTTAATAATGTCGAGCGCTCAGAAGCAGGGGAAGGAGGAAGTGAGGGGAAGTCTCTACGACTGCGAGTCCAAGCTACGTTTGCATAGCTGGATTCCGTTCGGGATTTACGCGTGTTTTTCTGTATGATGGGCCTCTAACTACATTTGCCCTCCCTTTTATAGTATATTTCGGGTTTCACCTTCATACGGATGTTCCTCGTCTAATTGGTCAACTTATTGCTTCAAATTATAAAATATTTTTATTAAAATACAATACATATAAACTCAAAATAAAATAAATATTTTTTAAAATATCTATATCTGAATGATATCACTTGTCTACTAATGCTTCAAATGAAAATAATTAAATTTGTGCTAATTTTGATTATTTTTATTATAGAGAAATAAATATTTTAAACTCTATTAATTATGAAAATATAAGTGACTTGAAGTATATAATTAATCAGATATATAACAAGAATCGTTGTGAGATTTATATTTTACAACTTTTAGTTAATATTATGTTATCAAAATTTTAAGTTGAAGGATATCGTTTAAAAATTATTTGAATATGTATGGTTTGATTAACAAAATTTACAAATCTTGTGTTTTTTGTTAATACATGTACATTAAAATAAGTTTTATTAGAGAATATATGATAAATTAAAATAATATATATTAGTAGGGGTTTCATAATATTTATGTTAATTTATATTTTATTATTTATGTTAATTTTTTGAATATATGATTAATTAAGGATATGTTTGGAACAAACCTATACAATAATTCAATTCAATTGAGTTCAATTTCAATTCTATTTAAGTGTTTGAAACAAATATTTTTATTGAAAGAATTAAATTCAATTGAATTCAAGTATGTTGTTTGGATTATAAATATCAATGATAGAATTCAATTCAATTTAATATTTTGACATTGTTGCCCTTCTGTTTACTTAACTATTTATGTTCCTCCCTCTCATTTTTCTCTCTCCTGATCTGATTTATTTGAAATTTTTATGAACAATGTAGTCAAAAAAAATAAATTTTTATATAAAGCACCTAGGACAACAAGCAATAAAAATAGGGTCATAAAATGTAGCATAATATATAATATGGAATTGTTGGCCATGATGAGACGAGCCAACTAGCCAGATTGGTGGAAGAGAAGAGGGGTAGGACTTTGTAAGGGTCATTATGTCACCACTACTGTACAGTGGTTGCAATGGAGTCAAGGTAAAAAGTAAACAAATTCAAGGACAAATTTGTCTAAAAAAGTTTTAATTATATAATTGAATTGAATTCTTTCCAAATCAAACCAAATTTGATAAGAATTCAAAATGAAAAAAAGTTTTAAAATAAAATTTATAATGAATTGAATTCTCTTTATTATGCATTCCAAACATAATAATTTAAATAAATTCATTTAGAATGAATTGAATTTCATTAAAAAAATTGTTCCAAACACTACTCCAAAAATTGAAAATTTGAGAAGAAGAGAGGGGCATTTGTTGTTGGTCTCTACAACAAACTCAATCTCAACCGTTTTTATTCCTCTATTTTATTCTGCAGCGGGGTCCATTTTAACTGCTCCCCAATCCCATTGGTTTTGCTTACACTGTCACCGTGAAAACATGTACAACTACAAACTACTAATAAACATCGTAGTGTAGGAGTATAAAAAGAAGCACGTGCGGCTTCACGTGACAAAGAAGTCTATTTTTCTTATTAATTTCCTTTGCTTTACGTTCTATGTGACATAGGCCCAAACCCATAAATTGGACTCATCCCAACACCATTGCACCAACCATCTCGTACTAACAATGTAGCAGAGCTCCCCCTTCCTATATATCCATATTTAATGTTTTAAGCCCGCCCCAAATTGGGCCTACTACTTTAACTTTAGCTTCTACTAAAACTGAAGTTTATCATTTTATGTATCAGATTAGGTGTTTCTTCTTTTACTAGTGTTATTCTGAGATCGAAAACTGACTTCTACAGGTCTCTTTCATACTAGCAAAAAAAATAAAAAAAATAAAAATCTAAAGACTTCTTACTAATCCTCTAATATTCAACATGTGTGAGGTAATAGATGATAAGGAATTAAGGATTATATGACTATCACTTGAGTTATAATCATGCTAATAAAAAGTGATCATACCAGTTATAATTTCTATTATTTTTTGTATCTTCACAAATGTAAGAGTTTTAAATGTAAAATAAATATTAATTTGGTCAATTTATATTGATGAGACTATAATCTATCTTGGTAGACACAAATCATATAACAATCGCTACCAGCAATAATTTGTGAGTGAAAAAGACAATTTACCATATAAGACTAAGAAAAGTAATTTATTTAAAAAAAATAAATGAAATTAGAAAAAGAGCAAGAACATATGCTTTGTATTGACGTGAAGCATCATGTTTGAGTAAAATCTAGCTGGAACATATTCCAAGCACAAATTATAAATAAAGAGCAAGCAAGTTGCCTCTATAATTTAGTTTCCAACATAAAATCATATGCCATTTGTCTCGAAAAGAATAATACACATTGCAAAAGTTTGCCAATTTATTATTATTAACTATAAAAATGATAAAACAATAGCAAAGAAAACTGTGATGCTGTAATTTTTTTTATTTTTTTTTCTCATTAAAGGCAAAAGAGATTTTCCACGGAAAGTCTTCAATACTTGGCAGAACCATGGGTGTTAGAGAAATCACAGTTGCAGGCAGAAACATGATTATCCACGAACTTGAGGACGTATATGACTCCGTTACAGGTAGAGCATTAACCGGCTCATGGGTTTGGGACTCGGCGCTTTTTTTATCCGAGTGGATGGCAACTCAAGGCCAAGCCGAGTTTCACTTACAAGGCAAGAAAGTCCTGGAGCTCGGTGCCGGAGCTGGAGTTCCAGGACTTACAGCGGCTCTACTTGGTGCTAGCCAAGTCGTACTCACAGATATTGAGCCGCTACTTTCTGGGCTGTTAAAAAACGTGGAAGCAAACGGGCTGAGGGACCGAGTCGAAGTAAGAGAGCTCCTATGGGGAACGAACGAGGCACTGAGTAATCAAGGTGGCGAGTTGGGAGAGTTCGATATAGTTCTCATGTCGGATGTTTTATTTGACCCGGAGGAGATGGAACCTTTGGCGAAGACACTGAGAAATGTGTGTGGGCAACAAACGATGATTTGGGCGGCGAATGAAGTTCGGTCACCGATGTATGAGTGTCTGAAGGAGTTGGAGGGTCAGGGTTTTGGAATATTTGGGTTGCCGCAGCCGAGCCAAACAGCGGTGGAACTGGAAGATGGGTTGTTGACGTCGTTTGCTGTTTTTCGTCTCATACCACCGAATGACCACCTGAAGAACTTGGGAAGAAATTACTGAAAATGCGAGTTGAACGCAAGAGATACAATCCATCAATGTCAACGTAAAGCTATGTTTAATGGGGAAAATACAATTTTCTTTTTTTTTTATACTAATTGATTTGGTGGGTTTGATAAAACGGCGTCTCGAATACTGTAAATCAACATGAATAGCATTATAGCTTCACGTCAAACAAGTAATAATACTCTAGAAGAATATGATCTACACAAAACTGATAACACACTTGTATGTACCAGCAAGTAACTACTCTAAGGTAGCAGCAGTTTCTGCTCAATAATAAGGAGTATAATTACATGTCAGGAAGAGCTGAAAGGGTCGGGCCTTTTATCTTGCATGCTGTACGAAAACTCTGCACGGGTTTTACTTTGCTGTATAGATTATAGGGTTCCCCCAAGGATATTGTAAATCATCACCCCCTTCAAAATCCAAACCATTCAGAAAACCATGCCATGTAATGCTCCTTGGCAATTTTACCTCACCCCAAAACAAAACAAAATTTCAATCTTGTGATGGGGGCTATCCTTTTCCTTTTTCAGACCTGGGTGTGCAGCCTGTCTCTTGCACTATGCAGACCCATACCCAACAGGAACTAAATGTACCAATACCACACCTCAATACGGGTGTCGGAGAAAATGACCTCATAGATGGCAGACCCTTCAACATGTGAGGGCAGACATTTTGGCACGCTAGACAAGCAAAAACCCATTGCTGAATGCAAAGACTATATTTTGGTAGCACAAACCCATCAAAGCCATAAGGCCTTCTACAGTCTCAACCATTATATTGAACTTTCTGATTTTGGGAGCTCTGACCCTGCTGAGGCTGCTGTTGCGAAGCCTGCAAGTTCAGTGGTTGTGTGTTGTAGTGAGCAAAAGGCTGGGAGTACAGAGAATTCATTAAGCCCTGTAAAATAAGGAGAAAGTATAAACTCTTGAAAGAATAACCACTAACCAATCTGAAATAAAGCCCGGTAAAGTTAACAGATTATGCAACAAAGACTTTTCCATACACAATAGCAAATTCATTGTGACAGAGGAATCAACATTAGGTTATCATATTGGTTTCCAAAAAATGTTGGCATCTTGCCAGATGTGATAACTTTTCATAATATCAATCGTAAAGGAACTGAAAGAAACCTGGGACTGAAGAGGGTTTGCATTGGCCACGCCAAAGTGGCTCTGGGGCACATCATCTTGTGAGGGGTCACTAAAGCCGACCTGAGTAAAGAGACCTTGTGATCCATGAGTCATGTAGTCCTGTGAGAAAAATGAAGCTTCAGAGTTGACAAGAGAAGCTCCCCTTCCCCCATACCAGAAGAAAAATAGATAATAATAATAAAAAAAGGGTTCACAAAAATATAGCAACTTCAGCAAACCTGAGACATAAAATCATTGCCAGTACCAAAGCGGGAATATCCAGCTTGAGAATTCTGGTTTAAGAAGTTTCCTGGGAATCCACCTTGTGCTCCTTGTGTGACATAATCAACAGCATAACCACTTTGAGAAGCTTACACATTATTTATGTGTCAATATAAAAAGGAAGATGGGATCTCTTACTACACAAACTAGGAGGGTTTAATTACCTGTGTTGAGAAATCGGTAACATTATAAGGAACATGTGATCCCTGGCTTTTGAAGTCATCACCCAAGAAGTCCTGATAGTTCAACCGATCAGTGTGACGACACTACAATGGGTCAATAATAAATGTCCACAGTATATCCATAATAATACAATCTTGAATTCTAAGTACCATAGAGACCTGAGACATGCCAGGCACAGAAAATTGATCACGAAATGTTTGGCTCGGTCCTTGACCAGGCATCTGGCACATACAAATGAGAGTGTCACAAAACATATATCAAATTGTAAAGAAAATAGGAATAAATGGAAACAGAAGTTAGAATGAAAACAGCAATGAGGGCACAGACATTATTCACAAAACCAGGTTGAGATAATGGACCACAAACAGATTGCTGACTATTTGGATTTTCCAAAGCAGGAAAGTTGAAAGTAGAACCAAGATTTCCAATAGTCTGTTGTGTGCCTTGCTGGTGTGGTAGATGGTTGCCAATAGGAGCACCTGAATTGCCTCGCCCAGCCCCAAAACCACGAGTTCCTGGGGCTGGAACATGAGGAACTGCCCCCACAGGTCCATGTACTGCTCCACGAGTCGGAATAGCATATGGCTGAGAGGGTGGACCACCATGAAATGTTGCTAGAGGAACCCGAGGCATTGGATACCCAGAAGGATGCACATTGGGCTTATGTGTACCATTGGGTGGCCCAGGAGACACATAAGAACCTGAACAGTAGATATAAGATATTGCATCAGTCATCGAGCATGGAATGATCAAAATATCAACAGCTCCTGTAAGCAGGAGAGGTCATAGAAACTTTGTAAAAATAAAATAAAAATCATGTTCAGCTGTTTGATGCTCTAATCAATTTTATTTAAGCATAACCCTGAACTAGAGACACACAAAAAGATCATGCAAAAACACTATAATCCATGTTAGGACAAATAGATAAATGCTAGCAATTGCATACCCCTTCCACGAGTGGCCCTCCTATCAGCATCAGGGCCAGGTGAGGCAACAGACCCAAAGGCATCATTAGGCACAACTCCAGGTCCACCACCATAGAATACTTTTCGATCATTGTAGATCTGTGTCAGAATGAGAGCAACAATCACATGACAAGCATAATCCCTTATAATGCTTCATCTTGAAAACCAGTCCTAGAACTGCCCTCCATCCCCAAAGACAATAGTATAAATAAAACAGCACAATTTATTGCTATCTTCATTTCCTACCTTCTTGGGTTTCTGAAATTGAACCATGCTCTGCTTCAAGTTATTTAAGGGACCTTCAACCAAGCATTCATGTTCCTGATTAATAGAAAATTAAAGAATAAGCCAAAGCTATCCAGTAACCAGAAACTACCCAGTCAAATAAGCTTATACAAAGCTACGAGTTATCTGCATGGCGTGGATTGAGTAGAAGGCTAATTTTTGAACTATTCTAGTTCACGAGTCAGACAATTTTAAGTTTCAAAAACTGATAAAAATTCTGAAGCTCCAACACCAAGTCAGAAACTTTCTAAAGTACTTCCAACTCTTGGCAGATGTGTGCTTTGCACCTGTCACAAATCACCTGTGGTTTGCAGGAGAAAAAAAATTACCTTGTAGTGCATCAATAAGCCATTCCACAGAGGCTGTTTACTCAGAACTTTAGGGTTTCCCAGAATGACAATGCCATATCTAGCACGTGTCAGAGCAACATTGAGCCTGCGAGGATCATTGAGAAATCCTATGCCCTAGCAACAAATCATGCAGCAATCCAGAATCAATAGTTACATTGTGCTTAATATCTACAGTTTCACAAACTGAGATATAAAGGACAGGCATTGGAAAAAGCACAATTTCCATAAGTTCCTATTTGAGGAAAAAGCAAGATAACTCCAAAGATCTTGGCAAAAAATTCAAACCAACAGAAAAGATCAGACGATAACTATCAGAGAACTATTCCCACAAACTAATCAATATCTAGAGCTTTATACCACTTCACAAGAAAATTAACAAAAAAAACAAGTTCTCGAGTTCCTTGTTCTTCGTGTTTCGACAATAATTCCATTTTTATACCAATATACTATCAAAGCTTGCTAACAAAACTAGAAGAAAAAAGCAACCGAAACTTATGATACAGACAAGTTCATTTAAGATTCCAGTTAAAGGATACAAATCTTCCATTTCAAACATAAGCATAATCTAAAGGTTACAAGTCTTCCATTTCAAGCATAAGCATAATCTAAAGAAAAAAATTGGAAGAAAACTCGTGAAGATAGAAACTGAAAGTAACACCCACCACAATACAACTTCGACTGCAATATTTAGCTCATGCAGATTAAAAATAAGGGCAAAAGTACAAAGAATCACTCGACTAACCTGATGTTCGTTACTTCTTACACATGACAGAATAATGTAGTCTTTCTCCCTCCCTTGAAATGAATCAACACTAGCAACCTGAAACAAACAAGATCTAGCAGTATAGCCTACTGTCTGATGGAATCTTCAGTAAATCACATGTATGTATGTTACCTCAATCTCTTTGTAAAGTTGTTGCCTAAGAGCACCATTTCTTGACATATAATTCACAATATATGCTCTCTGTCCCTCGTATGGTGTTATAACTCCAATCTGAAAAATGTCAATGGCATCACTAAGAGTCTATGAGGAAGGATTAAATACTAACTCAGCACATTGAACAGTTAAAGGCAGTACCTGACTAGGGACTACTCCACTCCTCAAGAAAGTCGTTACAATTTTTTCAACATTAGCAGCTTCGGTCCTATTTAAATAGGATGTTCCACTTGAACTTATCTCCTCTTGTCCCATCTAGAAAACAACTATGTCAATGCAAAAGAAACTTTGGAAAAAATGAGACAAGAAGATGATGATGGATAAGGCATATCATTTAAGCAATTTAAAACTCTCAGTATATAAATTATAGTACCTGGACATAGAAAAACATGGGACGATTTGGTACAGGCCAGGGAAAATCAATACCAGATGACTGCCTTTCATTGACTGTTACTCCATTTTGCAGTGTGCCTTCATAAAAGCTGTTAGAAGGGAATTCCGAAAGAGATGGGTGCATGCGGTATTGAACCTAATATTTGAGAGGGCAAACATGGAAAACAAAATAATATTAGAGTCCCTTCCCAGAGAAGTATTGACATGACTCATGATTATATTCAATTTTATGTTCCTCGTGATTAGGTTTCTCATGATCAATATTAAGAGTAGAATATAGAGAAGCTTTATTTGATTACTATAACAACCAATCTATATCACCAATTTACGATACAAAAAAGTAAAAACTACTGGATGCACATAGTAACCAATGCAAATGCTTAGACAAATAGAGAAATCACCTGCAATCTAATTGGTTTCACACCAAGTATAACAAGGCGTTCAAAAAGAGACTGTGCAAGACCCGCACGAGCTGCTTTCTTGCACATAATGACTGGACCAAGCTGGCAATGGTCGCCAACAAGAACAACCTAAAACAGAAGTTACACATTAGAATGTCATCCACAAAAATAGTAGTGTTGGCAGCATATTCAAATTTGAACCCCTTCTACCTGCTTTGCCCCAAGAACCAAAGGAATTAGGCATTCAGGTTCTGTTGCCTGAGTAGACTCATCAATAAGAACCTGACAACAAGGACAAAGGTTGTAAGCATCTAGCATGTATGTCAATTTAACTCTCACGAAATGTGTAATTCAACCTGACGGAACCTAAAATTTGCAAGTCGAGGATCTCCAGCACCAACACATGTGCAGCAAATAACATCAGCACTCTGAGAAATCTCTCGTTCTGTTGCTCGCTTCAGAGCTTTGTACTTTTTCTCATCACTACTGGAAAGTTCTCCTGCAGATATAGGAAAAAAATAAAATAACATAAAATTCCATTACCAAAGATTTACCAGAATACTAACTTTAGCTTGATAAGCTAGTGCAGATTTGCGTCTCAACCCAATATTAGTCCAGCTCTCGAGTAAAAAATTTACAATGATGCAAGCACATCAACAAAAACAGTAATTTCAGCAGCTAACATAAAATGATATACTTTAACAAATCATTTTCACTTCAGCCATACATTAATGTGGTATACTGTGCAGACACCAATTCCCAAACCTCCTACAACCCCCCCCCCCCCCCCCACCGCAAAAAAAAAAAAAAAAAAAAAAAAAACCACCCAAAACAAATAAATGAATAAAGTACAAGAAAAGGCCAGACCTTGTTCATCTTTCAATTGTTGTAACATGTGAAGTTCACTCTTGTCAGATGTGTCAAGATGTCGGACCTGGTAAAAAATTGCAATTCATATGCATCATCTTGCAAGAAACACCAAGTATATGCTAGGAACAGTCCATAAACAAAATTTGTCATGACAGAGAATCAAGAGAAATAGAAGTTCCAACAAACCTGATAGTGAAGAGTTAAATGCTCAACAGGAGAACTTACAGCTTCCCTTGACTTTGCACAAAGCCTAACAACCTTTCAGAAACAAAAAGTATTAGCAAGGTCAGAGCAAAAAGAAATAAATTACAAGTATAAAATTAAGACAACAAAAGCTAATCACATGTCCAATTAACCTCATGGAAAATAAAACATCCCTGTGGATAATGAAAACAAGAGCAGCTATGTAAAGAAGCAGGATTCTCACACAATTACTATAGCTAACAATAAGATCCTGACAGTAAAAACTTCATAGAATAGATATATTTTGCCAATCCTGCTGAGCTCAATCACTCAAGTTACAATAATTTTAAAATGGCATACACTCTTCACTAGTAGCTTCAAAAATATTCTCACTATGAAAGTCAACTATCACCGAAGCATAAGTGACAAAATTCCAATAGAATATACTATTAGTATTATTTCAAGGGTAAAAAGAGTTGCTCACCTTCAAGCCAGTAGCACTTATTTTTTCAGCTAGTTGGTCCACAGCCACATTACTAGGAGCACAAACCAAAACCTGAAAATGCAACAAACTATGATAAAACAGGATGCTAAAAATGCAGTTGTTAAAAAAAGGGTTATAAAGCTACCTGCCCCTGGCCTTGTTTAGCCATGTGATAGACAATTGCTGCAGAAGTAACAGTTTTACCAGTGCCAGGAGGACCTTGAATCAAACTTATAGGCCTCTGAAGAACAGTCTTCACAGCCACAACCTACAAGGATAAGAATGTACCAACTCTCAAAGAAAGCATCTTATACAGGGCAAGTCATGAGAAGTTCTTGGGTTACTCCACCCAAATAAGCCATCAAATGTCAAAAATCACACCGCATAAGAATTAAGAACATGCCATCCAATTTCAACATGGATGTAAGAGCATCTGGAAACTATAGAAAAGGCCATCTGTTCACAGCTAACTCATCTTCAGCCAAAAAACAAATATTGGACCTGATCTTCTCAAGATTTGGGAATAAGAAAAAAGACATCAGTATCCAATATTGTTTTAAGAATAAACTGGCTTGAGAAAAACTCGAACGACCTTAACCTCACTGCAGTCCCAGATACTAGAAATTCAGTACATCCTGATTTAAGACTATACATGGGTAAAAAAGTTGGTCTGTGCACCTCATTTGATTGAGAATATTTGAAAATTTCTTTTATGTCATAACCAAACACATTCAAAGAAAGACACTAACAAGCCCCGGCAACTCAAAAGTCAATGAGAAGTAAGTGACATTATATTGAAAATAAATATAAATCTCAAGAAGAAAAGCTTTAAAAACGAATTAGGGCAAACAATCTACAGAGCAGAACAGCATACCTGAGATGCATTGAGCTCTGGAATACCTGGGGCACCAAAGCGACGAGGCAATGCATTACGAACCATCTGAACCTCAACTTCATGGCCCAACAAATGATGGTAGATGTACCTGCATCATAAATAGCATTTAGAATAATTCAAGAATTAGTAAAATTGGTCCTGAAAAATGTAATCATTGTCAAGAAACTCCCTACAATAGTCTGCCATGAAATTATCCCGACTGGCAATATTACAGAATCAAACTACAGTCAAGGTTGTCAAAATCAAGATCTTAAGTATAATCATTGACAGAAGCAACATCGAATCGGTAGGATCGGAAGATCTTACAAATTTAGTAAAATAAAAGTTGGAATAGATATCCATGTACATAATTTGTTATAAACATGTGTAATTTGTTATAAACAAGTACAATTAGTTATAGCTCCATATGTATTTTTTTTAAAGCAATGTTTTCACCAATTCCACCAAAATTACAAAAGAACCACTCAATAAGAGAGTACAAACATCCAATTCCAACATCAAGTTCAAAACTATAAATTAGCAGATTAAATTCATAAATATCTAATCCAAACATATGTTCATAAGAAAATAAAATCAGAAACTATTCATATATCTTATTACCCAAACCATTTTATAAAGTCAGTTATTTTCAAATACCAAATTGAGCCAAAACTATTCATAACTTAACGAATTCAGAATTTCTCACTGGCCAAATCATTATTTTACTCGAACAAACCAATTATATAATAAAATCACAAAATGCTTTTAAAGAAAGTTGTAGTTGCTGGACAAAAAGTTGTGACTCTGCAGACTGAGAACGCTCTGCTCTGAAGCTTCTCTTGGTCTGCATATGAAAGCTTGGTCTGAAGAAGCAATTTCCAAAGCCAAAATGCTCTGTTCCATCCGAGAATGATCCAGAATTGCTCTGCAGATGCTAATTCCCTTCTTCGACAGACGGTATGGTGGAAGGACAAACTTCGGATGGTCGACTGCATGAGGAAGACAGAGAGAGATGGGCAGGTCCGTGCTTCTGAAGCCCAAGCCAAATTGGCTACAAAGGCTGCAAGGGTAAATTGGCGATCTGAGGGTTCACTTTCAGGAGGAAATAAGGCTAAGAGATGGGCTGGTTCGGGCTTCTGAAGCCCAAGCCAAATTTTGACCTATTTTTCATTCTTCAGAATCGGTACACTTCGTCGTAACTCACAATCTCACGAATTTTGCAATGATCCAGCCATCTTGATACTGAGTTCCGGAAACAAAGATCTTCAGCATGCTTCAACTCGGTATGGTGGAGCAAGAAGATACAATCCTAAGATCCAACTCGCGATCTTGACAACAGTGACTTGAATGCTCATGGGTGCCAAAATTTCAGGACCAAATTTTGTTCCAGGTAAAACGAATACCCCAAAACACACCATCACCCAGATAGATACCAGGTCAAACTATATATACTAGCTATTTTCCCAATCAAACTGACTCCATTGTAATGTTAAACTTATAAATCAGATGTTTACAAATGAAAAGCAAGCATATAGAAAGAATATTATGACCCAAAAATGGTAAATTCATACACCAGTTAAGAACATTGCGGGAAGAGAGATAGAAATGAAATGACAACCTGGAAAACTGAAAAGCACGATATCATATTGTAATTGACGTCAAAATAAGAAATCCAGTTTGGCAAGAATCTAATGCAAACTCCATAAGAAGAAAAAAAGAAGCAGTAGCTAAACAAACAAATGTTAATATGCTGACTAAAGTCAACTTACCCGCTTACACTTGTCTCGTCCACCGCAAAGGTTTTCATTGCTCCCTGCATACGATCAAAGCTTGTACTCTTCCAAACAAAATCAACGCTAAAACCATGGTTTACATCAACAGGAACTCCCTGAATACAACACAAGCAATAACCAGTAGTAACAAACTCAAAACAACTAGAAGATTTCAAGCTTCAAACTAAGCAATATAATGGCACAAATACCTGAGTGGCACGAAGCTCAAGAGCAACCTCCTCTTGAGTGGTCAACTTAATCTGAAAAAACAGGAAGATAATGCACCTCAACCTACATACTACAAATTAACGTGAAGAACATAAATAGCCTAAATCCAATGGGTTTGCTAAACTCCCATACAAATAGGTTACAATATTACATCCAAATGGTACAACAAGTGTTCTTGCACACAGGTCTATACGCAAACATAAGAACATTAAAAGTTCAGATGACATTTCTAAAATCATAGTTACAGATGTCAAATATTTGAGATACAACCTGAGTCCATGCATCTGGCCAATTACTCAAATGCCAGCAATATACTTTAAAAGTGGAAAGAAAGACACGAGGCCCTTTTTGTCAATGAGATTTAGCAATTATTAAACTGTAAGTATCGCACCACAGTATTTTAATGCATGTAAACAACCAAATTAACATTTACAATGTTCAATACTGTGAAGACTGAAAACTATGTCTGAGTTGGATTTTCTCTCTCTGACAGTTTGTCCATGGCTACAAGAGTTAGGTTTACAAGCTACTTAATAAACACTTCAGGCATACTGCATAAATGTTAGATACATAAAACTATAAATGGAAATAAATATACTAAAAAACAAATACGTGTAAGAACATAAAATGTGCTGTACGCAGTCACAAATATCAGAACCTCAAAAATTTGTATAAATTTGTATCATACCACGTGCCCAACTGACTGCCATGCTGGATGAGCAGCGTCTCCAGAGTACCGCAACCTTAACTCATCCCCGGGTACAAGCCGTAACTCATTGTCTTCCTACAAAAAATATAAAAATCCAGTTATGGAAACTAACAATTGCAACAATGCACTCAGCTGGAAAAACTGCAGAAAAAAAACAAAGAAGAATGTACAATTAAAGAAAAAACAATCAAGAGTATAGAAAGATATAATATGACAGAAGAAGATAAGCAGCACCTTCGGGAAGACAAAATATGCAACTCGCTTCTTATTTAGACCAATATCCCACCGAATTGTCACATTGTCCTTGCTCTGAGACTCTTTCATCATCTAAAAACAGCATTGAACTTATAAGATGCTATCTGAGATGTCTGAATGATAAATAGCACCTCCTAAGAAAATTAAGAGAAATAATAATGCTTCTTGGCATTGGGTACCGGGACACCGCTGTACAATGTTTGTTTAGAATTATCTTACCAGAAAAAGTAGAGTCTTCATACAAAGAGGAAAATATATATATAATTACCTTATCATAGTCAGCTTCAAGCTTGATAAGTGGTGCAAATACATTTTGATACTGCAACAGCAAAGAGAAATAAGATCAAGCATAAATTACAGGATTTCTCACAGCCCTATCATGTTCCAAAGCAAGCAAGCTGTAGAATCACAGTTTTGAACGCGCACCTGATATGCATCTTCATACTTCAGGGCAACAGGCTGGGGTTCATCATCCACCCCTGGCTTTTCAAGGTCCTCTAGAGAAGCATCAGGATTTGTCTTCCAAAGCTCTTCTACTTTATTTATTTGTTGGGCACTGATTTGGCGCGCCCTCAACTGCTCCTGTTCAGATGGAATCTGAAAACAGCAACAATTTAGGAAAATGCAAGGTACTACACCTTATAGGGATATGTATCAGAAGAAAAGAAAACTATTAACCTTAACAAGCCACTGTAAGAAGCACCTATCATCAATCAGAGGGCACCACTGACTGAGGTCCCAGTTCATGTCCTTCAATGCATTAACATTTAAACATGGCTCACGACAAAGAAGAACAACTACACTCTCAGTCTTCGCCGATATAAATCCAAGGAGAAACACATTGCGACATCCACAATTGTAGCATTCGAGGATGGTTTCCCCTAAAGGGCTATCTTTATGAAGACAGACTTCCTTGTGTTTTGCTCGAACCTACAAGACCCAACATAATTATTAGTAAAGTTATGCAACAGTCTGCACATCAAAGCAGAACACTGAATACTTAATCAAGTCACAGATGGATCAATCCATTCTTTTTTGACACAACTTGTACTTAACATCCAAATAGGGGGAAAAAACAGTAAACAGAGTTAAGTAATTGGTCATAAGAAAATATAACCAAGCAACACCAAGTACGTAAATTTGATGTCTGCAAAATTTCATAGATTCCATGACAATCATGAATAACATCCAACCGATTAAAATAATACCCTAATGCCCAGGCCAAACACATTCCTAGACCACTTTTTCTTCAATTTTGGAAATGAAAAAATATTACCTATCTTTCCCCGAATAAAACTGTGACAAAACTTGTTTCCCATTACTAGTTCACCATTTCTATTCCTAAAATTCAGATCTATTAACTTTGTTGTGGACTCAATCTTGTTGGAAAACATACAAACTTTGAAAGGCTAAGAGCATCTATAGAACTAAAATGTATAAACATTAACGAGTATCTTTGTATTAGAATTATTTCACAACACTAGCAACAACAGCTACTGCAAGAATGTCTCAAGATTCTCCAACTCTTTCAAGGAACTGTAATTCATATATGCGTTCCAACTATACAAACAAAATTCCTATCTAAGCACTTCCAGCTCACTTAGTTTACAATTTCAAAAAATATTTTGCTAATTCTAGGCTTCAACAATAAAACCGAACTGGCAACAAGACTCCAAAATATAATATTACTAGCTGTGGTATTTCGTCAGTAAATAATCCCCCGGTTATTACTTGCCGAATGCCACCGTCAAACATTCTCCTATTCCTAATTTTTTAAAATACCTCCATCCTTCACCACGCAATATACCAAGAACAAACAAATTCCAAAGTGAACGTCCATCAAACAGGAACCGCTTTCACAATTACTCACCAGATGATTTACAATGTGTGAGCCAGACGTGTTCCCCCGGGAATTGCAGAACCATTTGCGACACGAAGGCACGTTACACCTGACAACACATTCTGGGTTTGACACACCACAATACCGGCAAGCATGTTCGGTAAAATCTCCTTTGCCAAACTCGTAGTTATCATCATCCCCAGTATCCTCAAAATTCAATCCGCTCATCCCAGCTGCCAGGGCGTCGACCATCTGGTTATTTCCGCTACTACTACCTGATCCGACTGCCCGACTTTTAGTGGCACTTCCAGGCGCGGCTGAAACTGGCGACGCATCGGACTGGTGATCAGAAGCCGTACCAGCTCCACCACCACGGTCCGTTGGGTCAGCCAGCGAATCGGAAGGGGTAGGCCAAGCCACTGGCGACCGAATCGGGTCACGGAACTCGGGGTAGTCGAAATCCTCGCCCTGAGTGTTGAATTCGAGGAAAGTGTACGCGTCGTTACTAGTGTCGGGTTGCGAAGCGGTCTCATAGAGATTGCTCTGTTGCGAATCCATCGACTAGGGAAGCGAAAAATTCAAGAGAACACTGTTTGATTTTTCCAGTTTAGGGTTAGGGTTTAAAATATAGCTTCGGTTTGAGTCTGAGAGTGAAAAGGGGTTATGGTTAGGGTTAGGGTTTGGTGGTTGAAATGAAAGACAGGTTTGGGGAGGGAGAAAGCCGGAGAGAAACTAAAAACGGAGGACGAATGCGCGCGCATGTAAACAGACGTCTTGGAGTTGGAAGCACGTATAGAATACATTGTCTTCCTGCTGTACAAGCACGTGACATTAAAAATTTTATCTTCTTTGGTAGCACGTGCAAAGTAAGCTGAGAAAATTGCAGTTGGATCGGTCAGAGACAATGGGAAGAGGCGTTAATTAATCCTTTTTCTTTTTTCTCCTTGCTGGAGTGTCATTTATTTGTCTAGGGTCCAGGCATCCATCTAAAGCTTTCTGTTCTTTTTTTTTTTTTTCCTACAGTTTAAGGAGAAATAGGTTATTTATTAAATTCTCACGATAATGTAATAAAATGTTAGAATTTATTCTATAAAGAAAGACTAAGCAAATCACTTGTTACTTAATCAAGTTTCATCTTAAAGATACCGTATAATTTTCACATTTATTTTTATTTTCTTATTAAAAAGAAAAAATAAAATTTATTTTATTGACTGATTATATGATAATTTTATTTCAAAATCATATAAACACGAAAAATTGTTAGAAAAAATAAAGAAGTATATGAGTATATGAGTATATGACAAATTTAGTTCAAAAGCGAATTTGTGAAAAACACAGTTAAGTATATGACTATTATAGTTTAACTTACATAAACGTGCAAAATTATAAGTAAAATGGCATAGTATGTGTTGATTGTAGTTCCAATTATATATAAACATGAAAAATTGTGAAGAAAAGTGGCAGAGAGTACTTGAAGATTTTTTACCTCTAATTATATAACATGCAACATTATGAGAAAAATGACCGAGTATATGATGATACTAGTTCAAAATTAAATAAACATGCATATTTGTGGAACAAAAAGGAGCTACTAAAAATATGACGATTTTAGTTTAAATTGTATGAACATGCAAAATTGTGAGTAAATTAGCATAATATGACTAATTTATTTCAAAATTACACAAACATGCAAAAACATGAAAACAATAGTTGAGGATAAATCAGTTTTAGTTCAAATTATAGCAAAATTGGAGTAAATGATAGTTGAAATTATAAAATCATGAAAAATTGTGAATAAAGTTGGGGAGTACTTGGTTATTTTAATTTAAACTATAAAAAGATGCAAAGTTTGGAGACCAGTGGCTTTATATATGACTATTTAAGATCAAATTATATAAATATATCAACAATTGTGAAAAAAAAGTATATAGTGTTTAACGATTTTATTTAAAATCAGACAAACATGTAAAATTGTGAATCAATTGCTATAGTATATGACCATTTTTGTTATAATTTTGTTAAGATTATTACTAAAAACATTTAAAATTGTGAGAAAATTGGCATTGTATTTGACAATTTTAGACAAAATCACATAAACATGAAAAATTATGATTGAATTAGCTTATTATATGACGATTTCATTGTAAAATACATAAAAATACAAAATTGTGAATAAATTTGCATGAGCTATATCAATTTTAGTTAAAATTAAAAGAACCTATAAAATTGTGAATAACTTGGTTGCATGTTTGACGATTTTGGTTACAATTACAGAAACAAGTGCAATAGTGAGTAAATCAGCACAATATATGACATATTGAGAAGATTATATAAACATGTAAATTTGCGAGGAAATGGCGAAAAGTGTGACAATTTATTTGAGAATTAATCAAACACTTAAATTTGTGAGGAAACAATTTGATTATATGACGATTTATGTGATAATTATTAAACATCCAATATTGTGTGTAAACTTGTTTAGAATAGAGGGATTTTAGTTGAAATATATGAAACCATGCAAAATTGTGAGAAATTTGCATAATCTATGTTGATTTTAGTTAAAATTACATCAAAGGTGCTAGTGTAATGGCACTGCTTCTGACCATTTTGGTTATAATTACATAAACAAGTGCAATAGTGAGTAAATTGACACAATGTATGACATTTTGTGGGAAGGTTACATAAACAGGCAAACCTGTGAGGAAAATGGCTAAAAGTGTGACAATTTACTTGAGAATTAATCATACACATAAATCGTCTAAATTAATGACAATTTATTAGACAATTAGTTAAACATCCAATTTTGTGAGTAAACTTGCGTGGAATAAGGAGATTTTAGTTGAAATTACAAAATCATGCAAAATTGTGAGCAAAGATACTTGATGATTTTCGTTCAAACTAAAAAAACATTCAAAACTGTGAGTGAATTGACAAACTATATGACTATTTTTGTTTAAGTTGCCAAAACATGTAAAATTGTGAGTAACTTGGCACAGTGCTTAATGATGTTAACCAAAATCACATAACAATGAAAAGTTGAGAGTATACAGCAATTTTTGTTTGAATTATACAAACATAAAACTATGTAAACCTGCATATATATGAGACAAATGGCCCGATATATGACTAATTTAGTTCAAACTATACAAAATACACATTTTGAAAACAATCAGATAATCAAAGATGTAGTCATTTTGGTTTAAATTATACAAAATGCACATTTTTTTAAAACAAGTGGCAAATTATATATGACCATTTCGGTTGAAATTACAAAAACTTGCAAATTGTGAGCAACTTGACATAGTCTATGGTGATGTTAGCAAAAGTCCCTAAAGCACGGGAACTTGTGTGTGAATCGGCTTAACACATGGTGATTGGTTTTAAAATTATATCTACATTGCAAAGTTGAGAGTAAAGTGGTTGAATTGATGATGACTTTAATTGAAATTATAAAGTCATGCAAACTTGTGAGTGAAGTTGGAGAGTTCATGACTATTTTAATTAGTTCCAGCCATGCAAGATGTCTAAGAAAACAAAAGTGGTTGAGCAAATGACGATTTTAGTAGAAATTATAAAAGCATTAAAAATTGTGAGTAAATTTGGAGAGTGCTTGGCTATTTTAGTTCAAACTATATAACCATGAAAACTTGTGAGAAAAATGGGTTACTATATGACATTTTTAGTTCAAATTATACAAATATACAAAATTTAGAGAGTAATTGAATATTATATATCTGTCAATTTTAATTAGTTTAAATTACCGAAACATGACTAATTTTATTTAAAATCACATAAACATGTGAGTAATTTGACATAACATATGACAATGTTTTTTAAAATTACTTAAACATGCAAAGTTATGAGTAAATTAGCTTAGTATATGTTGATTTTAATGAAATTTATGAAATTTTTTGAGTAAATTGGCTTTTTGTATGATGAATTTCTTAAAATTATCTAAATGTTCAAAATTTTGCTTAAATTGGCATAATAAATGGCTATTTTGGTTCAAACGAACACAAACATGCAAAAGGGTGAACAAATTTGCTGAGTAAATGTTTGAGTTTTCAAATTATACAAACATACAAAATTGTGAGTAAAATAGCATGATTATTAATTATAGTTCAAATTATACAAAATGTAGATTTTTGAAAAAAAAAGAGAGGGAAAATGTAAGACTATTTTAGTTGAAATTACTTAAACATACAAAATTCTGAATAAATTGACATATTATATGATGATTTTAAATCAAATGATACAAACATGTAAAATTGTGAACTACTGATGAAATTAAAATGTTTCTTTTCTTACCAAAAAAAAAAAAAAAAAAGAAGAAATTAAAATGTGTCTTTTTGTTTCCTCAATCCCTTTTCATGCAATGCTCCATCCTCCATGCGATACATACATATCTTATTGGGACCTTCGTAGGAAATTTCCCCTTAGTTAACATTAATGGAGGACCTAGGTTTATTCATAGGATGTTAATAATGTTGGGATGTTTGTGCTAGTATAGAAATGATCTCTATCAATTGGAGACCATCACATGTCCTACATTTTCGGGAACCATCAAAGGGGTATTTCACCCTTTTAGGATCCCATAGACTATAGAATCATGCTAACCCTTTTTATGAAATTGAGCCCGTGAGGGTCCACTTAGGCCCATATGACCGCAAATTCCCTTTCTCCAAACATACACAGATTTGAATTTCAGAATGGGATCTAATCACTTATTTCTTCTGTGTATTTCTAGTACTGTTTAGGAGTCACGTAGACCGTATGCCCAACACTTTCACACCCTTAACAGTTTGCATATTTGATACACTTGGTAATATAAGTAATTTTAAATCCCAATTCCATATAACTTGTTAAATTATTGTTCATCGTACTTAATTACATACTAAGATTACTTAAACATGCAAACCTGTGAGGAAATCGACAGAAAGTGACAATTAGTTAAACATCCAATATTGTGTGTAAACTTGCTTACAATAGAGGAATTTGTAGTTGAAATATACGAACCATGCAAAATTGTGAGAAATTTGCATAAGTTATGTCGATTTTAGTTAAAATTACATCAAAGGTGTGAGTAAAATGGCAGTGCTTCTGACCATTTTGGTTATAATTACATAAACAAGTGCAATAGTGAGTAAATTGACACAATGTATGATATTTTGTGGGAAGAATACATAAACCTGCAAACCTATGAGTAAAACGGCTGAAAATGTGACAATTTACTTGATAATTAGTGACACGCATAAATTTGTGAATAAGTCGTCTAAATTTATAACGATTTACGAGACAATTAGTTAATTATCTAATATTGTGAATAAATTTGCTTAGAATAAGGAGATTTTAGTTGAAATTATGCAATCATGCAAAATTGTGAGCAAAGATAGACAAATACTTGATGATTTTCGTTCAAATTTAATAAACATTAAAAATTGTGAGTAAATTGGCATACTAAATAACTAGATTTGTTTAAATTACAAAAACATGTAAAATTGCAAGTCACTTGGCATAGTGTTTGACAATGTTAGTGAAAATTGCGTAACAATGAAAAGTTGTGAGTAAAGTGGCTATGTGAGTTAATATCAACTTTTGTTCGAATTATACAAATATGTAAAATTGTTAGTCAAACTATGTAACCTTGCATGTGTAAGAGACAAATGGCTAGGTATATAACTAATTTAGTTCAAATTATACAAAATATACATCCAACAAATGGTCTGATATATGACTAATTTAGTTCAAATTATACAAAGTACACATTTGTAAAACAATTGGCTAATTGTAGATGAAGTCATTTTAGTTCAAATTATACAAAATGAACATTTTTTTAAAACAAGTGACAAATTGTGTATGACCATTTTGGTTGAAATTACAAAAACTTGTAAAATTGTGAGCAACTTGACAGTCTACGGTGATGTTAGTCAAAATCATATATGCACAAAACTTGTGTGTAAATCGGCTCAACACATGGCAATTGGTTTTAAAATTCTATATAAATGCAAAGTTGTGAGTAAAGTGGTTGATTCGATGACCACTTTAGTTGAAATTATAAAGTCATACAAGCTTGTGAGTGAAGTTGGAGAGTTCATGACTATTTTAATTAGTTCCAATCATACAAACGCGGAAAATGTTGAAGAAAACAAAAGTGGTTAAGCAAATGACGATTTTAGAGAAATTAGAAAATCCTTAAGAACTGTGAGTAAATTTGGAGAGTGCTTGGATATTTTAGTTCAAATTATATAGTTGTGAGAAAAATGATTTAATATATTACTTTTTTTAGTTCAAATTAAATAAATATACAAAATTGGAGAGTAATTGAATATTATATATTTGTCGATTTTAGTTAAAATCACCGACACATGCAAAATTTAGAGTGTTAATATGCTAATTTTAGTTAAAATTACATAAACATGCAAGATTGTGAGTAAATTGACATAAAATATGACAAGGTTTTGTAAAATTACAAAAAACATGCAAAATTATGAGTAAATTGGCTTACTATATGTTGATTTTATTGAAATTTATGCAAAATTTTGAGTATATTGGCTTTTTGTATGACAAATTTCTTTAAAATTATATAAATATTGAAAATTGTGATTAAATTGGCATTGTAAATGGCTATTTTGGTTCAAACGAACACAAACATGCAAAAGTGTGAACAAATTTGCTGAGTAGATGTCTGAGTTTTCAAATTATACAAACTCACAAGATTGTGAGTAAAATAGCAAGAGTTCATGATTGTTAATTATAGTTCAAATTATATAAAATATAGATTTTTGAAAAAAAAAAAGAGAGGGTAAAAGTAAAACTATTTTAGTTGAAATTACATAAACATGCAAAATTGTGAGTAAATTGACATATGATTATTGTAATTCAAACAATACAAACATGAAAAATTGTGAACTATATAAATGAAATTAAAACGTTTCCTTTTGTTTCCTTATCCTCCGTGTGATACATACATACATTGTTGGGACCTTCCTAGGAAATTTCCTGTTAGCTAACATTAATGGAGGACTAGGTTTATTCATAGGATGTTAATAGTGTTAGGATGTTTGTGTTGGTATAGAAATGATCTCTATCAATCGGAGGCCATCACGTGTCCTTAACATTTTCCAAAATCATCAAAAGGACGTGTCACTCTTTTTGGATCCTAAAAAATCATGCTTACCTTTTTTATGAAATTGGGCCCGAGAGGGTCTGCTTAGGCCATAAAGGCTCCCTATAACAAGAGATTGCAAATTCCCTTATCCTAAACATAACACAAACTTGAGTTTCCGAGAAAGATCTAATAACTTATTTTTTTGTATATTTCAAGTATTGTTTAGAGCCACGTAAAACGCGTGCCCAACACTTTCACACTCTTAACAGTTAGCATATTTGATGCACTTAGTATACTATAAGTAATTGTAAACCCCAATTCTATGTAACTTGTTAAATTATTGTTCATCATGTTCCCCATAAAATAAAAGGAAACCTATGGGAAACTTCCTCTAGTATACGTCCAAGGAAGTACGTACTTACCTCTCATCATCAGCGTTCAGCAATATATATATAAAGCACTTGGTTAATCGGTAGATCAAAATGCAGCATATGCATGAAACAATGTTGCAGTTTTCGTTCTTCTCCTTTACTTTATGCTTCTTTTTCTTGATCATAATCTCTCATGGAAGAAGCTCCATTTCTACAATCAGTGCAACACCTAATGATCTGATCAACCAAACCTGCAAAACATGCTCTGGTCGATCTACCGTCTTAAAATACAACTTTTGTTCAGCCTCTCTTGAAGCCATTCCTGTCAGCCATGCTACTAATCTTCAAGGACTTGCTTTAGTTGCAATGGAGCTAGCTCTTGAAAATGCCACACACACAGTCATAAGCATAATGAACTTATTGAAGAATGGAACAAGCTTTGATCATTTTGAGTTGGCCTCCTTGAAGGATTGCTTAGAACTTTACTGGGATGCAGTATTGTCAATAGCGGATTCTATAGAAGCTTTTTTGTCTGAGAATAATGAAATTGCTGAAATGGGGATGTTTGGGAGTATGGAAGCTGCAGCAACTTGTGAGGAAGGATTTTTAGAGAAGAAAGTTGAAGTGCATCCGTTGACAAAGGAGAATTACAATTTATTACAGTTATGTGATATTGCATTATGTATCATTCGCTTATTAGTCAACGGTTTGATTATGTAACGTCAAGTCATTTTTATAATTATCACATAATAGAAATATGAATTACTTGATGATTAGAAAATATGTTCTATTCATTGAGTAAAATAAAATTTTTAATTTAAATTTAGATGATATGCTTGTAATCAAAATAGAGATACATTGAAGTTTAGTTGAAGTTATGAATATTTTATCCTATGTGTGCTAATTTTGGTTTTGTCATCCTGTTTTACCAATTAACTAGTTTCTTGTAACTCTAATATCATCAACCACAAAAATAATCCAATAGAGAGGCAACATTGACCCGATCCGTGACCCTACTTAAACGCACACTCCGACGGTCCGACTTTCTTCAATTTGAAGGAAGCAGAACCCCGGAATGACAACTCGGCCATAAAAATTAATTTTCATCAATTACTTTCAAATCTCCGTACGCTTTTCTCTTCCTGAGACCATAGTATTAAACCAAACAAAACTAGATCATTGCCCGGTGAATTCGGTCGTGATTCTTGATCTCCCTCACTCTCCGATTCTCTCTCTCGTTGATCTCCAAAATGGCACCAGTGTCAGCTCTGGCCAAGTACAAGCTGGTGTTCTTGGGGGATCAGTCAGTGGGCAAGACCAGCATCATCACTCGCTTCATGTACGATAAATTCGATAATACTTATCAGGTACGCGTTCTAATAATCAGATCCAACTTCATTATACACAAATTAAAATTTAATTATTAGTTCAAGAAGTTAATTCCCAGTGATTGATATAAGCAGTTTTATCTGGGTCTGGAAATCCTGGCTTCCGGATCTGTCCTAGTTTATGTTTGTCAGTTTGTGGTATTAGTATGTATACCCTGGGTTCAATTTTCTATCTCGTAATTGTTTCTCTAGAAAACTCCGAAGGCAAGAATTGGTATAGATTGTTGGCTACCTCGCAGATTTTGTTTTGTGGTTTTAAATTATAAACCCAGCTTGCCAGCTTGGCTATTCAGAAAAAAATTTCTGAAACAAATAGTAGTGTGATTGTTTTGCTTTATTATATGTCAGATTTAGTTTATGCATTGTGCTGAGGGATGCTGGTCAATTAGGAAAGAAGTTTGTTTGAGGATAGTCTGTTTTAAGTTTGCGATGACATGTTGCTAAACAAAATTCTCGTCTGGCAATGTTGAATAGTGTATGTGGAAGTTTACTAGGGAAGAGAATGGAAAAGATCATAGTAACCAGAACTAGTGGAATGGAATCAGCAGGAAAGCTATCTTTACTCCCCAGATTTTAATAAAGGAAAGGATAGGAAACAGCAGTATGCCGGTATCCCTGTTTGGGAACATGAAGATATAAAATTGTTTAATGATAGTTCACCATTATGCTTCAATTTGAACATGATCTCTTTAATAGCCTTTAGTTTTCTTCCTATATCATACTATGTCGAAATAATGGACCAGATCTAGATGGTTAATTCCTTTTTCCAATTCATTTCATTCTGTTCCACCCATCCAAACAAGATATTGATGGTGTAAGAAAATATCTTCATGTGGATGGGGAGAAGAGGACCAAAAAAAGTAGAGAGAATGGAGTAGAGATGAGAAGGAGATACTCATTTTTATAACTGAAAATGGAATATCCATTATGCATTCTGTGTGGTATTGGCAATTTAGCATTTTGCGAAACTAATCATGTCGTCCCGGGCTAATTGGTTATGCTTAAATTTCCTACACTCATTTCAATTGCCATCACTTTCCATTTCTATGAGGTTAAGAGTATGCAGATTGTGGTTGAGAAAGCTGTCCCCCAAATCCAATATTCTCTTCTCTTTCTTTTCCTTGTAGCAGACAGAAGTAACATCCACATTTTAGTGCCCATGCTCTCATGTTCGTCCTCCAGCTTTTCCTACCTAACAAGCAAAACAATAGTTTAAGGTATCTAACCATCAAAGATTTATCATTCTAATTAGATCAGAGCAATGCCCACATTCTTTAGTAACTCACTGTCTATATTTTTATCTGATTCATTTAAACCTTTTCCATATTCTCTTTAGTGGGATATCATACATTTAGAACTCAATTTACTGTTCTCCTGTAAGCATAATGCCCACTCAAACTCTTGTGATGCACGTATAATTTTTTTCCTTGTTTTGATCTAGTGCTTCTACTTATTTGCATTTTGCTAAACAGGCTACAATTGGTATTGACTTTCTATCAAAAACTATGTATCTTGAAGATCGAACAGTTCGGCTGCAGTTGTGGTAAGATTTGGCTTTTCAGGATAACTCTCCATAACATCCATGACAACTATGCATCTCACTTCTAATGATACACTTCTTCAGCTGCTTAAAATAGCAGCATACTGGACGAAACTGTACTGTTTTTTAGAAGTTTGAAGTGACTAGCTAATAATTCTTTCATTTCTATTTTGATGCATTACACTATTCCCTGATTGATGGGGAGTTTGATTCTTCAAGCTTTCTGAAATGCATCCTTTTTTCTTTTCTTTTTGTGTTGCAATCTTCATCCTCTTTTTCAGTTTTAATTTTGTGTCTGTGGTTTGACAGGGATACAGCTGGACAGGAGAGATTTAGAAGCCTTATTCCAAGCTACATTAGGGATTCATCTGTTGCTGTCATTGTATATGATGTTGCAAGTATGTCATTTAAGATTTGTTTTCCAGTCACCACCTATTGCAGTATTGCCTTATCAGCAACAATTTATGAAATCTTGCTCTAGGCAAATAAATGAGTAGTTGCTTTCTTGGTCAGCTAAGATTTTGTTAACTTGCACAATTTACTAACCATTTTTTGCAAAAAATTTAGAAGTAAAAAATAGTTTGGCTGGTATGGAAAAAGTGTTTTTTACCTACATGAATTTGAACCAGTGATTTTCAAATTTGAAATTGGAGATTTTTTCAGAAAAATTTCACAGTAAAGGCAGATGACCCATAGATTTGTTGGCATGCAGGCTTCCTTCTTGATCTTCTCTGGATAGCTTGACATCTTGATTTTGGTTCCTGCTTAACATGTGGGCACCTTATTAAACTGCTTGAAGGGTGCTTTCTGAATATTCTGCTGTTTTTCTATAATGTGTGTAGGCCGCCAGACTTTCCTAAACACATCGAAGTGGATTGAAGAGGTCCGAACTGAGAGGGGCAGCGATGTGATTATTGTTCTAGTTGGGAACAAAACTGATCTTGTGGAAAAGAGGTAATGATTAATTAACAGACGATTGCAAATATTGGATGGTTCATTGTGTACATACTAGTTTGTGGCTTATAATTTTACTATTTGGGCAATGGACTGGTAAGTCCAGGAGGGGGCAGGAATGGAACTCTGACATAGATTATTTTTGTGATGCTACATGGTTCTTTTTGTAAAGCACTTCCCCTTCTGATGTATTATATGCTTTCTTGTTTTGATAATTTGCTCGAATTTAGTATTATTCTGAATTCCTTTTATTTAAGTTTCTGTATGAATATTTGTCTGACTTCCCAGGCAAGTCTCCATAGAGGAAGGGGAAGCAAAAGCTCGTGAGCTTAATGTCATGTTCATTGAAACCAGTGCAAAAGCAGGGTTTAATATAAAGGTATAACTCCCTCTTCTTTTGCCTAAGTCTTTACTCTTCAGTAAATTCCCATTTTGACCAGGTTGAATGAACAGAACAAAGTTATATGCATGGGGCTTTGGATACATAGATCCTTCTTTTTTTCCTGATCAACCTTGGATATATAGTTGACTATAATAAAAAAAAAATATTCATAAAAAAACATTCTTTCATTGCATTATCTTGGATTGGAGGTTGCTGTTGGTCTAGAAAGCTTATGGACCTTCTGGTTGGTTGGTGAAATTTACCATTGGGATTATGTTGCTATCAGTCAATTTTCATATGATGACTAAACTTAATCTCTTTTATGTTGATATTCTAGTTGTTATTCTTTTGATACTTTGTCGAAAGCCAGTATTTTTCAAAACAAGGTTGCTAGGTAGATGCATTTGTCACCACCATTGAGATTCTCTCTTCCCAGTTAACATGTATTTCTTTATGGAACCTTTGTCAGGCCCTCTTTCGGAAAATTGCAGCAGCTTTGCCAGGTATGGAAACACTTTCCTCAGCAAAGCAAGAAGACATGGTTGATGTGAACTTGAAGTCTACTAGCAATGCAGCACAAGCTCAACCTCAGTCAGGTGGATGTGCATGCTGATGCGCCTTTGTCTTCAAAGCTTTTGGACACCTGTGCTTCTTGCTACTGGTTTCCAATGTTTGTCTCAAACCTACAGAGTTTTGATTTATAATGTTCCTACATTGATTCAGAAGCTTGGAGAATGAGTTAAGAGATAGGAGTGAAAAGAACTACAACTGAAAAGTTTTTGTGTTGGTTAGATGTTTATCTGTGAAAATGTAGCAAGTCCCCTGACTTAAGATAGAGTTTGCTGCTCTTAGAAATCTTTTATCGCATTAATGTTTTATAATGTTCTTCTGTTTAAAATTTAAATATTGAAGACATATTCAGGTTTCGAGTTTTTTTTTTACTATTCATCTTAGAGAAGAAAAAAAAAAAAAAGGCTTTCCAAAGGGAGAACGTTACATATCATGCTGAAAAATCAACAAGCAATTGTTGAAAACTCTTGTGAAAATCCTGACCACATTTGGAGAAGAAATTACATTTTGATAATGATATGGCATGGAAAACTATATTCTACTAGTAGATATAACCTCGAAAGAATTTCCGATCTACATTATGATATATGGTCCTCTTACTCCTTCTGAGTACTGAGTAGTGAGTAGTGAGTACCCTGGGCTCCTTACTCATCCAAACAATCCTAGCAAATCAAGGGATCAGCTTTCTCTGATACTGAAGATGGTAATTTCTTTTTCTCTATCACTGTATAAGTGTCATAACTTGCTACAATGTATTTGAGATGTGCATTCACATTTTATTACAAGTCGACCCCCCTTAGTCGCCAATCAGTTAGTTCATCGGACACAGGCACGGGACTTTGGTTGTTACGATCTATATTTTTTTTTTTCTTTTTTGAAATTCCACTAGTGGAATCCATGTTAGCCACGTGGTCCATCCCTTGGGCTACAAGCCCATAACCAAACATTAAAAAAAGGCCCGCCAAAACCACATTTCAAAAAATTTCGAAACCTTTCAGTGGCTCTGTTTAGTTGACGTCAAAATGGTAAAAATAAAAAATTCATTGACTTGAGTTCAAAACTAGGCTCCACAGGTTGGACCTCTCAGTTATAAAATGGCGCTCACGTGGCCCATCATTCATACTTCGACCAAGATTTTCTCCGCCGGTTGCCCCACTCTCTTCATTCCTCAGCGAGAAATCAAAATTTAAAAAAATAGAAAAATAATAAAAACCCAACGAAAGCAAGATAGCTTTCCTTATTCTCCTACACTACCTCTTCTTCCTCTTCACGCTCACAGCGTGCTTCTTCTTTCCACTCACTCGCTTTCTATCTTCTTTGGCGGTTGGTGTTTCTGAACCTGAAGACAGTGCTAGGGTTCCGAATTGCGGAATGGCTACCATGGAGAGCTTGATCGAACTTGTGAATCGAATTCAGAGAGCCTGTACGGTACTCGGTGACTATGGCGGTGACTCTGCTTTGCCTACTCTTTGGGAAGCTCTTCCCACTGTCGCTGTTGTCGGTGGCCAGGTTCTCCCCTATCTTTTTCAGCAATGCATGTTGTTAACGGTTGCGCTTTGCTCTGTCTTTGTCTCTCTTCACCGCTATATTGCTTGGTCTGATGTGTAGTGTCCTATGAATGTTATAGAGTTCTGGAAAGTCATCGGTACTGGAGAGCATTGTCGGGCGTGATTTTCTGCCCAGGGGATCAGGTTAGCGTTTGTCAATTTTATTTATTTAATTTGAATTCTGTTTGGCTGATGAGAAAGTCGTGGCAAGGAGATATGATTGAAAACGTTCGAGGTTGTTTTCAGCCATACTGTTTTTGGTTTTCTTTTATCTCGCTGGTTCAAGAATGTTGCCAGACAGAAAAATGGAAAAATAAGAGAACATCGCTAAGTTTCGTTGTGAGAATAAAAATAATTTAAAAATGACTAAAATATATTTTACTTTCTTGATCTATTTTAATTTTTCTAGAATTGAGCTTCATTTTCTTTTGCATCTAACGTTTTATTTAATATAGGGATTGTGACAAGGAGGCCTTTAGTCCTGCAGCTGCACAAGACAGAACAGGGGATACAGGAATATGCAGAGTTCCTTCACTTGCCAATGAAAAAAATTTTGGATTTCTGTATGTTTTATCATGTGGATGTTGTGACTTGTGATTTCAATTCTCTTGAATTGTTAGGTAGCTAGAACAATTGTTGTCCTAAATTTGGTAAAATTGTTCTTGGTAATCTTGGTGTTGATACAATCTATTATGACGTTTCATGTTCAGCCACATAATTGTACTATGAGATAAATGTGATCATAACTGAATAAGTTGTGCCCTAGGTTGACTATTCGTGACATACTGATTAGATGCTAATAATTTCATGCTACAATTGTTAGTTTATCCTTGTCATTTTCTTTTTTTATGTCTTTGCTTCTAGCAAATTCCTCTGGAATGTCTGCATCGTGCTCAAACTATGTATCCTTACAGACAAATTGATATTGTCACTGAATTGGTTTTCACTGGGTGCTACTTTTTCAGCTGTGGTTCGAAAGGAAATTCAGGATGAAACTGATAGAATGACTGGGAGGTCAAAGCAAATTTCCTCCATTCCTATTCATCTCAGTATCTACTCTCCAAATGGTAAAGATTTTTAGACTTTTTAGTTAGGTTTCATTTTCCCTTGGTTTCTCTTATCAATTTATCATGGTATATTTTGAGTCTTGACTTAAAGTCGTAGGGCTTCTCAGAATTTATTTATTTTTCATGTGTAGATGTGGATTATAGATATCCTATTGTGACATTTTCTCTTCATTATCTGATAGTTGTCAATACTATTTGGCAGTTGTCAATCTGACATTGATAGATCTTCCTGGTTTGACAAAGGTTGCTGTAGGTATACTTCCTAATGGCCTTTCAATTCTGTTGGAATGGGTGTAGGCATGTTATAGGTTTCCTTTTCCATTTCTAGTGATTTCTAACTTATATTTCTTCATTATTGTCAGAGGGACAACCAGATAGTATTGTCGAAGACATTGAAAATATGGTTCGCTCATATATTGAAAAGGTTGTGAAATAACTTTTCTTGTTAGAAATTATATTGGAAATCATTTATATATTAGTTGTTTGTATGTTGTTTCATTGCAGCCTAATTGCATAATTCTGGCCATAACTCCGGCCAATCAAGATATAGCAACCTCCGATGCCATCAAGCTTGCTAGAGAAGTTGACCCTACAGGTGTTGTTTCTGCACATTTTCTTTTTTCTAATTATAACTCAACTTCACAACTTTGTACACTTCTATTTTTGTTATAAAGAGACTATGTTTTTCCCTTAGGTGAAAGAACTTTTGGTGTGTTGACAAAGCTGGATCTAATGGATAAAGGAACAAATGCTTTAGATGTAAGAATTTTAGCTTTTCAAATGCATTTCATCTTCAAATTCATCAAAATATTAATGTTTTGTTGGTTTGTAACATTTTCTGTTTATCTGTTAGCAATGTTTTATGTACAGCCATGCACTTTAATTTTGATACGAGGGTAGTAGACTCTAGTCATGCAAATTCCAAATACTTGCATGGATGCAGATGATTTGGTTATTTATTCTATTGTTTCCTTTTGGGTTATGTTGTAGGTCCTTGAGGGAAGATCATATAGGCTTCAACACCCTTGGGTTGGAATTGTAAATCGTTCACAGGCTGATATCAATAAGAATGTGGATATGCTTGCTTCTCGAAGGAGAGAACGTGAGTTCTTTGCCACCAGTCCTGAATATGGACACTTAACCAGCAAAATGGGCTCAGAATATCTTGCAAAACTTCTCTCAAAGGTTCTCTTTATCCCACTAGTCTTCATTTTACAACAGGATAATGTTTTGTAGTCCTTTTGTAATTCTATAATATAATCATTGGTTACTTCTTAGAATTGATCTGGTTGCAGCAATTAGAGGCTGTAATAAAAGCTCGCATCCCAGGAATAGCATCTTTGATCAACAGAAGCATAGGTGAACTTGAGACAGAGTTGGACCAACTTGGTAGACCTGTTGCTATAGATGCTGGGGTAAGGAATATCTGTATCTATATTTATATCTATCTATTTACCAATCTGAGTCCTGTTAGAGTATTTATAAATTTTATAATAATAAAAAAAATTCTCATAATGTATGTCAGGCCCGATTGTACACTATTCTAGAGTTGTGCCGAGCATTTGACCGGGTGTTTAAGGAGCATTTAGATGGCGGGTAATATATTAGACCTTGTTTCTTCTCTCATTTTCTGGTACCGTTTCTTGTCTAGCTGGTGGGTGAGACTATCTTAGCATGATTATTATTGTTGATTAATTGGGAAGCACAAGTAGTCTAATTCCTTCATATTTATCAGTGTTAATGTGTTTGTACAGGCGACCTGGTGGTCACCGTATCTATGGAGTTTTTGATTATCAGCTTCCTGCTGCTTTGAAAAAGCTTCCATTTGACCGTCATCTGTCACTACAAAATGTGAGGAAGGTAATTTCAGAGGCAGATGGGTACCAACCTCATCTAGTTGCACCAGAGCAAGGTTACCGCCGCCTCATCGACAGTGCTCTTAATTATTTCAGAGGTCCAGCTGAGGCATCGGTAGATGCTGTAAGTGCTTTTGTTTTAACCCTTTCTTCGTTAGCAGCTTCTCAATTGAGGATCAGAGCATGCTGTTCTGGATTTGTGAATATCCCTCTTTCTTATGCTATAAAATAGTGAGTTGCAGTGGGAGACTTTTTTTCTTTTCCTTTTTGTTTACAGGAAGGGGTTGGGGCCCTGGGGACATCTGGAAACAGTTAGGATAACAAAAAAATGCATCTTAAGCACAATTTTGATTCCAAACAGGATAGAGAAATCTTAATAATGTGGTTATGAGAATCGGATATTGGATTGTCATTTAAATTACTGTATCAAAAAGTGTTGTCTAACAAGCTGCTGAAAGTATGTAAGATAGTTTCCAGTATTATGAAAAGCAAATTTGATAAATGACAATTTCATTTTACATATGTTAAATGTTATTAGAAAATAGAAACTGAAGTTACTAAGCTTTTTTTTTTTAATTAACAATTTGGTATTGCAGGTTCACTCTGTACTGAAAGAACTTGTAAGAAGATCAATTGGAGAAACTCAGGTTAAAAATAAGGAAAAAAGTTTAGTGATGTTCCATTAGCAATGATTTAGAGTCTAAAAGTGATGAAGGTTAATTATTGGAATGCAACAGGAATTGAAGCGCTTTCCGACTCTTCAAGCTGAAATAGCTGCTGCTGCCAGTGAAGCATTAGAGAGATTCCGTGAAGACAGTAAGAAAACAACTTTACGAATGGTGGAAATGGAATCCTCATACCTCACTGTAGATTTCTTCCGGAAACTCCCTCAGGAAGTGGAGAAGGGAGGCAATCCAGCTGCCTTATCTGCAGATCGATATGCGGAGGGCCACTTCCGCAGGATAGCTTCAAATGTTTCTAATTATGTTATGATGGTATCCGAAACACTCAGAAATACCATTCCAAAGGCTGTGGTTCATTGTCAAGTGAGGGAGGCCAAGCGAGCTTTACTCGACTACTTTTATATGCAAGTAGGAAAAAAGGAGGTATCCAAGACAAACCCTTACTTGCCATCTCACATTAGATTGTACAACTCCATTTTGAGGAAAAAATATTACGCTTTAATTGGGCATAATAAAGTTCATACGAAACAGTGAATATGCACTAATAAGGGATTTATCTCCCGGGTCAGTGTGTAGACGTGCACAAAAGTATTGGCAGGATCTTATCTCGCGGTGGTTCTAGTTTGTTTGCTATAATTATTAGTTTTCCCTTTTCAGGGAAGGCAACTTGCAGAATTGTTGGATGAAGACCCTGCATTAGCTGAGAGGAGGCAGCAATGTGGCAAGAGGCTCGAGTTATACAAGTCTGCAAGGGACGAGATTGATTCAGTTTTATGGACGAGACGATATGACCCATGAAATCATGTAAAGAGATTTTCCGTAAAACAGCTATTACTGGTTTTTATTTTTTGGCCAGAAAGCTATTACTGATGTTGAAGTATGAAGTTTAAAGACTTGGTGGTAGCAAAAATACATGCTCTATTCAGAGCGTATGTGATAATTTGTTGTAAAAAGCCAATGTTTTTAGTTGAATGTTTTTCTCATGCAATGGGTTGTGTAATTTTTTTTTTTTTCTTGCAAGGTTTATTGGCTTTCATCTAAATATCACAATATACCAACAAATCTTAGTCAGGAAGATAAATTTTAAGTGTTAAATGGAGTTTTTAATTCCTAGTATTTGAAGTCGGAGTGGAGTATGTATTATTCAGTAATTGATGTAAGATAAATTAAAGAGTTACTCCATCCATAAAATGAGGTTTTTTTGTTTTTTTATTGAATTTTTATTATATAGAAAAGATCATGAGAGAAAGACCAGACTGAAATTAAATAAGGATAAAGGGATATCATATGAAATAGAAACGTAAATAAATCAACTCATCAGACCTCTGGAAAGAATAAAAAGCTTCGAAACAAGAATGTGCTACTTGTTTTTCTGAATAAATTTCTGTTTGTTTCACGGAGGTGATAAAATGCTTCAAGCTGTATGAGCACCACCCTTCTTATCAAGTTCTTCCAAAGCTGCCCACAATTTTGGATCTTCATAAGTCTTTATAAGGAAAGCAGGTTGTGCTTCCATAAGTAAGTGTTCTGGATTTCTGGTAGCTAAACCAACAACAGGCATCCCAGCTGCCACTCCAGCACTGATTCCTGAAACAGAATCCTATAAATAAAATAAGACACACATCAGATTTCTGGAAATATTGTCACATTGGTTAGCTTATACAACATGTTGTCACGAGAATGCTCACCTCAAATATGAAAGTGTGATCCTTTGACACCTTCAGTACTTCAAGAGCTTTCAAGTATGGGTCTGGGAATGGCTTAGCATGTTCACAATCGCTTCCAATAATAAGGGTGTCAAAAAAATCTGAAAGACCAAGAATTGAGACCATGAGTTCAGCATTAGCTCTTGGAGCATTGGTAACTGCAGCCCGCTTCAATCCACGATCTTCAATCCATTTCCTCAACTTATATAGGCCATTCACTGGTTTCAGTTGTTCTCCAACCAATCTGTTTTGTCCATTAACGAAATAATGTTAGGGAGTTTGAGAGAAATTCCAAGCAGAGGGCAAGTGTAGTTTACCTCCGGAACATGGCTTCCTTATCTTCTACAAACTTCAAACCCCTTTGAAGATCATCCGGAAAGAGAATCAAGGCAATATCATCATTATGCTTGCCAGCAATATTCTCAACAAAAAAATCCTCTGTAATTGGAACACCTCCATTGAAGCCAATCTGATAGCCACCCAAACTTATGTTAACAAATGTTCATGCATTTTGCCATCATGAGTAAAAGGAGTTATAAATTCACACACCAAGTTAACAATCTGAATCCTTTTCTTTCATTTTGGTCAAAATTTTCTAGTGAGAAAAACTTTACCTCTTGAAGCATTTCACGGAAAGCATAGTGGTGGAGTGGATCTGAGTCACAAAGAGTTCCATCAATATCAAATAGCACCGCTTCAAGCGGAGCAAGTCTAGAGAGTGAAGTTTTGCTGGTTCCACAAGATGAAGGCAATAAGGGGGCAAGTTAGTACAGTCAAACATACGACCAGATCATAAACAAATGACATATTTGTTTGCAACTTTGCATGTTAAGCTTAATTTACATATTAAGAGCAGTTTTCTATTTGTAATCTAAGAATGATTACTTAAGGGGTCTTATTGTTTGAAAGATAAGTTTTTGTTATGGTAACCTTGTGGATTATGTTCTTTTCTCAAAGAAAATACTTACTAGTTTCCATTTCTATGTTCCAATTAAGTGTTCCAAATGATTTTGATGGCAACTAGCTATTGAGATCAGCGGCAGAGCAGTGATGAAACATGAACAAATATATATCCTGATCCAATAACTGAAACAGAGCACAAACCCTTAAGATGATGGGGGATGAACAACAATATTGGAGTGTTTAAACCGATTCAGATCAAATTCTAAGCTACATACTTAGCGCATCAATGTAAAGAAAGCGTCATTTTTATATGATGGGTACAAGCAACATTTACATAATAAAGATGAGAAAAACCTGTGGTAAAATCTATGAGCACAAACAAACAGAAACACCAACAAATATCTCCCAAATCCGATTTTAATGCAATGACTAACAAGTGATTGACACTATCTGCAGAAAAGAATCAAAAATATGAAACCCAGATCGACAATGTTGGAGAAGATCATAAGCAATACCTTTCCACCGAATTGTCTGAAGAAGCCGTCATTGTGTAATGGCCTAATGGGTGGTGAAGAAATTTGCAAAAATAAAAAAATTATCAGCAAAAACGTGTTCCCCTGTATATGGGTATATTGCGTGCAGATCAAAGAAAATGGGGTGGTAAATAAGAAGAATAAAGGAATAGAATCAAGGAATCAAATAAAGGAAAGCAAGAGATGCTTTTTCTATTTCCTTTCCGTTTCAGAAATTTTATTTTCCTCTCTGCCCCTTTTCTGCATTGGAAGTTTCCTGCAAACGTGGAGACCAGCAAACTTGTAAAGTCACCTAGCAGCCACATATTTGTCTTCTAGCTTTAATTTCTTCCAGGTTTTTTTTCCTGGGCTATGTAGAAACAATGAAGGAGTTAGGCAGGGATGCAATATGCTTATAGCCCAATGGATGCATGCACTAGAAAGAATAGGGTCCATAATAGGAGAGCCGCCAAAGTTGGGGAAGTCTTCAATCATTGGGTTGTACAACTTTAAAATCTGACCCAGCCCAGTTTTTGATTGGAATCAGTATGTTTTTTTTTTGGTAAGAAAAATCAGTATGGTTTTAGGATCAGTACTAACCCACCAGCCACCTGGTTACGTCATTGCCACATACTAGGTAGGTCATAGACATGAATGCGTCGTTTTTATCATTTAAGATAAGTTTCATACAAAGAATGAAAATTTAGTTGAATTTTTGGTTACAAAACATAATTTGAAATTACTAATTCATTTTTTCAGTGTTATTTTGATGATTTTAAAATTATAATTATAAATCATAGTTTGAGGTATCATTGATTTTGTCTGGTATGTAAATTATAAAAAAAGACATGTATGGGTAATATTATAAAATTATTGAAATATAAAAAAATTATTTTTACATAATAAAAAAAATACCATGAAAAACATTTTTGTTCATTCGGTCAAATTTTGTTTAAAATTTTTTGATTGTTACATTCAATTTATTACAAAAAATTATAATTATTATCTATTTATAAATAAAAATTATTTTTAAGGGTATATTTGTAAAAAAATAAGAGCAGCTTGCCATTACTTTTCTATGTCAATTATTTATTTTAAAAAATAATAGGATGCAAATCGTTGGTTTGCCATTTCAAGGAAAGATTTGACATATACTCACCATGGATGGGATTCAAGGAAAAGTGAAAATTACATTCTAATTATGCATTCTATTACATTTTCTCCTGTAGTTCATAAATTTGACATAGTTCTATTTTTCATAAAAATAAATTAAATTATAAAGCCGTTGACATTGTTATAAAACTTGGAAGAAACGGAACAAGTTATTGAAATGATGGGGGTCCAAACTCCAAAATGGTTTCCACGTCATAGCTGATGTGGTTCTTTAAATCCTTCTTGATGTTGGCGTCTTTGTCAGCCAACTGTGTACGCACCTTGTAGAAACTTGCAAGTTGCAACAAAGATATTGAGTCGCCTCGCTTAAATTGCTTAAAACAGGATGTCAAATTTGTTTACAGGCTTGGTTTGAAAAGAATTTGAAGGAAGATCGATTTTCTATATTGATTTTTCAGGGTAAATTTCAATGAATTATACACTAAGCATCGATAAGTTTGACATTCCATTCAACGACCTAAGAAGTTAGTTTTATGCGATTTCTGTAACATACTCATGTTACCATTAGAATATTTTTCTGAAGTTGTTTCCAAACACATTACTTCAACTAATAATAGAGATGGGTGTTTCCCCTGCATTTTCCACACAGAGATCAAGGTCCTCGTGTGATCTTTTGCACAAGTGGTGGGAACATCAATATATGCCTAACATATATATGGTGTTTTCAAGTGCAGAAGAACCTAACTCTTATCCTAATTATCTCCCAAGCAAACCTACTATGTACTCGTCACATCCAAAACTTAGCTCAATTTTTAGATTCAACCTGCCTGTTAGGTAGGTGAACTAGTGAGGAGTCGAATGCCCCTGTCATGGTCAAATATATATAATTAGCTACAAAATGGATCTTCAACAAGCTCCAGGGATCTGAGGAGAAAAAAGAGAAAAGACTACTATTTGGACTCGTGTTTTGGTGTGAAAAAGATTTGTCAATAGATGAGTATGATAATGGAAAACCATCTAAACAATATTGCACACTAGACAACTGTTCAACTAAAAGACCTTTTGAGAACAGACTAGAAAGAATTGAACAAGGGAAAGTGAGAAAGTATTATACAATTGGTAAGTACAGGAAGTAGTTTATAAAATTTTATGGAAGACAATTACTTGTAAAAATCATTATTCTAAAACAGTTGTCTTCGAGTCTAGGCAGGTAGCTAGGAACATATGCAACAGAATTCCACTCATATAATCATTCCTTTTAATTGTACTTAGTTATTGGAAAAGTCAAAGTTGATTTACCAAGCAGAAGAAGGTGACCCTGCTCAATTCATTATAAATACTAGAAATTCTGATTCATTTCATGCATTACCAAACTCTTTTTATTTCTTTGCTTTATTGCTTTTGATCCATAGCTTGTCTCTGGCAATGGCCCTCTCTTTGCTGTCTCCCCTTCTTTTTACTACTTTCTTTGTCATGCAAACCCTCGCAGAGACTTCAACTTTCACACATTCTCGGGCAGCATACTATCCAAATTCTGACGAAAAGGGAACAGACTGTAAGGAATATCTGTCAAAAGCAAACATATTTAAAATTGCAAAAAATAAGAGACGTGTATTGAGATACTGATACTAGTAAATATGTAGTCTGTCTTATTCCTTTTAAATGTCCTGCAGCTGGTGCATGTGGGTTTGGTTCTTTTGGAGCTACAGTTAATGGAGGGGATGTATCAGCTGCATCTGACCTCTATCGAAGTGGTGTTGGCTGCGGCGCCTGTTACCAGGTAAACGTTACTCAAATCTTATCAGAACTTTCCCGACATAAATAATACAATTATAGTTCTAAGGTATCTTAAATAAGAAGTTATGCTCTTTGTTTGCCAGGTGAGATGCACCAACAGTGCCTATTGCTCAGATAAAGGAGCAACTGTGGTTATAACCGACCAAGGATCAAGTGCTAACACTGATTTCATTCTGAGCAGACGAGCCTTTAGTCGGATGGCTCAAACCACCGATACAGCCACTTATCTATTAGCTCTTGGTGTGGTTGATATTGAATACAGACGGTAAGATAACACTGATCGTGTCCGTAGAAATAAATTAAACAATTAGGACTTTCTGTTTAATTGTCTGAGCTCTGTTTTCTTTGTCTCTGCAGTGTTTCATGCAGCTACCCGAACAAAAACATAACAATTAAGATAGATGAGAACAGCAACTACCCTCATTATTTTGCTTTTGTCATATGGTTCCAACAAGGAAAGAAAGACATCACTGCTGTCCAGCTCTGTGAGGTACTATTCGGGTACTTGTTACTGCTATATCAAAATTTTACTATCTACTTCTTGGTTCTTAGCCTTGTCAAGAGTATTAAATCTGTAAAGTAATCAACATGATAACCTTTTTAATTAATACACGCAGACTCAAAACTTTGTCTGCAAGCTATTGGATAGGAGTTATGGGGCAGTATGGACAACTACCTCTCCCCCGAGTGGGCCTTTGTCGATAAGGATGCTGTTCAGTGATGATGATGAAGATGAATCATGGGTTGTTCCTGTTAACAACATACCCCAAGACTGGAAAGCTGGAGATATATATGACACAGGAGTACAAGTGAACTAAGAGAATCAACCAAAACTGAAATACTAATTTCTCACAAGTATACCTTTGAAATAAGTCATACACCCAGTTCTAATTTTCTCTTTGTAGTTATGTCTTTTTGTACAAGGATTCGTTTGAATAAAAGGAACATAAAAATTCTTGAATGCAATCATATTTGTCTGATGTAAATGATGATTTTCCTAATAAAATTTGAATTTTCTTCTGCTAAGCAGTCCCCAGTAACTCTGTTGTTAAAAAACTATGGGCAAAAAGTCTCACCAAGACTCTCAAAACAAAAACATAAAGCTTGTGTCATCACGTTGGCCTTAGCACATCAGGAACAGTGGATTACATTCCACACCTTTCGCACCTAATGCATATTAGCACAGCATAAATTAGACCATAGACTAATATTTTGATGGCTGTACAAGCACAAAGGACATAAAGACTAGCACTTTATAAAAGAGTTGGTCCATTAAAAGCTAGATTTAGATTAAACTACTTTCATTAGAACAATTTTCACTTTTAAGTTCTGAATTTCTATGGGGTACTTCACTCATCCCTGTACCAAATACTTTCATCGTTAAGTGTTAACTCAAATCCTAATCATATGGCCAAAAAAATTCTGCCACAATAAGCTCAGTAACAAAAAACTTGAATCAATATAAAAAGGAAAAAAAAAAAAATCCTCTTTAGCATATGAACAAATTTAAAAACAGTACTGCCACAGGGCAGTCAGGAGTTTTTCCCCACCCCTTGGTTTGGACTCTGGAGAAATATCACATGAACAGCTCAATCCGGCCGATCCAAAAAAGAAAATCAAGTAACATAAAGTGAAAAAAAGATAGATATCAGTATCAGATCACTGTTAGAATAATACTAAAATGAAGAATAGCAGGATGATAAATCCATGCATTATAGTCATCGTCTGAATCAAATTCAGAACAGTATGAAAATAATGAATATCAAGCATTATATAGTCACCGCCTGATTTTTGGTCTCTATAACAACTACACGTGTTCCATCAAAATCATATTCTTAACATGCAAGTAATTTCTCTAACAGTCCTGCCATATTACATCTTCTTACTCAAATCTTTAATTTTTACTGTCAAATTAACGCCAATTTTCAGATCACATGGAACAAAACAATTCTTCATTTGAAATGGATTATATATAAGAAAATTTTGAGATCCAAAATTCTTCGGGTGATCCAAGCTTGTCCCTTCTGCAGTTTCTAACTCCTCTTTTTTCATCATCAATCTCACGATTCCACATGTTTCGCCTCCATTCCGCAGGAGAGCCACTCTTTATGTGGCTGTAACATCAGTGTTGCACACATCTAAAAGTCATATTTGGCCACCCCCTTGATTCTTGTCCTTTTAACAGCTGGCAATTTCACTTCAATGTTCTATTCTATCCATTCAATAGTGTTTTTCCGGTCCTGACATGTATACGCATCTCCTTGAAAGGTTGGGTTTCAAAAAATCTTTTTGAAGCTTTTAATCTTCATGTAGCTCTTACGCTTTCTTCTTTATTCAAGTTTCTATGGAATAATTTTATATGGGCACCCATTTCGCCCAACATTAAGTGCATCATGCTTCTCCTATGGACTGAATTATTTTTCACAAAATATTGAGCTCCCGGATCTTCTAGGTCCAGTTTGGATCCTGCTGCTTTATGTAACCTCTTTTCTTTCATCATCATTCTCACTATTTCCACATCATCCCATCTCCCTTCAGCAGCATATATATTTGATAGCAATATGTTGGGACCAATATCCAGTGGTTCCAACTCAATAAGTCGCTTGGCCACAATCTCCCCGAGCTCTGAGTTAGAGTGGGTCCTGCAAGCAGAAAGTAGAGCTCCACGTAAGGCAGGTCCTGAATCCATAGGCATCTTCAGTATAAGCTCTTCCGAGTTTTCCACTAAACCAGCCCTAGCAAGAAGGTCAACCATGCAACCATAGTGCTCAACCTTTGGCTCAATGTTGTAAACTCGATGCATTATATCAAAGTACCACCAACCCTCCAAAATCATACATGCATGAGTACATGCAGATAAAATACAGATAAAAGTAGCATCATTTGGCATTTGGCCTCTCCTTTCCATTTATAAGAATATTTCTAAGGCTCTCTCCCATCACCATGCGTGCTATATCCCATTATCAAAGAATTCCATGACACAACACTTCTGACAGGCATCTTATCAAAAACATCTCTAGCCAAAGGCATAGCACTGCATTTTGCATACATGGAGAGGAGCGTGGTTGAAAGTAACATATCAGGTTCAATTCCCTTACGTTTGATATAAGAATGCACCCAATTCCCTTTATCAAGCCTCCCTAATTTTGCACATGCAGTCAAGACACTCACAAGAGTAGCCTCGTTTGGCATGGCATCTCCTGTTTCTACCATTCTATCAAACAGTCCCAAACATTCACTGTAATCCTTACAGCGTACATAAAGAGCCAGTATGGTATTCCAAGAAACCACATTCCGTGAAGGC